>VWZZ01004287.1:61149-84328 GCA_013399095.1 Psophia crepitans | reverse complement strand
AAAGCAATCCGCCTTTCCTATCTTCGTTTTACGCAGGAGGGTGCGTGAGCTGAACGGATGTAGACTGAAATCTATCACTGCTTAAGTTTTCTGTGTCAGACATAGCCCAGTAGTACCGGGAACATACACAAAACTCTGCAATACTGACATCTAAGTATGTCATAATCCTCTCTCTCTTCCTCGGCAGTATCATTACACCAGGTTAATTACATTAGTCACCTCCTGGTTCTATACATGTGGCTGCTCATTAATGCAACATTCATAAAGAAAAGAAATAATCTAACTCTTGATGCTACCGATTTTGTTTCCCTCTGATCGGATCCATTGTTCAGTGAAAAAGAGGCCAGAAGAGCTGCTTGAGGTTCACGGCTGTTCTGTGCCGGGCAGCGGGGCTGGGGGAAGGGGGTGCTGGGAAGTTGAACCAGTTGGAGGGCTTCAGCCACGTTGCAATTTTGCAACTCCGTTTATTTCTCCTCCTTTCTCCCTCTCTGGGTGCAGCCTGGGACTGCCCTTTCAGGACAATCTCCCCCGGGACTGTTGGAGATGCAGGCAGCAGGGGGGCCACTGGCTGCACCACAGACCACTGATCATTTCCCCAGTGTGGAGGGCGCAGACCAGGCTGCAGTCCAACCACAGTCCCTCCTGGCCTTGTCCTCGGCCACAGGAGCTGGGGGTCTTTTTTTGCACTCACTGAGCTGCCAAAGTGACGAGGATGGACAAGGGGGGAGGTGGCCCCAACGTACCTTTAGCTGTCTGAGTATGGCCTGCTGCAAGAGTGCGGAGGATGGTAGCTGCGGACAGAGTCCCTGAGCTGTTGTTCTTGGTTCAAAGGAATCTGAGAGGCAGCGAGATGCAGAGAACACCCCTAAGCTGGTAGGAGATATGGCTCTACAGGGATGGCCTGTGGTGAGGGAGAGACTCTGTGAGCTTCTTAACTGGGGAAGCTAGAGAAGATCACTCAAGGACCTGTTTCTCTTTTGAGACAGTTCCCCTGAAAGAAGGAAGGGGCCTTGAAGAAGGAAGGCATAAGGGAGGAGGAATAAGTAATTTTTGGGACTCTGAGCCATTTTATTTTAGTGCTGGTGGTCATGCCCCTCCAATCCCACCCCAGTATTCAAGTCTTCTCATTCTTCAAAGGAGGGTAGAAAAACTGGGCCAGGAGCCTGAAAGACCCCAAAGGGGAAAACAGTTCCACTGGCCATTCCGGCACTCAAATCCATCAGCACCAACATCACATGCGTGGATGCAAAAGGCAGCCTGGAAATCTGTGGAGTTCATAGCTCCAAGGAAGGTGGGCTCCTCAGTTACTCTGTACTCTCGAAACAGCATAGTGCAGCAAGCCACCTGGCTGGAGTGGAAGCAGAAAGGTCTCAGGCGCTTTGAAAGCTCCCCCATGCTTACACAGCAGGGTCAGTCAGAGAGGACAAGGGAGAGAAGGGATGATGCGATGTGTTTGAAACTTAGGGCTCGCCTATGTAGCCCATGCGGTTTGTTTTACTGCTGCAAGTGGTAGTGTCGCTTTGGGTCAAGGGTATGCTGGGCCTCGCAGACAGGGGCTGTCTCTGGGTCGAGGAGCTTGCTTCTGTTGGTCTAGTGAGACTAGCAGGGTGAGCAAGCAGTCACTGCAGAGGCTGTGGATTTGGGCTTGCAGGAGACCCCAGCGCTGTGAGGAATGACAGATTTCATCTACAACAAGGAAAATATTGCTGAAATATCAGGATTGCTTATCTTCACATTTACGAAATCCAATCAGATACAGAGGATGAAGCAGCAGCTGGGCCAAAACGAAGGCCCACAAACCAGTCCAGAACTGTTGCCTTCATTACATATTTCTGCAGCTTTGATAAGTATGGTTTCAAGTGACTACAGCAACAGCATAGGGGCGTGTTTTCACCAGAGAAACGCCAGTGTAAGAAGGCCAGGTTTGCAGCGTAGGGAGTTCTTTAATCTCTGGCTAAGAGGAGTGAGACCTATGAGGGCTCAGTACATCTCAGGATGAGGACTAAACACGGCTTCCTGCCTCACACTTCCCAATTCCAGAAATAAATCTCTTCCTGCTACCCTACTTATGTACTCTTAGACCATTCACAATAATCCCTCTACAGTTCTAAATGCCACAGGAGAAGAATGGAACAAAGGCAATGCAAATGCCAGAATGTCCTGTGTGACTGCTTGTGCCATGGCTGGATGTTGTGCTGAGATTCCTTCTTTCCTACAAAGAATCATTAAAAATGATAATACAAAATAAGAATAAAAACACTGTGGCAGATTTTTACAACAGTTGCATCTTACTGAATAGCGCAACACAGAATGACATCTATAGAAGAGTAAGGAGAGATAAATTAATAGTCTGGAGGAAATAGAGAGATTTTAAATTACATTTTAAATTACTTGAAATGAGAAGCTGATGAGACAGGGAGCCGCAGGAAGTCTGCTTCCAATGGCAAACCAAGAGTGCTGCTATTTGTGGAGAGAAGGGGCAGCGCTGTAGGAAAAAAAAAAAGGGGGGGGGGGCACAAGAAAGATGCAGGAAGGGAGATGAAGGGCACGAAGTTGGAAGCAACTCCGTGGGATGGTAATGGAACTGAGGAGAGTGTTTGTGCACTGAGTGCTGCAGTGGAGCTTTTCAGTGCATAGGACGAAATCAGATGCAATGGCATATGAAAAGTGGTGTCTAGGAATCTTCATCCTGGGGAGGCCAGCTCAGAAGGAACTGCTGTAATGAGATGTAGAAGAGATGGAGTTGGTGCAGCTGTATTCACAGGCAGAGCAGAGGTGTTAATAGACATATGCACCAGCAGAGGAGATGTTAGGAAAAATAAATTTGGGTTAGGGTGATGATTATAGAACTGGAAGCCAGTGGGGCAGAGAAGATAGAAGCGAGATGTGATGTGGAAAGAGAATTAATATTTAAGAGATTTCACAGGAGAAAGTTGAAAAAAGTCACATATCTGTATGGTTAGACAAGCAGAGGGGGTGATCAGAGCAGTCATCACTGGCATCCAAAGCTGAGGGTCCCAAAGCTCTTAAGAAACATTATTCACATTATATCTGCATGCTGGTAGTTTTCTCAGACCAATTTAACCAACTGAGGAAAGAAGATTTGTGGTTTTGCCAGAGAATCACAGGTGGAGATGATAGAGAGAAAGACAGAGACAGAGATAGAGATGGAGATGAGATAAAGATAACAAGAGGGAGATAAATACAGATGGAAGAATCCACTGTGGTCCTCTCTTCTTATCTTCAGGTTCATATAACTTGAGGATCAACATAAAAGGAAGTTTAAACATCAAATATTCAAATACTACAGGAGATTAATCTCTAGAGTAACACTGTGACCAGAAAGCAAAAAAAAAATAGAAGGGACATACAGGGTACAGAGGTCTAACAATTAAAATGAGTAGGTTGCCATGCAAAAGTGGTGTTGGTGCTGCCCTGAGAGCGCATTAAAAAATCCTGTGTTAGACAGGAGTGGAACTCTAGCAGGGACCAAGTATGAGGTTGTAACACTGCAATACATAACTCCCTCAGTTTCTGACGTATATCCTTTTCCAAGCTAAATGTTGCGCAAACAATTCATTTAGCCTCATAACACTCTTACAAAATAATGTTCACTACTTTTGGAGGCACTGAGGCACTGAAAAATTCAGAACATAATCGCAAAGCCCACCAAAGGGAAAATATTTGCACTGATTTTTGTGGGATCTCGGTGCTGTTATAAATGAATTGGGTACCTATGCATACACAAGAAATCTGTTCCAGATTGAGTCTTGAAGCTAGAACTCCTGTTCTTTCCATGCATGAATCCCTTTTCTCACACAGCCTTTTCTTCCATTGAACGGTAACCTTTGAAATGTTTGCTACTTGAAGATGGTTGGGGAAAAAGAAGTGCCAGCTCATGAGCCCTGTGGGTTGATTTCTTCAAAAAGGTAAAGGCTTCTTTCTTTACTTGAAAGAGATAGTGGGAAAAGACTGGGATTCCCAGGATGAATTTTCCACCATGATGAATTGCTGGGATGTGAGCTGTTTTGCCTCTTTCTCCTTCCATGCTGTGCTGAGGTTTGTATGTACAGCAGCCTCCTAATCAATAGGAATAGAAAAAAAAAATCAATGCCTGCAACCCATTAGCTCTATCAGAGGGCGGACTGCTAACAAGTCACTCTAGCTGGAATTCCAGTATTTGGTAAAGTATCCTCAGTGAGGATATATGCATATGTATAGACACAAACTTACTGAATAAGACTAGCAGAGAAAAAAAGTGATGAGAACATTCCCCATCCCACCAGCATGTCTATCCCCATGTACTTGTGCAATTATGTTAAACCAGAGACACTATTCTCCCCACCCAAATGCTGTCTCTTGTACTTTTCCACTCCAGAGCACACATTTTTCTACACTTGATCTATAATCCCAGGCTACCTTCATGCTGGACCATCCTGTATATAAACAAATAGGTCTCCATACATCCTTACTCCTTCATAAGCCATACATCATAAAAATCCAGTTTGAGCCCCACCTATTCACAAGCATACAACCATTCCTTCTCCTTTGCGCTATCCTCAGACTCTTCATGGAAATCTTTTTTTCTTCCCATACATATTCAAAATCAGGCATAGATAGTTCCCAACAACGTCCCTGTACATCTAACCCTGGAAGCATATTCCAGGAAACAAAAAGTTGGTGAAAAGGTTATGGTATAGGTTTTGTAATCAGAATCTGCTCTAAGGTCAAGGCACAGGGAAAGAGTCTCCAGAATGGATCAGAGAAACAATGGGTCTGGCTACCCATTGTACATGAAATATGGGCACAAGTAACTGTCTTGCTCCCAATAAAGCCTGTGTTCATCCATTCATTGACTGTAACTAGAATAGACTCTCACTTCTGACCTATCTCTCATGCTAAGGGATCAACATCAGAACCCAGGAGTTAAAAAAGTCACAATTTCTTGATTAAAAGTTTCATGAAAGTCCAGTTAGGAAATGTGCAGCAGCTGTGGTTTGGTTCTTAAAGAAGAAAAAAGACTGTTTTCATGTAACCCGAGCAGTAATCAGAGAACTGCAAAGAATAAAGCAAGAAAGGGAAAGGCCTTGTTGTCTTTTTTTTCTAAACTGAAGGTTTTCAGAATCTTCCTGGAAGCATCAGCACAACGATAAATGCTGAGGGAAAGGTGAGGCCTAGGGTGAAGATGGTTCATGTTGACACTGATCGATATTCTGTGATATCAGGCTTTCTTCCAGTGTAAAGGGCACAGATGGGACAGAGAAGAGGATCCTGTACAGCCTCATCTATTCAGTATCATCATTTAAAGCCACAATCCGGCCCAAACATGAGCTTTTGCCATCTGGTCCTCAGCAGCCACAGAGGTATCACTGTGGCTTCCTGTGTGGGGCAGACTTGCTCTCCTAGGTCTGGTGGTACCGACACAGGTAACCCTTCTGCAAGCCAGCTATACACACTTTTGTCTTCTTTAGGACATCCCTAGCTCTTCTTCTGTCAGGTGGTTTAGGGTATCAGGGAAAGAATATTGAACTTTTAATTTTTCTGATGCTTTGTAATAAATGAGGGTTAAAAGACACTTTTGAAGGAACATCATAGGCAAAACAAAAGAAATGGTTAGGCTCTGGGATAGGTTATTTAGTTTCAAACTTTTCAGACAGACAAAGCAAGAGAAGCACATATCCCAACATCTGTTCAGGAGCTCAGTGAGAGAAAATTCAAATCACCTGGTCCCACTGATGTCAATAACAGGCTGCTGATCCTGATGTGAGAAGGGTTTCTTTCTGTAGTCCCACATAGTCAGGGAGGCATCCCATAAGATGTACATGTACTTTAGACACTGCTTCAGAGAACGACAGCTGTGTATTTTGTCTGCATTATTTGAATTTCTAGGATTTGGCTTCATATTACCATTGTAACGGTTTGGGCTTCCCAACGTAAATTCCTATAGAGGAACTAGGTTAAACACATGGGATTAAGCCAGTCAGATGCCAGACTGGAGCGTTACGGTGATGCACAGAAGGGTATACCATGGATAGACATCGTAGAGAGGTGATGTTCTCTGCCTTGGGAATAGAGGCCTATTTTAAAAAGAAAGCAAAACACATACGTCTGTTTCATCTTCTAACTCCATGTTTAGACATCCAAGAACTGTCCTGATTTTCATTTGTGCTGAGCATTCAGCATCTCACATGGATTTTGCAAAGATGTAGAGACTCCAAATACCTCTGAAAACTGTACATCTCTTTTGATGTATAAATGTCATCTTGGCAGATTAACTTTGACCTCGTATAACGACAAAATTCTTAATAGAAATTAAATCAGAAAGTCCCAAGGCCAAATGCACATCAGGATTTGCTACTTGCAGTCATTCACTGCAGCTACTGACCACTTGTAGAAATCTCCAGGAATAGTCTGAAAGCAGCATTTGCTTATACTGTGGCAAATCATTGGAAGTGAGGAGTCAGTAATTCCCAGCAGCACACTTAGCTCATCCAGCTCCACCAGACCAGGCTCAGGGCCTTGATGACGCCTCTCCGCTGGCTATGCGTGTCTTCTTGGCAGCACAGACCCCAGCAGAGGCTGGCCAAAAAAACCTCAGCCAGTCCTTCTTCCAAGGGTATGGGGTTATGGTTCTCCTTTGTGCTTCTCTAATTTTTTTTGACACAGTAAGCGAGTCTGGAATGGGGCACGAGGAAGCGTAGCTCAGCCATGCTCCCCCCCTCCACATGAGGAATGCTGGATCGTGCACAGGAGAAGACAACTCAGAGCAGGAAAAGGAAATCTCAGGCTGGTTATTCCCTGGGTTAAGGGGATGGCTGGGAGATGAGCAGTCCCCTGTGCAAAGCTGGTCCTCCTGCCATGCACACCCCTATGGCTTTGACATGGTTGCTTGCGTCTTTTAGATAAAACTATTCAGTTGCCATCTTTCCAGGAGCCAGTCTGAAGCGACAAACCACTTCTCTGTTTCACAGACCATTGGGACTCTTCTCTGCAACTGACCTATATTAGTTACAAACTTCATTCGTTCTGGCCTGCGCTCCTCTCTCTTCTCCCACATGGAGCACATGCACTGCTCCTCCCCCTCAAACAAACACCTTTACACATCCAAGGACATTGTAAAAATAAAATGATCACAACCTGGCCCTCCGGGAACCTCGATTTTACAGTTTGTCCCGCTCTGATGCCAACAGAATTCACAACCCAGTTCAAGAGAGACAGACAGTGAGTGAGAGAAAGCAGGCAGACAGGCACAGACAGAAGGAGACAGAGGAATCAGGGAGAGATAAAAAGGAGCAGAAGAAAAGAAACAGGACAACCAGAAGGAATAAGATGCAACAGCAAGGGAAGGCATGTAAACTAGGAGTCTAGAACACAACAGAAAAAGGAGGATGGAGCTGCAGTGCAGCTTTTAAAATGATAGAAATTTAAAATGATAGAAAGTTGAAGGAAGAGAGAAAGAAGGAGATGAAAAAAGACAGAAGAAAGGACAGAAAGGAAAAAAAATGGACAAAGGGAAGGAGGGGAGGTCAAGTCAGACAGCAAAGCAAAATGGTGTCTATGACATGAGGCGGACGAATTAAGAAGGTGCCTGTGAATTTGGGCATGTTTTTTTCATGTCTCCTTTTCCCTCGAGAGTACACTATGAGGAAAAGGGCAAGAGAAGGGAGAAGAAAAGGATAAATAAATGCCTGAGCTGCCATCTTAAACAGCTCATAGCGGTCAAGCAGGTATACTGGAAACAGCCAGTCCACAGGTTGCAAATGCTCAGGTACACATTGCAGTTCAGCAGCCAGGAAACAGTCTGCACTAGCACAGTGGCATTTACACTCCCTGGTCCACTGGGTCTCTCTGTATACTGGCAGCGAGCCCTGCATACATAAAAATGCTCCTGTTTAGTACGGGGGAGCTGTGCTCTGATCTCTGCCCTGCGTCCTTTCTCAGGCCCCAGTAAGAAAACCACAGCCCCACACACCGGTGCTGCTAGTCCCCCTTCTTCTCACATGAACCCTCTTCCTCATCCCTGCCAGATCCCAGTTCCTGTTTGCACCCCGAGGGCTGCCTTGCCTTCCTTACCATGCCTTGCTTTTCTCCACAGTTCATTGCTAGCCTTGCTTTTCTGTTCCTCTGCTCTATCTCTCTCCTCTTCCCTTATGGCTCCTCTTCTTCACTGTCTTTCATTCAGCTCCTCACACAGGCCTACATAAACGCCTCCCCCACACACACACTTTATCTCCATCTCTGTAGTTATCCACTTACCTATTACCGTAGTACCTAGCTGACACACTTCTCTCTCACACAGATGATCTATCTCCACACCACACACCTGCCAAATCTGCCAGTCTTTCCTTCAGCCTTTCCTTCCCTCACAGCCTTTCTCTCGCTGTACCTCAGCCACTCCATTTTTTTGTTTCCCCCCACCCAATTCTTCTGTCTTTCCCTCTCTACAATCCACTCCTCTTCCCATCTCCCCCACCCTACCCATCTGCCTGTCCCTCCTTCCCACAGCTCTCTCCCGCTGATACACATGTACCCCGGTCCACCTCTCCCCTTCTCCTCCCCCTTTGCACATTTCATCTCTTTGTGTCTCCTACACACCCAGGCCCACGCTTGCTCTCTCCCATACTGAGAGGAGGCGGCGGCAAAGAATTTGCTGCTGACCGCTGCATTGCTAGGAGGCAAACACATGGCCGGCCTTGTGCAGGCCAGTTTCTGCCTGAGTGCCCCAAGTCACATATCCCCAGCATCATCTCCGGCACTGGGAAAACAGATGGTATAATAAATGAGCGCAGTCTCATAAAAGGAGGAAAGGGTGCCTGCCTCGGATGCCCCTCACCCGCGCAGAGACACACATCCAACATGGGCACAGCTCTCTCGCTCCTATACCAGTCTGGTTTCGTGCCAGAACTAGCCAGCTGAACAAGGCACAAGCTCTACCCTAGTATCAGATGGAGAGGAGAGGGGTAGGAGAGGGTGGTAGTGGATAGAAAGACCAGTGGGTTTTTTTCCTGACAGCAGCTTATAACCCCAGGGGGGAAAAAAAAAGTACATGGGAGAACCTAAGCGGTTGTAGGATAATGGGGAGGGCTGTTGGCCCAGGAGGTGTATCAGAATTATGGGGATATATAGCTACAAGACCTCCACGTGCAGGGACATTTAGGAGGAAAAAGGTAAGAGACATGGACAGCGTAGAGGAATCGGATATCAAAATGGTTGTGGACTGAGGTGGTACCCAGTGATCGCTTCTGTCTTAGTGAAGAGGAAAAGCCCTGCTACTGGCAGTCCTAGCTAGGAGGGCCGTCAAGAGCAATGACTTAGTCTACTTAAGGGAAATATTCCCAGGTCTCGATAGGTGCAGAAACAAGAGGACAGAGTCTGCATTACTCTGCTTTTGCTCATAACAGAAATGTCCTCCTGCCCTTACCCAGTTTCATGACATTGTCTCCTTTACCTCCCCCAATGTCTCCTCAGACATCTGCACCCAGAGACTTCCAGCAGCCTTTCCTCCACACCTACTTCAGCTACAAGAAACCCACACTCATTAGTTTCCAAACCCACCAGTGTTCCTTCCCCATCTAACATTTTCACGTCCATTGCAGCCTGATCTCTCTCTGCTGACAAGCATTATCTTAACCCTGTAAGACATCTTCCCTAGATACTCTGTTCTGCTGTCCTTACAAGCTGATTTTATGCCTGATGCTTCAACTGCAACCTGAATTTCAAGACTTCCAGCTTCACAGTCCCCAAACTGAAGCCACCCAACATCACAAAAGCCAAGGCCTAGAAATAGCACACAATAGCCATGCATAAATGTTAGACTGAGAAAAAGTGAGAATCAAAATAAATTAGCAAAAGCAGAGAAGGGAAACCAATACAAAAAAAAAGGAGATTCCTCCCGTGCACAGCTGAAGGCATTTTTTTTATTGTAGGTAATTTTATGCATAAACAGAGTGATTTCTATCTGCTTTAAATCAACCTCACACACATTGCATTTTTCTATTTTCGAAGGTAAATATTGATATTCTGGGGAGGTCTTCCACTGTATGAACTGCTCACAAAGTTTTTGTTGCGAGATGTCAGTGTTCAAGTTGTAGGGGCCACTTCTGCTTGCTCAGGTGAGGTGCAGGTTCTCTTTCCATTCCCTGAATGGATGAACATAACGTACTCAGGATGCTGCAGCAAAATTAGGTATACGTTTATGTGTAGTTCCCTCCCCACTCAGGGGAAAAAAAAAAGTTTAAGCAAATAGATCACTCCACTTTCCAGCAAAAGAAAACGAAGATCATGCTGGAACTAATTTTTTTAAATGATACAAAGATGTGTGGGTAACTATTGTGGGCGTCTATTATTTCCCTCCACTTAGAAATCCCCTCGGAAGAACTGTACTCAGTCTGAATTTCCAGCACCTCTTCACACTCTTCCACCCTTTTAGTCTGAGAGTGTCCTTAGCTTACCTACTCTATTATTTCCTGGTCTCACCTGGATATGCTGTCTCCAGCCCCTGCTCCTTACAGCACCACAACTTGCTGTTCTCATCTCCCCACGTTACTGCTATGCTTATCATTCTGGATTGTCACTATTGCCCTATCAAATCCCACCATCAACCCTGTCATGCAGACTTTAAGACATCCTGCCTTGTTCCAATGCAGGCCTTATATCTTGAAGCCAAACTGATGGCTGCCACTGACCTTACTTATCATGGCTCTGAATTCCTCAAACTAACTATGGCCCCGAGTTCTTGGCCCTGAAAATCTCTGCTCAGTTATATATTCTTACCACCTGCCCTCTCACCCGCAGTGTCATCCAGCTCTACTCTGTATCCTCATTTTCCCTCAATGGCTCATGCAAAAATTACTTTTCCTCCCACTTTATTTCCATACATCATTCTACAAGCCAGGAAAAGCCTTAGGTCTTCCCACTCCTAATTCCCACCCTCCCACTCAGCCTCAGCAAATACTTCGGGCTCTTTGTGCGGGGGTATAAACCCCACTCTTTCCTACATATTCCTACTCCCCTACTGCTCCTGCATTTCCCCCATTTGGGACACAGCAGATGATCAGTTCTGCCTATATACCTACTCTGCTCACAGTCCCTAACTCAAAGTCCTCGTAGCATGTATTTTTCCAGTACTTGTACAGAAAGATTACAGGCTCCACACTTTGCCAACCGATGCATATCTGGCTGGAGGGAAACTTATCAAACTGACCCCATCCCTGACCCCAGCTTGACATGTAGGGTCTGTCACATTTCCCTTTTAAACATTGCCAGATTTGGATTTGATCTCAGAGACCAGGAAAGAGCAATTCCAGGCTTCTCTTGACAAACAGCTCTAGGGGAGGAAATATGTGAAGCTGTGACAGAAGAATGAGAGAAACACCCCCAAGGAGTTAAAAAAAAAAAACAAAAACAATCAACAAACCAAAACTCCAAGTCAGAATGAGAACAGCCAGTGTCTGTGAAAGTTACACTGCGGCAAGCTCTGAAGAGCCAAGATGTGGCTGCCAGGACTCAGCTGGGGGTCTCCTGCCAGGAAATTACACTCTAGACTGAGCAACATCCCCATCTCTCAGGTAACTTCAACAGGGAGTCACAACACCTAGAGAGCCCTGAAAAGACTAGATATTGAGTAGCTCTCTTCTTTCTCCCTCCCCCAAGCATTGCTGTTCCGGGTCAGCAGAGCCAAGGGCAACTGGCACAGAAGACATTGTTCTCAAGGCAAGATGACAGCAGGAGGAGGAAATAGGATGCGAGAAGCAGAGAGATGATGTGCCCTTAGGCTGAGAGAGATGTTGCGAGGGCCAACACGGCCCTTGAAGAGCTCCTGCTCTGATTCCACCTCTGCTGCAGAAGGTCCTAGAAGTCCCTTAGCTTCTGCTTCCACGGGGTACCATCTGCAAGATGGAAAAATTACTTGCTAATAAAAAGCAGACGTGGATATTCTCCATCAAGGAGTGGATATGAGATAGAAAAGGACTGAGAATGCACAGGGAGAGGGGGATCCCATTGTGGACAGAGTCAAGAATAGGAACGTCTTTCTGCTACCGATGAGGCAGATAATCTGACATCACACTGCTGGCAGATGAGACGACAACTGCAAGCAGTTGCCACCTGAACATCATAGATATAGTAATTATTAAAAGCAGAGAAGAGTCTTGAGTGGGGCACGGACCCCCGTGGATCTGTGTAAGCACCAGCAGAAAGCAGTTGCTACCTCCAGAACAGAAATGCAGTGTTTTCCCTGTTGTCAGCACCTGCGTCAGGCTCCTGGTTTCTCTTGAGATACAGCTCTTAATTGGGATAGATTGTAGGTTCTCTGCTGTAGCCCAGCCTAGCTCCCAGTCTAATTGCTAGTTTATGACTTAGCCTGTTTTGTGCTTTCCATGCTACTTCTTTCCCCACTTAATCTAACAGAATTATAGAAAGTATTGCTGGGAGGACCTCAGGAGGCCACATAGTTTATCCTTCTGCCCCAAGGCAGTATTTCATTTTCAACAACATCATGTGTCTTTTGCTATCAGGTCAGATTGGTCCAAGATGTATAGCAGGTAAAGAAATGAAGCTTACCCAGGGGAGTCAATTGGCATAAAAGACTAAATCCAGCCCTTTAAGTCACTGAAGTTATATCAGAAATAACCCTGGACCAAATGGTGCCATTTATCAGATCAGTTTTCTGAAAGATGTCCTTTCTTAAGTTTTAAGTCTCTAAAATGAACAAATCTCTAGAAGAAACTGTTCTGACAGCCCCATTTCAGTATATTTAATGCTTTATTATGAGCAGCGGTGACCACTCCATTGTTAAGACTGAACAAATCTTATCACAGTATGATCAGCTTTGAAACTCCTATTAACTCCCACAATAAAACCTGATCTTTCTGGAATTTTACATCCTGCATTTCACTCCACAGTAGAATATGTCTGGCAAGACAAAATAAAACTATTAAAGCATCTTTAATATGACAACTTTACACAAATGAATTTCCAGTAAAATTTCAGAATGTCAGTCAGCTTCCTAAGGTTCTTTCTTCCAAAACAATTTGACTAAAAATTCCCCTTTTGTTTTCTTTTGTCTATTAATCTCTCTAAGAAGAGATGTCTTGCAGCCTTGGGAATAGATAATGCAGAAATTAGAAGGGTAAAAAAAAATTAGCTGGTGATGTATCAAGCTAAGTAAAGCAGGGCACAAGTATAACAGGGATTCTGTGCAGCAGAACTGTGAGGAGCAAAAGAAAGGTAAGAAAGAGGGACTCCAAGGAGGAATATTTTTATCTACTCAAACAAGCAAGCAGAAAAAAGAAAGATGATGTATCTCTTAAAAACAGTTAAAAGCCTATTTGTTTCCTCCTCCTTTCGAAATTTCAGTTCTGGTTGAGTTGGGTCTCTTCTGGTTTGTAAACACCCATGCTGAGCACCTCCAGCACTGCGCAGTTCGACAAAGTAGGGGAGCTGTAAGAAGACAACAAGCTTCCTGGTCAGCAGACAGGCCTTCTGCCTTCCTCCCACTGTTCTCCATGGTGTTTGTAATTCAGAGCGATGCTAAAGCTGTAACCAGCAAACATGCATCTTCACCCTACAGATGTGACAGCAGCAGTTACTAAACACACTAAGAGAAATTTAATAATGGCTTCAGACACTTACTCATCCTGCTTGTCCATCACACCTACTCACCACTCTAAACTCCTTCACGCAGACACAAAACTATTTTCCACAGCCTTTCTACGTCTGGCTCCCATGTTCTGTACCCACTCTTCACTACTAGCTTGTACAACCAAGGTCACAAATAAGCTAGGAAAATAGCAACAAGCATCCCCTGCATCATACTTCTATTATATAGCACATTAGCCAGGAAGCACAATATATTACCATCTTAAAAGGCATTCGAAAGGACTGAAATGGTTATTTCAAACATACCATTTTGAAGGACATTAAATTGTGTCTACGTTAGTGCTTGAGATAGTTCTATAAAAAGCAAGTTGGGCAACATGCTTTAGACACAACCTCTTTTCTAATTCTAGTCATGGCCTGTGTAAAGAGGGAAAGGGGCAGTGGGTGAATCCCTACTGCTAGCTAATTAGATCATACATTTCCTCTCTCAGGCAATATATCTTTCCCTGCATGGGATGCATTTTTCTTCACTAACCTCTCAAAAGCAGCTTCCCTATAAATCACAAATCACCACTGCAAGCATTCCCTTAATGAGATACTCCAGCTTTTGCATTCGTTTAATAAAACAGCGTTCACCAATCTTCATCTTGCTGGTGCATTTAGACTGTTTATTTGAAGTTATGGGAGGTCCTTCCGTTGCAAAGAGATTGAACTCCTCGGGTTAAAGACTGCGAAGGATTCATTCGATCACCCATTCCCGAGGCATTCATCCCCCCTATATACCACGTCACAGGTGGCACACACACCTGGCATGCTATTTTCAATATGGAAAAATATCTGTCTTGTGTTGTAATCACATCATCAATAGAACCAGGGGGAAATGAGCAACCAAATCAAAACAAACCTTCTTTAATTCTTTAACTAGATCAGCACAGCATTCAAAATAATTTTTATTCTTAATAGTCAGAGGTACTAGCACCTGCAGGCAAGACGTTACTCAGCCCGTGTAATCAACAGACACCGCCCAAGATTAACAAGATAACCCACGTAAAATAAAAATGCCAGTAATGCGAATCCAATACAAAAAAAAGAGCGAGTCTTCTATTTACCTAAGCACATGGAGGAGTCCTTCCTTCTTTGGAGGAAGCAAGAGTTTTCCCAGCTGGTTCTGTCATTTTTTGAGGTGACTTCTAGCAAAAGAACCTATTCATTTTCTTTTCTTGTGGGCTGAGCTCCTACTTAACCTCTTAGCTGGTATTCGTGCTCCCTAGCTAATTCCCAGCATCAACACACTGTTGCCGGTGAAATGAGCCCAGCTGCTTCTCCAGATTCTTGAAGTGCTTCATAAACTCAGCTACAACATCTGCAGCCATATTTCTTATGTTCAATCCAATGTACTTTTCCTAGCACTCGGCATAAAAATGGTTATAAAATGCACATATAAAAGTCTTGAAACACAGATTCCTGAAAAACCTGCCTGAAAAAAATCACTCAGTGCTTAGTCTCTACAAAATTCAGCTTCCCTCGCCCAAGGGTGGCTAACATAATCTGGGAGAAGAGAAAGATGACAGTTTTGAACTCCTCGGTGTTAGGCTCAGTTACAAGGCAGTACCTGACCATGGATGCGTTCACATTCTGACACAGGAAATAGGCTCTCACACATGCAACATCAGTACACCACACAGAAGAGCAGTTCTCTCTAGGCTTTTACCCTTTCCGACACAAAACTTCCAGACAGACATGGCTGAGTCAGAGTAACTTAGCCAGGTTGTCTTTCATTTCCTGACTCCTGTTTCCACTAGCGACATCAGAATCGTGATCTTTAATCCAGAATTCAAGGACAAGGAGAGAAAGTTTAACAACAAAGAGGACTTTGATTCTAGTAAGGGATTGAGAACTGAACCTAATGAGAACATGATATTGCCAAGTTCAGCGGACAAAAAGAAAAATGACACAAAACCACATGACAATGACATGAAGAAGAAAATATAATTTAGTTTAAATTTTGGACTTGTCTTTAGAACAAAAGAGGTATTCTTGCTATCTGACCCCATTTTGCAGAAAAGCCAATTTGGACGTGCCTGTAGGAAGTCCTGCTCGCTTCAAGAGAGGTGGCTTCTTGAGAAATCTTGTGACCTGGGACCAGCAGAGGGCACTGCGTTACCAAGTGACAGCCGTACAGATCCAGGACAGTTCCTACCATGCAGTAAAAGTGAGCCACGTTGAAGAAAAGAACCAGATTCTAGAAGTCAGAAACACGTATTAGTCATCAGCGTATCAGTCCTACAACTGATAAGGGTAACACTGTTAAAACGGGCCTCAGCTCTGGACACTCCTAGAAACACATTCAAATCCAGCTTGGTCCCCACACAATCTCAGTCTCCATGTGTTGATTTGAGGGCACAGGCCTCTTCCTGAAAATGCTTTTCAAGCAGCAGGACCAAATCAGTCCTGCCCTGCAGCATATGTATCACAACTGGGTTGCTTAAGTTGAAAATTATCCTGTCAGCTTCCCCTCTCCTTCTCAAAACCTCTAAATCCTTGCTTGTAGCAGCAGGAAGTCTGTTCCCGAGAAGAGACAAGACAGTATCGAAGCAAAGAGCTGGCAATTTCCATTCTGCCCTCCCCTTTTACTCCCCGCCTCCTCCAACCCAGCAGACTTTCAGTGAGCAGAGAACCAAGTTACAGGACATGAAAGGAATGCTGAGATAGCAACTTCAGAAGAGTGTCTTTCCACTTGCTTATTTCTAGTTTATTTTGAATTACCAGAAGATGACCATGAAGAAGCAAATAGCTCATCTTTTTCCTTCTCTCTGTATTCCGTCCTGCAGGATTCTGGGCACTAGAAGAAGCTTAGAGGATAAATAAGTCATCCCAGTCACGGCCCTCAAGCTAGCGAGTGAAAAGTTTCCACTTTCTCTTTGTACAGTTGGTGGAATGACTTTGCCAGGATGTGGAAAGGGGCCTCAAAATTTTTCATCTCCTTCTGTAAAGAAATAAGAAAGTTGTGAATAACAAATGGAATAAGCATTTGACTATTTCCGTTCCAACTGCTTCACAAAAGATAGATTAAAACTGATGGTGAGGTAGATGACAAATAAGTGGAAGACAGCCCCTAATTATTTTTCTTTACCTGAAAGAGATGATAATTTTACCAACACCTCCTTCCACAGACGGTGAAAGGAGTAGATACTCACCACTGACATCTCACAGTATTCCAGGCCATGTTTCTCAGCCCACTTCTCTGCTTGCTTTTGCTCCACAACACGACGACCAACCAGGTCTGTTTTATTCCCCACTAAGACACCTACAGGAAAAAAAAAAAGCAAAAAAAAAAGAGCATGAAACAAAGGAAAAACAACAACCCAGAAATGCTGACTTTTTAGCAATAAATTTGCAAAAGTAGCTGAAAAAGTTGGAGGCATGGAGAATAGTCTACAACTACCTAGAAAAGGTTCCACAAAGGAAACACATTCACACGTTATGTGCTTTGTGATAAAAGCAAATGAGTTGGAGGAAGCCATGCCTGCCTCTGGCTTAAAATAAGTGGTCTATGCTACATCTCAACAGGAACAACTGCTGTCACACAAGAGGGGAAGATGACAAGAATCTCACCCATTTCTTACCTGGGATGTGCACTCCAACTGCTTGAGCCTTCAGCTTCTCCAACCACTTGGCACAGTTGTTGAAAGATTGCTCATTAGTGACATCATACACAAGGCACAGGACGTTGGGTTGCTCCCACTGCACAGCAAGAAAGGAACATTGTCAGCTCTAATGAAACCCATGTGGTCAACAGCCAGTCTGTAAACACAACAAACACAGATGCTAAGACAAAAATAAAAGGCCTAAGATACAGGAACCCTATGCCCTGGCTGAGGTTTCACATTTCGGCTGAGCTGACTAAATGGATAGCTGGCACTGGGAAAGGCGGTCTTGCTCTCTTTCCCCATTCCTGTCTGCATGGTCCTGCTCCTTTAATTGTATCGGCTCTGGCTTTCATCTGATCCTCGGGGAAGCCAATTCTTCATGCTGAATCAGCACAAAATTAATCCTAAAGAAAAATGTGGGAAGGTTTTCTTCCAGTTCGAAAAGCTGAGCCAGCTCCTAGAGGGGTCCCTTGCAAACCAGATGTAGTGCAAGGGCAAAAGTGGAATTGCCTCTTGTAGAGCAATGAACCATTAGGTTGATTTAGTCATCTTATGAAACCTTGCATCAATTGATTGACTCTCTGTCTCAAAATGAGGTAACACAATGGAGAACTGTACAGGGAAGGAAACAAATGTGTGAAGGAGCAGTGCAGTATTATGCTCAAGGACAAGAAGGAGTCCTGTTGGATCAAACACATTACTATTACACAAAAAAAACCAACCAAATCCCTCCATTGTTGGAGTAGCAGCAAATAGATTTTTTTCTAAGAAATAAAATTAACTTTAACCAAAAGTACACAGTGATTCTCAGTTAAACATCCCTATTTCTTTGTAAGAAAACTGAATGACTGAATTCCTTCCTCTGGAAAGTATTTCTTCTAGTACAAGTTTTAGAGAGGTAAAACAGGATGCGTTGGCAATGGAGGTAATTGGTCCCATTTACACTAAAGACAAAGTTTGCTACATCTGCCAGACTGGAGAGTTCAGATCTTCAAAGCAAAAGCACTTCTCTGGAAGAAGAGGACTGTTACATAAGACTTACCAGTTTCTCCAGCATTTCAGAAAATAGATCTTTTCCTGCAGAGTCAAAAATGAAGAATTCCTGAAAGCAGAAGCCAAAAGAAGGCTCTTACCAGGAAAAATGCAGTGTAGGGAAAAGTTTTGAAGTAAATCCTGGAATTTGTAACTCCTGCATTTTGTTCAGTACAGCAATGTCGTGTCCCTGAGGGACAAGTTTCCTGCACTGACAGTATTCCAGTTCAGGTAGCATGAGAAAAGAAATAGTTATTTTTCATGTATAACCCATACATGATTACCTCCAAGGCCCCAGGTCTGGTTTCCATTCCTACTGGAAACAGAATACATGGAGTGGGACAGTAATCTGCACTATTTATACAAAATTATACACATATTCCACATTCCGCTAGTGGGAATACAGGGCATTAAGGAAAAAGAACAGGTAAGTTCCAGCTTCTGCAGTTCTAAGAAACATGAACTAAACCTGAGTGCCCTAAAGGACAGAACAAAATCCTAACAGAGCTGGTAACAGCTTTCATTTAAGATGTCATGTTCGATACAAGTATGTAAAACTTACATTTTTAAGATTAAACTACACCTGGAGTATCAGCAATTGCACATGATCAGCCTCATTTCCTTACTGCAACTTAATGGCCGTATGAACATGCGGAACGATCTTCCACCACAATGAGACTGAAGTGAGACTTGAGCTCTGGGTGCCTCTTTCTGACCCAATTTATGTCACAGAAAAACTCACCACACTATCACTCGTCCCTGGAACTGATACAGCCTTCACCAACAGTTCTATGCCCGTTGTCTGTCAAGAAGAATCAGGAAAACAAGGATCAGAAGAGTTTTTAAGAGCCTGTCCGACCGCATACCAACTATGCATTGGACTGAGGCAATTCTTGTGAATCATTACAATCTTATCAAACGTAGACAGCTGGGAACTCCTCATCACTCCCCTAATAAACTCCCCCCTACATGTCAAAGCCACGTAGATTTGCTCTGGTGCAGAAAAAAAGACAGAGAAGAACCAATATTCAGAGATTTGCTTATATACAACTAAGGGTAGTAGCTGAAATCTGCAGGGTTCACTATCACACTGCTGCTCTAAAGCGCTCCTTAGAACGTTTTGCACCAGCCATGTGATCAGCTAACATATGGGACTGAGGTTATTTGTGCCTTTTCCACCTTTTATCTCATTCTGCTTTGTAGCTTGTTTGTTTGTTCTATTTCTATCCTTAACTTCTGGTTTCCATCTTTATTTCAATGAATAAACATATTTTAGGTTTTTTTTTTCTCCTTACCACTCATATTTTCCTTTTTTTACTTTACTTATATTTACTTTTATTTTTATCCTGCTTCTGATTAGTCATCACCATTGATTCTCACACTGAAAGACTGCAAACTGTATCCTCTTCATCTGGGAACAGTTTCTCTAGATTATAATTATCTTGGGGCTATGCAGCACATCTTCGTGTTTGCATAGTGATAAGCACACTGTCCACATGCACATTTAATAGCTGGAATTAAAAGCTTTCTCCTTCAGCAATGCTTTTTCACAGAGCACTCCCTAAAGGGGGAAGCTCTCTAACACCACAAAAGCTTGTGAAAACATTGGTTCAGCAGGAAAATTATAACATTAACTAAATTACTCTGCATTAAGTTTCAAAACCAGCACCCACATAATGTAAAGACTTACAGAATATTAAATGGTTTCTTTTCAGAATGTAGGGTGCAAGAGAAAGAAAACCCTGTAAGACACCACCTTGAATGCCTCAACTTAAAATCATATTAATTATTTTGCTCTAGACATTCTTAGTTTTCTCATGCAACTTAGAAAAATGTCAGATAGCAGTTTGAGCCTGTTGTACGCTTACCAGCGTGTAGTTCTTCTGAAAATGAGCTCCATCATTGCGGAACATCTGGGCTAAAGCACTCTTTCCCACAGCTGGATCTCCTGCAAAAACAAGAACATAACAGATTTTTGTTTCATCTTAGAGAATCTTAATTTCCCTCAGTTCTGTTACTATCACACGCCATAAGAGCTTGGATGCTATCACTCTGAATACAACTGTCACAAGAAGCACAAAACAATCTAAAAGGTAATAGCCATGTGACGAAACAAATATTGCCATTACGCATACTGGTGATGAGAGGAGATTTCCGCTCTGTGAATGACCCAGAGCAGGGTGGAACTGCTGTTTGCTTAAAATTCATGTCTACCTTGTTGCCTTTACCTGAGATTTTAAATTTCTCACACACGTTATCATGTAGGGAAAACTACAACATGCTAAGGGAGACTGGGCTGCATAGGAGACTACTTCCTCTCCTTAGATCACCTATTTCCCCAGATTCAAATCACTGTTATATACTGAGTTTAGGGAAGAGACAGGTCATTTATATACTACCAGGCTGCTTAAGCCAGTAACATTCCTCGATGAACTCTTCTTGCTGACCCTGCTAAGAGAGCAACTCTTGGTGACTCAATGCTGCTGGTGGCTCATTAGTTGCATCCTGGTCATAACAGAAGCAACTGTCACTTCGCTGGAAAGAAAGAGCCTGCTGATTCATCCCCACATGGAAGAAAAACCAAGGGGCTTTATTTTTTGCTTGTCTGGAGCCAAGGCTTTCTGGTATGGTTTGCACAACACTTCAGGCAAACCTGGCAGCTGCCTGCTTTGGCCTGCTATTACAAAACTCTGCAAGATCCAAAGCAATGGCAGAGAACTGCAGAATTCATATATGACCATGTGACTCTGTGAAAAATATCATAATCCTTGCAAAACAAAGATTTACCTTAATGTTCCCAAAGGGCTTATCCTCTCTTCATGTATTGTCTCACTAGTTTGAATAGTTCAAAGGACAGGAACCAGGAATTAAATACCTCAGTGGTTCTAGCTTTACCCTTAAAGAAACACTCATGACAGCCAAGCCTGGAACACAAGTCTTTAATATTAATGTTGTTAATAAACCCAGAAAGGGTATTTTGACCCTATTACCGCTTCCTAGATGGTGTTTTGAAGGAAATTGGGAAAACTATCTGCTCACATAATATCATAGAGGATGAAGGGTGTTTTGGATAATGACAATTGCTCCTAGATGCATTAAACAAATGTAGTTCTTGTTTAAACATTTTTAGCATGCTTGCTTACTTTGAGATGAGTTTGGCTCATAATATTTAGACAGAAAAATCTGGTAAGTCAGCTTGTTTGTTCCCTGATCAGTTCAAGCTTGTGCTGAAGACAACACTCTGTTCTGAGTGCAAGCTATTCTGTATTTCAATAGACAATTAGATCTGTCTTTGTAAAATGAGACAGAGAAGCATACATTGCTTCAAACTGCAGGCAGCATTGGGTGCAAATTCTTAACTCATGTGTTGCCTTTCTTCAGTTTGACAGCCCCCCTTGTTCTTTCCCTCTTCTTATTCTTTGCCATCCTCTTAGCCCATTACATCACTACTCAAAATAAGTTTCCTTGCCCTTTTCATTTAGATTGGTCTCATCTGCCAGTACTGCATCCCACAGTATTTATTCCATCCATATTTCTGTTATTCTGCCAGAATCTGTAGTGTGTCTCTAAAACGCCTGCTACTGCCAACTGTCTCTACAATGAAAACCTTTTCATAGTGTCTCCATAGTAAGCTCGAACAACAATAGCTTTTACTGTGTGTCTGTAAATTACCCTTGAGATAACACAGGAATGGCTTTCTATTGTCAAGTTAATAGTCTCTCTTTTGCTAATAAAAGCCCTTTTCCCCTGTTGTTCTCTTTGACCTTGGTGCAGCTCCCAATACTGTGAGCCACTCTATTCTTCATAACCATTTCCTTAGGTACACAAGAGTTCCCTGTTCCATCTCTGACATTTTTGCTCCTACATATGAAATTGCATTTTCTTGTTCCCTTTAGGTTGTTGTGGTTACTCATCTCTTATGTCTCTCTCATTATATTGGTCTCTTCTGCAAGAGAGAAGTTAATCTGCCTGGCCTGCTTCATTATTTTATTATTTTTAATAATACATGGATATTGCTGTAGCACTTAAGAGCACTACATATGGGACAGGACCTTCCTGTTGTTTGTGTTTGTGAACAGAATTGAAAAGGCAGCTCCAGACCGAATTAGGATTAAGCACATAATTGGGTCATCCAAAGAAAATCTATGTGAATTTAAAATGGTCATGGACTTGGCCTTTGGTAAAACTAAACAAAACTTCAGAGACTTAAGCAAAGCCTACACACTGGGACCTGGAAACAACGTGTAAGTTTCAAGTCTAGAAGACAGGCAAGATACCCATGCTGCCCACAGGAACTATCAACAGAGGCAGGAGGCAAATTAATTTCTTTGCATTTGCCAAAGATCAAACCTGACATTGTGTGAGTTGATAGTCAGCTGCTTCTGCGGTTAAAAAAAGGTAAACATTTTATTCTGGATGAAAGACAATAGATTTGGAGCAAGGAGTTAAACCTGGGAGTTGTCTACACACAAAGGTTTTATGGATTTGTGTTTCTTGCTGAGGCTGCACAGAGCTTCAAGGTGTAGGGGAAAGAAACAGAGTTTTCTTCCCACAGTGTGAACAGCCAGTCAGCAGCACTGACTCTCAACACCTCCCCAGTCCATCCTGACTAAATAAACTGGTGTCCTCACCTCACTTTTTTCCCAGGTTAACCTCCGGTTCGCTTGGGGAAAAAGACGACTCTGAAGCGCACGTGCTTCGCCCTTCCGCGCTCTGCCCAGGCTCTGCCTCCCCAGCGCTCCCCAGAACCACCCCAACTCCTGACGTGGATTTTGCCTCCGCGCAAAGGGTTCCTGCCCACCAGAGGCAGGATGCGCGTGTCTGCCCTGCTCCCTTCACACCTTCCCCACCCTCAGCCCACCTTTCCACACTGTAGAAACACTCTTTCTTCCCCCCCC
>VWZZ01004287.1:42303-61098 GCA_013399095.1 Psophia crepitans | reverse complement strand
TCCACACTGTAGAAACCCTCTTTCTCCCCCCCCCCCCAGCTAGCCCGACTGCCCTTCACAGCCTCTCCCAACGGAGCTCCTGATTCTCCGCATGTCGCGGGAGGGAGAGGACACGGGGCAGGCAACAGCAAACGTGATTTCCACCCTTCCCGTCCCGAGGGATCTCCGGCACCCACCCCTCTCCTACCGCCTCTTTCCCCACCCCACCTCCGTCGGGGCGAGTCCCTGGCGAGGGGCTGCGAGAAGCCAGGCCGCCTCCCGGCAGGCCCGCCACCACCTGCCCGGGGCCTCCTCCTCGCTGAGGGGGCCTGGGCATCCCTGCGCCGCCTCGCTGCTGGCCTCGCCCCACCCCACGGAGCCCGCTCTAGGCCTCTACCGCCGGCGGGGCTGATGGGACCAGACGGGCCGGACTCACCTGCCAGGAGGCACTTGGCAGCGAGCTTCACCATCGCCCCGGCCCGGGGGAAGGCGGCGGCGGGCCAGGAGGGCAGCGGCTGCCGCCACCACCCTCTGCCGCGGCCCTAGCAACAGCGCGGCCCTAGCAACCAAACGGCCCACCTCCTCCATGGGGCGACCGCCCTCCCAGCTCGGTTGGCTCTGAGCCCTGCTCGTCAATGCTATCCGGAGTTATCATTGGTTTTCTTGTCTTTTCCCGCCCACTAAGGGTCCTGTCATTCAAACCCTACTCCGCGCCCCTTCTAGTAACTAGGACGGGGCAGCGCGCCCAGCGGATGGCGCCGTGGTCTTAGGGGGACGATGGAGTAGTTTCTGCCCAGCCACTAATTACGTTATCAGGAGTCGGTTTGTTATTGGGTAGGACATAGGGGACCGTACCATGTACTCGAAATTACCCCACTGGGGACCAGGCAGAAAATAATAAAGTTACGGCAACGAACTATGCAATAGGGGCTGGGAAGCACCAAGAAGGAAAAAGACAAGTGAGAGTGAGGGAGAGAAGCCTCCATTTCCTGCCCTATGATCCCACGGAATGGTATCTTCCGTGCAGAAGCGCCCTCACTCGCACGCCTGGCTGAGTCCCTCTCTGCGCATGCGCGTGACCGGCTGCTCCTCTAGCTGTCCCCTCCCGCGGCGCGGGAACGCGCTGTTCCTTTCACCCGCCCTGCGCATGCGCGGGCGGTTAGCGGCGGTGCGCGCGCCCGGTCGTTAGTGTTGTCACGCAGCCTGAGGAGAGGTGCCGGCAGTGGGGCGGGAGGTGTGGAGCTCCCCCAAGGAGAGGGCGGGCGGGGGGCGGCTGTATCCTGTCACTGGGTGTGGGAGTCCTGTGGTGTGGGTGGCTTTTCCCTCAAGGCTCGGAGTGTCAGCGGGAGCTGCAAGTGCCCTGCCGCTGGCTGCACCTGGCTTTGTTCGTTGCTGCAGCTACCTATGAACTGGCTACGGACCCGAATGTCACGGCGTTGGTTGGGTCGGTGTATTTAAAATGGACCCTTCGCGAGGCCCGAGTGTCCGGTGTGGAAGTCGGGCAACGTTTCTCCTGACCTGGGTCAGCACTTGATCTGTTACCCTTTCCTCCACGGTTTTTCTTGCGTATGGCTATGTTACTGTTCTCCCACAGAGAGGTCTGTTCTTGCTCACAGTTTTTTAGTTGTTCCCTTCTTAGCATCTCAGAATTTTGTTCCCTTCTTTCTTTGTTTTGAGATTTTTCACGCTGCAGTAGGTTGGTTCCTTTCCTTAATTGGTTTTCTTTTTCAAATACTTACTACTAAGATCTCCCTTGACTACTCTTAAACTATTTCTGTGCTTTATTCTTAATCTGTAAACTGATTTTCTGTCTTCCTTAAGCAGCCCAAGTCAAACATAACGGGTTTGGGTTAGAGCTGAAAAAGCTGAATGTGACTCTTCCTTGTTTTTCCCCTCCTTCCAGTCTCTTTGAAACATCTTACGCCGCTAGAAAACGTGTCATCAACAGCAAACAGTACTTCTTTGAGGGTATAAACTCTGGCTGCACATTAGGTGGCTTACTGGGGAGTGCAAAATCTGCTTACTATGGAAAGCACTACGTAAGCTTGGGAAGAAAAGAATAATCAATGCATCTGTATTTGGGTTATAAGATCGGGCATTCCAAGAGTAGTGCTGGTTGAAAAGAAATTTTTCCAAGTTTTATTTTAACCTCAAGGTAGAGCCTGTTTAGAAGGTGGCTTTTTTGGTCTTTTCTAGACCTGTTTTATATGTTTGGGACTACACGATATATCTGCCAGACATCTAGCCAGACAAGTGAACAGCATAAAAATAATAACTACCCATAGCAAAATCAAAGGAGTCTTTTATATGCACATAAACCCCACTGTTTCTGTGATAGTACAGAGGGGACTTCTCTAGCCTGACTGGACAGAGGCTTTAATTATAGATGCTGACTGTAGTGAAGTACAGTGATGGAGTGACTGCTAGGTGTTCCTTTAAAAAAGAAAAATTAATCCCGGGTCTTCACATTGCTTTCACTGTTTTCTAAAACTTCCATTCCTGAATCCTCCATCACATAAAACAGGTCTGTGGTTATTGATGTTCTCCATCACTTATGCCTGAATAGCTTACCTCCCTTTTCATCTTTTCTGCCTTCCACTCCATCCTCCAAGAAATTCACTCGTCTGCGTTGTTCCATTTTTGCAATCTTTGCATTATCCTTTGTTGTCTATTTGTAATATCGTCCCAGTTTACTGACAGGTCTGTATGCGAAGGCTTTGAGGCTCCATCATGATGTACTTGAGATTTATTGATCGTGGCTGAAACATAGCGGTATCCATCAGCATTTACTGAGGTCTCAAACCTCTCTACATCTCTACCACTTTACCCTGGGATCAGTGTAATAGAAGGCATAGATTATGTTGGAAGTGAAATTTTCATTGCTATTGAAAAATTCTGCTTGGAATCTGGCTATCTTCTTTCTGTTTGCTACTTCCCTGTTAGCACCCTGGTCTTTTATTCCATTCCTTCATTTCCAACTTACCTCCACATGCACTTGTGTATGGGGCTCTTAATGGACTTGTGTCCTCTCTATTTCTGCTCTCCTTTCGCCCCATGTTTTTTTTCCCTGGTCTCAATCTTCCTCTGCCTGACTTCTCGCAGGTAAAAGTTGCTCCCTTACTGGCATTGACAGCGATAGAGGAATGGATGGAATTACTTATCTACATCTTGTAATCCAAGCAGAATTGCAGTCTGCTGTTAGCAGTCCACAGGGGTTGCTGCTGAATAAATTGGAATACTGGTAGCTGTGCTCACTGAAGCTTCTCTCATCTTGAATACGTGCGAAGGGGAGGGGAGGAGAAACTCTGTGGATTTAAAACAAACAAACAAACAAAACCCAAAACAACAGAGGATGATGTCCTTACCCTAGAGAAGTGTTTCTTAGGTTAAAACCTATATTTACTACCAAAGGAGAAATAAAGCACTGTTTTTATTCACACATTCCATTTCTTCCTCAAATAAAGCAAGATTGCTCTGAGTGGGAAGCGCCCCTTCTCTAATGTGAGCAGGGTAAGTTGCCCTGACAGCCACAGGACCCTGAAATTTGAAGTCACATTGCTTTAGGCAATGGTCACAAAACGGCAGATAACCTGCACGTGTCCCTGTGCAGCTCGCGTTTCATCGGGCTACAGAAGGCAGCGATGGTGGAACTGCAGCTCCAGTAGGAGAGGCAAGGAATTTCAGGAGCGAAGTAAGGCTTTACAATGAGGATTAAACCAAGGTCGGGCAGTCTAAAAGACTGATGTATGTATGGCTTGTGCTTCAGATTCTGTCGGGCCCTGTGCAAGTCACTTCATTGTCTCCTTCCCAACATGTACCTGTTAAAAACTAATTTTTTTGTGAGGCAGAATTCACTAATATTCCTAGGACTTGTTTTTACTGTTCTCCACGTAGGGATGCAAATATTCTGGATATGTTCTGAGTTGAGCAGGTTACAACGTATAACTTGAATATGCTACCTAATAAAAGCTACTGAGGAACTAATGTAGCTTTCCTTGGAGTAAGCAATGCTTCTCAGGAGAGCGTTAATCTTGAGGGAAGGACTAAGTAGCTCTTTCTGTAAGAAATCTCTGAAATTCAAAGCATTTAATCAGCTCTTTTTAAAATCTTGTGTTACTAAGAGGAAACAGTGTGACAAAACAACATCAGAAGTACCTTGCAAATGGATGAATATTCAGACTTAATGCAGCTTTTTAAATCTGTATAAATTCTTGAATGGACAAGAAGTGGTTACTGATACGTCTGGAGAGCTTGGTAAACTGCAAGAACGGATATGTAAATTTTATTGTAGATTTCCGTTCTTTACACTTTCCCCAAGTAGTACAATAAATAGAAACTTCATCTGTCTATTTTGAGGGCTATTTCATTTGGCATCCCCCAAAACTGCCTTTTGTTTCTCTTCGGAGTGGGGCTATTAGTACAGAAGTACGAATTTGGATACTTTCTATATCACTGTTGATAATGGCATTATAGTTCCAGGTCTGCAGATTTTGCTCTTTTGTGGTAGGGACTGAGACACGGATATGAAGGCTTTTTGGCTGAGACTCGGTGCACTGAAATGTAAGACGATTATGAAATGGTCGAATCAGCCAAAGGATTTGTTGGCAGTTACAACGGTGCTTCCAACTGATCTGGCATATCTGTCATTTGTTTCTGATCTACGTTGGGAAAGTGGAGCTTAGAAATGAATGGCGGTTGTGGCATCAATGAAAAGTGGTAAATTATTAGATGTAGGGTGGATACCTCTACAAGGTTATAAATTTGGTTTGAATATGCTGATTGTAACTGTTATGTCCTCTCTTCCAATGAATATGGACAGATTTCTCAAGGACATATTCAAATCCACAAGGATAAAGATGAGGAGAATTTTTGGGGAATAATTATTCTGCATATGTCTGGAAAACTTCCAGCTTGAATCTTTATTTGTTTGTTCTTGCACATGGAAGCTAGGAAAAGCACTGGGAACAAGCCCTAAATCTTTATTTAGTTTTTAGCAATATGCCCCAAAGCATCAGACATGGATAGTTGATCTGGGATCTGGAATTTCTGTGCTGTATAGATCTCTGCATGGGGGAGTATTATGACAGACTGAGGACTTGCTGTGGCCTTGTGTATGGCCTGAACCTTTCTCAGGTATGAGTACGCTATTGTTGGAGCAACCATTGTGCTCTTTTGCACAGAGTTGTGCGTAGGGTGACTGGATGCTGGTAAGTGAGCATTGAGTATGCTTCTGCATCGTGGGGAAGGGGTTAATCTGTCAAATACAGAATATATGAATATATGATATCTTTAAATGAGCTACTGATAATTCCAGCATGCCAGTCATTATGTAGTGGTGGTGATGATGATGATGATATCAGCTGGGAATCTTTTTTTGGATCTCTAGCTGCTGTCTGCTTAGAAGGCAGCTGCTAGGTTTACACTAATGCTATATCTTACATTAAAAACCGTAAGACCACATTCAAATAATGAGATTTATTATAAAATAAAAGGTTATGTTTTGGGTTATATTCTGTTTATGTTTTTAGGGTTTTGAATGTTCAAAGTTTTCTCTGCAGGCATGACAGGTAGATTTTTTTTTTTCCCCTTGCTGAAAACTGAGAGTCAACCTGTGACTCCGGACCTGTAGCTTTAATGGAGGAAGGAGAAGAGAACTATTTGAGACTCCTAATTAAATTTTCAGGAGTTTACAGCACTCCATTTTCTATCATCTCCACTTTTCTAACAGGTTAATTTTTAGGCATAAACTTTCCCACCTTATCTATGTCCTTTCTTTTCAAGGTCAATTTATTATAATGCATTTGTGTTATAATAAAACCTCTTGTGCTCTAAGCTTTCCAAATCCTCCCTCTAATCATCTCCAATCCTTCCTGCTCTGGATTGCCTTTCCCCAAATCCTGGACCCTGAATTTCTCTGCTGTTCACCCCTGGCCCATCTCAGAGCTCTCTGTCCGTGTATCGTAGTGCTCTCCTACTAGAAAAGCAAGGTTCCTCCTCCTGCTTTCCCAGTAGCTGTTCACACCGGCTACTTCCTTCCCATGTGCTGCTGAGCCTTGCTGGTCAGAGTCTTTGTGGCTTTCTTCCTACAGATGTAGGGCCTTGGTTCCTACTTCTGACGAAGTCTTAAGCATCTGGGCTACACAGTGAACTTACAAAAATTCTGAATGAGAAAGGATCCTCAGCTTGTACAAATAGGATACACAGAGGAAAAAAATTACATGGGAGCCCTTCATTGTTACGTGCTGTGTGTTTTGTATTCAGTAGACTAGGTGAAATTTCAGGTTAATTTTGACCTATCGGGCCTTCAGTAAGAAATAATTTAAATTATATTGTATCATTTATCTTCCTTTGGAGCATTCAAAATGAAGGTACATTTGAACACTAGGATCCTCAACAAAGATGTAGGCTCATTAAATCTGTGGACAAATGCCTCTTAAGACTCCTCTGCTTTGCTAAGAAGGCTATCACGTGTGAACGAGAAAGTTAATGCATGCAGAGAGGAACAGAAAAACACTGGCTCTAGTAATGGAGATTGTTACAGAACATAATTGAACACTGACTGCAGCAAAGCTAAAAGGAGACTTGCATTACAATGACATAAAATCTTTATTTTTTCCCCTAACCTCTGATTTCAGCTGTCTGACTAAGAGCAGGTGCTGGGCAATAGCTCAATTTCAACAACCCATTGCAGCTGAAAGAGTAGATGCAATTGTGCTGTACCCAGCAAAATTGAAAATTACTTTAAGGGGGGGAATGCAAATGTTTTAAGACAGAAAAATTCATTCATCTGCAGAAGGAAGCATAAAATTAGCACAGCCACATAATTCTTATTCCTCTTTATATTAGAGCAGGAATAAGTGCTTGATAATTTTCTGTTACCTAGATATTTTTGTATCTTTGTAGTAATACATTTTTAAACTGCATTGCATTGAGAAAATGCATGAAGTGGAGTTTGTTAACAATTAAAATGTTAGAATTTTAAAAATCCTTCTAGGCAACATTTCCAAAACCTGAAAGTATCTCTGAATCACCTGGCTGTTCACCAACCCATGGCACTTCCCTCCAGTAATCAACGGTTAAGCATTTGGCCTCTTGTCCTGCACCTCTTCTGACTAGTGACAAAGGTGGAATTAATAGAGAGTTGCCATGTTCTTACCATCTGAAGGCCTAAGTATCCATTTGTTAATGCCAGTGCCACTGTAACACCAGTGAAACCAACTGTATTTTTGTACATAAACCAGTAATTTCCCAGACCAGCATCTCCTAGAATTACAAGCTGTTATTGCAGTAAGAGGTGGACATTCTAATTTAGGCACTGACAAGGTCCTTTTACTTAGATTTTCGTAGGTGGAAGACTGAATGAGTTAATGAAAAAAACATCTTTTCTAGCTCCATGTTCCATATGCTTATTAAGTGCGTTCCTGTATTTTTATTTGGATCTTCTGACCCAATTATGTTGTAGCTCATGCAGTCAGTCCCTTCTATTTTTTCTGGTGGCTGGAAAAGAGACTCTAATATTTGTATTTATATTAATTTCTGTCTTTAAAAGTCTATCAACCTTTGTTGCTTTAGTAACCAGAAGAGCACTAACCAGAAATGTACTCCCTCCCTCGTGAAGTAATTATCCCACATTAGGAGATCCTACAGTCTAGTAGTCCTACAGATCCTACAGTCTTTAGACACATCTGGCTTCACTTTCTCTTGTTTAGGAGAAAAGTTGTTTTAAATGTTGGAGCTGTAGAGAACGTTGGGATTTCTAAAGGGTGTGTGTGTTTGGAAAAGAGAATCTGCCAAAATACTCTCTCAGAATAAAGGTGCAGCAGCTCAGGTTCAAGCATGCGTTAGCAATGAAAGAGTCCAGGACCTAGAGAAGGTCATTTTAGTCATTAGCATCTGCTAAAGCCTGTGCTCTTGTGTGTGTGTTACCCACCATTCCTGGGTGGTGTTAGAACAAGAATGTCAACACATGCTCTAACCACAGCTGAATTTTGGTGTGTTAATGCATGCCATATAATTTCTCCTTCATTTGCAATTGAGTTATAAATAAAAGAATGTGTTGTCTATCCTCTGACCACTCAAATGTCAATCTGGGATTTTTAGAGTAAAATGAAAGTCTTTTGTGCATTATGCTTATTAATAAAAAAAATGTGGGGTGATTTGTGTCTTCAATGAACCTGGTATAAATTCATAATCTTTGTTATTTTGTTGAGGCAACGTTGTTGCAAATATTGTGCAGTGCCATAGTTTTTAATTCAATAGCAATATTAACTCTGTTTTGCAGAGAATAGTGTTAATGTTTAGATACGATAGCACAGAGGCTTTGATAAGACAATGTGTGTGTTGCTGGAAAGGAGAACATGAACTGCATTTCCAATCTTCCAAAGTATTCAGAAACTAGGGAAAAGTGTCCTTACCCCCAAAAGGTGGAAAGTCAGAAAAGGCAAAATAAGCAAACAAGCAAGTTTTGCTTTGATGATTTGAACAGAGTGGAAGCACTTATAGGACATTAGGCAGTAATGAGCTCAGGACTGGTGGATAGACTGTAAATATAAATCCTAGCTCAGCTTCTGCGAAGTGAACAGGTGTTATGGCCTCCAGTCCATTGATTCCCAAAATAAGACATGTGGAAAATTGCTGATCCATGAAACTCCATTAAGAGCTTGGCAGGACCCTTAAAGCATAAACAATTATGAATTTGTTCGTTAAGAATTTGGTAATGGTAAATGGTGATCTGAGAAATTTCAAGAGTTGATGATGATCTGTTGGTACAAACCCTTTTTGTTACATGCTAGTGTCATTTGTCAGGAAATCACGGTTTGTCTGTGACTTGAGGTTTTGGCTCTTCTTCCTTTGAGTTGCACCTGAGAGTGAGTTGTATTTCTTTCCCAGCAATATGTAATACCAATGTGAACAAGTACTGTCTTTTTTTTGTATATGTAAACATAATTTACATATCTTAAATCATCCAGTTGTGTCTCGTTACAAACCAGTGGCTATGAATCTAACGGACGGATGTGTACTGATCATTTAAAATTTTGTCCTCAATATGATGGCTGGAGTTGTGTTTTTTTCCTTAATTTCTACTCTCTTACAACAGGGGAGAAAATTGTGGAACGCTTACTGTTCAGGACAAAGAAGAAGAGGTAAGATGCTGATTAAGAAATTTAAGGTAAATGTTTCTTGGAGAAAATTAATTTTGCTACTTTTCTTATGCATGTAAAAATTAAACCAGCTTTCTTTATGAAATAATGCATTGCAGGGTATATGGATTCTTTGTATATGTCAAGTGTGCTATAATCCACACTCTGCTTGAAAGCCTGATTAAATTTTGTAGCAAATTCTGCTTTCTTCACTCTTTACAATAGTATCTGTGACAGTCTTAAAAACATTAAAAGGAGTGATATGACAATGAATAATTTAATATATCCTATGTATAATGCTTTATTTTATATTTTATTACAACTTAAAATTTTGCATTTGTTTGCTACATTTTGAGCCACAACTAGATAGCCTCCACCTAACAGGAAAATTCTGGGAATTTTTTGTTAATTGGAAAAGAAACAATTCAAGATTTGGGGAAGGTTTGGAAGGAATTTGGGTGGGAAAAGTAAGCATTTAAGGTAAGTATTGTCAGCAGTGAAAAAGTGTAATAGTTTGATAATTGATAAAGCAGTCATTTTATGTTTAGGTGGAGATTTATTTATTATAATACAGATGTATTTGATTTTTTTCTTTTTTCTTCAGTGATAGAGGCATGAAATATTGAAATTTGAGCTTTGAATTTAGAATACAGTTAGTGAAAAAAGTGGCTTAATACGGATCTTATCAGAATTCTGATTACATAGGTTCTGAGTATACTGGTTGCATATTTGAATAAACTGACCAAATGCCTGTTTAGAGTATCAGGCACTGTCACCGTAAAAAGCAAAGTAAAAAGCAAATGGTATTTTGGAGGTGTCTCTACCCATTGTAAGTGGTATGCATAAGGTAACTTTTTCAGTTTGAAAGTTGAAAGGATATTTGTTTTCATCTTATCGATTACTATATAGCTGAAAAATTTCAGGCCAGTTTAGGCAGTGTTGCTTGTTCAGGAGTGGTTGAAGGAGTAATGGGAAGAAAGACTGATGTAGGAATCCTTGAGGTCTTCAGACTTTTATGTCAGTAAAACGTCCTCATTACTGTTTCTGTAACTTACTTTATTGCACATAATGTACTATAAATAATTTTTTAGAGACATTAGTCTACTAAACCATGCCCCAAAGTGCCATGTCTACACGCTTTTTCAACACGTCCAAGGATGGTGACTCCACCACCTCCCTGGGAAGCCTGTTCCACTGCCTGACCACTATGTCGGTAAAGAAATTTTTCCTAATACCCAATCTAAACCTCCCCTGGCACAACTTGAGGCCATTTCCTCTTGTACCATCACTTGTTACATGGAGAAGAGACCAACACCCACCTCCACAACCTCCTTTCAGGTAGTTGTAGAGAGCAATTAGGTCTCCCCTCAGCCTCCTCTTCTCCAGACTGAATGACCCCAGTTCCCTCAGCCACTGCTCGTAAGACTTGGGCAAATATCTCAGCGAAGGAAAAGGCAGATGGTGTTGGGTTGATGGTTGGACTTGATGATCTTAGAGATCTTTTCCAACCCTAGAGTTCTGTGATTCTGTGATTAATGGCTGTATTTACTTCCTGGTTGTTCTATTGTGCATTTTTTTCTTAAAGCCCTGGATAAAATTTCAGTTTCCATGTCATCCAGTAAAGGATTAAAATGTAAGTCCTTGCAGTTCCAAAGAATAGAAAGGAGCTTTGTTTATATAGTGATTTTTATGTTGATCCCCTGATTCCATGGATCTTTATTCGTGATACTTCAGTAGCTGTGTTCCTAATGTTTTATACGTAGCCCTGTGTACTCTTGTAATTAGCTTTATGGCCACTTGAGGTCAGCAGCGCCGAGAAAAAGAAGTAAATAAACTGTCTTGCTTTACTGCAATCCGTTTTCATTTGCTTTATTTAGAATACTTAAAAATCAATACAGTCTTCAGATCCGTATATACATTGTGCAAAACCAAAGGATTTCTTTTGAACGCACAGAAGCTTAAGCAAAAACTCTTCCTTGCAAGTTACTACAGAGTGAAAATTGAAAATCTAGAATGGCTTTAGGGAGTGCCGTTGGCTTCCCGACTAGCATTGGCTTATCACTGTGGCAGAGAAAGGTGTTCTGTACAATGTGATGGTGACAGGGTTTCAGCCTTATCTTTTTCTTTACACTAAATTAGTGATACTAAATCTGAATGGAATAAGGTATTATTGCTGCAGGGAATAGTTTAGAATCCAGAAATGGCAAATATCCTTCCTTCTTATTGCAGTCAGTCTTCTGTCAAGATGTGGGGAAGATGTTGCCTAAAAGTGATTCCCCCCCTCCTTATTTTAATCTTTGCTTTTTAAAAAAAAAAAAATTAAAAAAAAGTTTGAGCTTGGTGCCAAAGTTACTAGTTACTGAACAGGATTTGGGAAGCAAGTGTTTAGCTCTTGTCTCTGTCACAGGCTTATTCCTATATGTAACTCAATGAGAGCTATTCACTTCTCTACTGAAATTTTAGAACTGTTTCTTTATCAGATTTTTTAATATATTATTTTAACAGTGGGAGTGTCAACAGTAGCATCACACCTGAATCTTGGTGTTCCCTTTCCTGAAATTCATACTGTCACTTCTCATGAGTATTCTGTTTTCCCTGTCCTAGATAGTTGTATAACATTGCTAGTAAACATACCCTGTGTTTCAGAAGTGACTGCTTTTTAATAGTTTACAAAGTTATCCCCATGCATGATTGGCACCAACTGATATTGCTGTCAAACCTTTTATCCAAAAATCCCTCTGCACCAGGCAAATTTAACAAATGATACAGACAGGATCAATTTACTGATCACCAAAAGGCAGCAGGGGAGATGTAGGTTAAATATTAGGAAATACTTTTTAGCTATAACACTGATTAAGTCAAAAGAACAAACTGCCAAATGAAGTTGGGTAATTGCCATCACTAGATTTTCCAGGTTATGAGTATGCATCCATTTAGCAGGGATGGCTTAAAAATAATGCAGTCAGTTTTGCCACAGTTCAGCACTTGGACTGAATGACTCATTATATGCATATTTTATCCCAAATAATTTTTTTAATTTCTTCCCTCTTTACCCTAGCTAGGGATAAAGCAGCAGGGATGTCAGCAAAAAAGAGTAAAGTTTTCTCTCAGTGTGTGCCAAGCCTCCATGAAATAAGAAACAAGTTATAGTGAGAGAGAATAAAGCCCAGATTGATGTGACCTTTATTATTTTAACAGTGTCTTTCAGCACAATTACAGAGTTGCAGGATTGGAGAGAACAGAGCCGGAGTATAAAATAGCATAAATAAATAGAACAGGAGCCAAAGCAGTCAGCAGGAGGTGGTTGGAATTGGGCAGTGAAGGGTGGGTGAAGGGTTTGCATTGGTCAAAGCCTTTATGATTCAGCCACCATAGTTGCAAATTCTGGAGAAGGGAAAAATTTTTTGAAAATATTAAAAAAGGAAAATGTAAAGAAGGAGGAAGCATATTACAATGATTACAGAGTCACTGGTGTAGCAGAAAGATCACAATAACAGAAGAACAAAGAAATCCAAGTTAATTAAAGGGAAGGTATGACTTGGGAAATCTTACAGTGAAATGAAAGGATTTTTTGAGGGTAAGGGAGAAATGCTATACATGCCAGGCTGTCAAGACTGTCCACCACTATTCATCTGAAGAACTTGATTAGTTCCCTGTTATTCCTTTGTAATTCTCAATGGGATGAAGGCAAGAACTAGAAATTTAATTTTGCAGTGAGATAAATTTCCTTTATATCAGAGTTTGGCAAAGAGACTCATTAATAAGTCTTTCAGAGTATTCGTGTCTCTATATTACAAATATATTACATTTAAACTCAATTTTGTAATGGCAAATTGACTGAAAATGACAGATTACAAAAACGGAAGGATGGCGCAAATGTCCCTATCAATCTTGACCACACTGGTGTTAAGGAGAAACATTCCTGTGATCTCAGAGGGCCCAGGATTTTACCCTGTGGCTTTTATTAGTGTTACACCCATAATATTTGCATAAATGTATCTATGTGCAGTTTGGGGTTATTTTATACTTTATATAATTTTATCCTTTATATAATTATATACTTTATATAATGCCTTTCAGCAGGGTGGTAGAGCATGGAAAGGACACATCTGTATCCCGGTGAATAGCTAGCTGGCATCCTGCACTCCGAATACCAAAGGAGGTTATAATTCCTAACTCCATCTAACCTTTGAACAGTTACATATGAGAATACTTTGCACAGTTGTGTGTGCCTCAGAGCGTTAAAAATGACGGACTGGAGGGAATCCCAAGAAGGGCAACAAAGATGATAAAGGGATTAGATGGTATACAGAGAGAGTGGTTTATGGGTTTAACATAATCAGCTGAGAGGAAAATGACAAATAGGGAAGGCAGTCATCTGTAAAGGCTCAAGAGAAAATTATTGAAGTTCAACATAATGAAGGGTAATGTCTTGCGACTAAAAAAGATAGAAGATGAAAATTATGTGTTTTAAAGAACATTCTAATGTTCAGTTGAAAAAATGCTAAACTCACAACAAGTGAGGTCTTTACTGAGTGGTGTGTACAAACAGCGCTTTTGATGACGTGTCCAGAAAACATGTTGCCAAATGCTGACAAACCAGACTGAGAAATAAAAGTATCAGAGGGTTTAAATTAAATCCAAATTTATCCACCATTTTGAAAGATGTAAATCCAAATTAGGATTAGTGATGCAGATTACTTAACACAAAACGTGTCTAAATCCTGTACATGGTGGGTACATAGATCGAAAGTCTTGCAAACTGAATTGAAGAGATAACATAAAGTACTTGTGATAGAAACCCAGACTGTTCTGGGGAGAAAAGGAAAAAGGCTATGATTATTGTATCACTGTGTGAATAAATCCTGCACAGAGAAACATGAACTGGAATGGATGAAACCTTTCCAAAAGGGAAAACTAACTATGCATATTCTATTAGAGCAAGTTGTCATACTTGCTTACAGCTAAATTGAATCCTTTTTACAATAATTTGTATCTGTGGAATGTATTTGGAAAAGGTTATTCAGACTTGTAGCCAAATATTTTCTATAATACATTATGATAGTGATATTATCACTTAATGGTAATATATTTCATGGGTACTTTCTGATAGCCAACAAACCATAAAATACTCCTTCATGAATAACTGCTATAAGCTTTATACTTTTTTTGGAAGGATTTTCAATATACTTTAAGTATTTCAAAGATGTTCCAGCTGAATAATTTTGTAAACTAGTTCACTATTTATTTTCATATGAAGGGTAGCCCAGTCACAGGTGGCTTCTGGAGGCACTGTTACAAAGTGTATTCATATATGCAAAACTATTGAGATAAGGCACGTGTATTAGCCCCTGCCTGTTGGCCATTCTTATAAATGTTTATTGCCTCTGACGGGCCTGTTAGCAGGAGAATCCTCGAGATTGACTACATCCTCTTTTCCAATTGTAATTCTTCCAAACAAAATCACATCGTTCTTTGCACAAATAATAGTTTTAAATGGACAAGGATTTAGACTGTTTTGTCATGTAAATAATTTCCTAGGTGTCTTGTGCCAATGCTCTGACTTAAAAGGAGAGGACTGTTTCACTGTGTTCAGTATAGTTTAGTGGTTTATACCAGCCTAACACATACTCTGTAATACTTTACTGAAATGACAGATATAATTACAGAGAACATGTAGGCTAATGATTTCTCTCATCAGAATTTTTTTTTTTTTTTACATTATCTGTACAATAGCAAATCTGTTTAGGAAACTTCATAAGTAATGACTTGCACTAATTAATTTTAGAAGATACAAGAGCACAAAGAGGGATAAGAAAAGAAGGACTTCCAAAATATTTTTCTTTTTAGTCTTCACTTTTACCTGTGGCAAGGCCATGACTTATTGGTTGTAATTTTGAATGCCTGATGTCTCATTTTTACAAATGTTTAGAGAAATGATTGAAACATTCTTAAATATGTGCAGAAGTTGATCTGTATCAAGGAAAATATTTTGACTTACTGGGATAAAAATTTGGATTTGTTCTGTCTGTAGTGCATGATCTTTAAACTCCTGTGTACTTTCTGAAGTCTATTAATATCAAGAAACTGAAAGGGATTTTGTGCATGTCCAGTGCTAATACACAAAACAGATTAAAAAACCATTGTAAGCAGAAATCTTCGTTTTCTTTTTTCCTCTTTCTTATAAATGTACTCCTGAAACTGACAGAGCTGCTTCAGCATCGCTTCCCAATCCAATCTGGAAGATAATGTTTGTAGTTTTATTAGGTAACCTGGCCTTGGCCTGCAATTTTTTTTTTTCCCAATTCATCATCTTCTGTTCACATCTGTGAAAGCTGGAGGGGGCTTGACATCACCTAGAAGATGATCATGTCTTGCATGAACAGACTGCAAGTTTTCAACCATTTGAAACTGGCAGATCAGCCACAAATTATAAACCTTGATCTGACAATAGGTAAGCTGGTGGAACTATTTCTGAGCTGAACAGTCTTGCAGGAATGATAACAGGTTTAAATCAGGAGACCTAAGAGAAAATTTGTAATGTGGGGCCTCCAACTGGAAGAAGGCTAATTAGGTTAGGATTAACGTTTGCAATGATACGTCTGAGAAAGATGGCTCTGTGGTGTAAAAAAATCCATGAAGATCAGTTCTTACAACTCCTCTGGGCTCCTGAGGGACAGCCTTCAAGGGCCATGTCCTGAATTAACATTAACCCCTGAGACAAGCTGCATGTTTGTGATCGTTTAGTGATGTACGAAGCTGTTGTTTGAAACGAGGGGTAAAAGTGATGCCTGACAATTCAGTTACAGAGAAAAAAAACAAATGGTTTGCAATAGAAATGGAACATTGCAATGCTGAATATGGATGTGATGTATATTTGTGACTTTACATTTTATTTACATAGGCAGTTATAATCTGGAATTGGATTTATGAACTAAAGGAAAAGCCGAAAAGTATCTGTCATCCTCATGCTTTGGTCACATCCCAGCTGATAACTTTGCATGTATTTCAAGCCTTTCTGGTGTAACTATTTGCTGTCTGAGTCAAATTTAAGAAATGGAAAAGAAACTGATAATATTGTATAGCAGTGATATGGCCAGAAGAAGCAAAAGGAAAAAGCCCTTCATTCTCTTCTCATTATTGCATATAAATTCAGAGTAATTCCAGTTCAGAGTTAAGGAAGGTTAAAAGTTGTGGAAGAAAGAGAGAAGGAAAAGAGGTGTTTCATATTGCTTCGTTACAATGTACTGGATTTCAGACACTGTTTCAACTATTAAAAGAAGTTATGGTCCATCTTAAATTAAAAAGTTAACGCTGTATCCTCTTGCATAAGCCAAAATCATTCTGCGATATAGTTCTTATATTCCACTTGATACTGCTTTTGTTTTGGAACCCTCTGGGAATAACTGGGAATGAATGTGTCAGATGTGAGGTTGGCAGATCAGCCGTAAACTTACTTACCTGAATCAAGTTTTCTTCTGAAAATCCTACACGCTTATTTTAGTATCACTGCCACTACTTTTAAAGCATATGAAATTTCAAATAACGACACACTCCTCAGGTTTAGTGCTGCTGAAGTTTAGCAGGAACTTCCCCTACAATTGCTCCTCTGCCACCGCAATATAATGATGATCTGAGAGATTAAGAGGCTCTAGTCTACAAACAGGATCACAGTCACTGATACGCCAGCGTGCTGTGGGCAGGCAGTTTTGCTAATATATCAGTGGATGATGATCAGGTAACGCAGAGAGATGTGAGGGTTTTTAGATCTTTTCTAGATTTCACCCTATCATATGGCTTGTCAATACGGTGAAAACTTAGCAATTACCTACTGTCTAGGTGATTTGGTACTCTTACCACAAACCTCTGCTACTATCTCCTCCAATGAGGAAAGATTTAATTCAGAAATGCATCTCTTAATGTCTGTTCCAATATGTCTCAGGGATACAGAAGGAAGAGGAAACAGGAGAAATTTTATATGTGGGCTAATTTGATCATCTCAAGAGGGAATAGGAAACAGCAGTAATTTTTAAAGCAATGTTGTGAGAGGAAAGGTTGTTCTTTTCTTGTAGTTCTCATATTTAGTAAAAGGGAGTGACAGGCTTTCTTAGCTATGAAGACCCACATAAACACCAGCAAAAGCTGGATAGGCAGTTATTGTTTAGAAATTCGGTAGCAGACTGACTGTACTTTGAATTTTAAGGGCATTGTTTTGCTAATTCCTGCATTACTTTCCTATTTACTAATCATCGAGCAGAAAGACTGGTACTCAGCTTTTTTTCTTTTTCTTTTCTAAGATTTATAGTGAAGCCCGAGTCTCTAAACTGTCAGTGTCCTGATCCTCACTCCACTGAAATCAACAGAAAAATCAAACTGACTGAAGTAGAAGTTGGACCGGTACTTAGTCCTGTGCCGTGGTGTGCCTGAACTACATCTCGTTCTGTAAACTCGTGCCCCCTCTAGTGTCGGAACTCGGCTCCCGTTTCCCCTAAAGCCGGCACGCAAGGTATGGCAAACGTAGCAGGACTTGGCGTTTCATTAAGTCCGAACTGTGTCCTTCAGAAGGTCACAGCCCCCCGTGATTCCTAGATTTCCTCATTTCTTGTATGTTAGGGTAATAGTCGATTGTTACTGTCAAAGTTTACTCCTCTAATCACCTACCATCAGCTCCAATTTTACCATCACCGTCCTTATCTCCAGCAGCCAGTAGAGCCTTCGTTTCTTTGTCTGATAGGTCTCTTCCATCTGGGGTAAAGCCCTTCAGTACGAACCTAAAGAGGAGGCATGGAAAAAAGGAAAGGCTTTTTTCAGAACAGTTTCACTTTGTATTTAATTGTACCACTGTTTTGATATATAAGTTGTGATCCAGGGTTGTACTTCTGTTACTGACCTTCTCTAACATTCAGGAAGACCACTTTACTCTGAAACTGCACTTGACTGAAGAACTATCTGAAAGGTATTGATCATGCATGTGTTTCAGGGTCCTGCAGTCAAAGCTACAGCTAGTTCCCTCCAACACACTTTAGATCATACAATCAGCAAGCAGCTGATTACTGCACACAAATTGATTCTGTGATTCTGTGAAATACTAGTCAAGAGATTGAATTGTGCTAGAATCTTGTAAAAAAGAAAAGAGGAAACCAGACTCTTAAGGCGAGGTTATTTGAGAAAGGACATATCTTTACTTACTTTAATTCTTCCTCTTCGATGAAGCCGCTTCGATCTTTATCAAGAATATGGAAAACCTTCTTCACGTCTTCTGGGCTCTTCTTTTTCAATCCTACCATCTCAAAAAACTTCTTGTAGTTAAAAGATTCAGCCGCTGTAGGAGATGAAAAGCCAGAGAACTACTTAGAAAGAAATCATTGAAACACATGCCAACACATACCAGTGGTTTCTTCCTTACTGCTGTGTCCTACCCTGGGAGGCACGGCTGAGCCCAGCCGTGGTAGGAGCTAGATGTGCGCGCTGTAATCATCCGTGCTTCACAGACACTGACTGAAATAAGCAAAGGGGGAGAGGGGCAGTATCTCCATTTTGCAGATGAAGAGCTGAGCTAGAGAGGGATGGAGGCTTGCCCAAGGTCACAGAGGAAGTCTGTGATAGAGTTGGGAGCTGAAGTTTAACCTGCTTGGTCTCATTTCAGTGCCATAACCCACTCCCCCTCCTTTTTTTT
>VWZZ01004287.1:5420-38676 GCA_013399095.1 Psophia crepitans | reverse complement strand
CCTTACAACCTTTTGCAAACCCGTTGCTGCGGTTCCCCCTTTCTCGGAGCCGCGGAGCCTCCCCTTAGGTCCCTACGACGGCACGCTGCTGCCCGCCGGCCGGGGAGGATGCTCTCCTCGCGGGTGACTCGTGTTTCGGTGCCGGCGCCGCTCTGCTGACAAGGCAGAGCACGTTTGGAGGGCTGCCCTCACGAGTGACTCCAGCCGGCAGCGGGCCGAGGCGGTGCGCAGCGCTGCCCGCTGTGCTGGCAGCCGCCGGGCAGGTTACCCAGCCTCACACCGAGCGAACCGGCCCGAGGCGGGCGGCTCCCCGCCGCCTGAGGCAGCTCCCTCCGCACCCCTGAGAGTGCCGGCCCCGCGGAGGGTGGCCGAGGCCCGGCTCCGGTCCCAGGGCTGTGCCCGCTGTAAGGACCGCTTGCAAACTTCTGGAAGCTTTTACTGCCCAGCTTTAGCCAAAACTGGTGTGTTACTCTAACACAAAAGGCGTTTCACGAACTGGGAGTTCCACGCTCGACCCTTCACCTCATTCCCATCATCCCTGCGAGATGAATGGCGCGTTTCTTTATTTGTGACGTTTTGCCTATTTTCCTGCCCGAACTGTTTGCCAAATCCTCACCGTGGATTTCCAGGTTGTCTCCACAGAAGCTTTCGTGTAGATCAACTCCCCCTTCCACGACCACCAAAACGATGATATTCTTACTAAGATCTTTACTAAGATCAAGTAAATTGAGTAGAAATAAACCCTCCCTTGACAAAAGCAACAAATTCAGGGAGAATATAATGAACAGCAAGAAGCCCCCGCGCCAAAAGTTAAAGCAGAAGCCGGGGGTCCTGTGCAAAAAGGGGGGCACATCATGTCCCTCACGACCACATCTAGGAGAGCAACTTCGTCCCATCGCTGACTACGGTCTGTGCACACAGAGAGGTTTCATTTCTGCGACGTGGTTTTTTGTGGGTTGTTTGTTTGTTTTTTCTTTGGGGGGGGGAGGGAGGTTACCTTTGGTTCCCGACTGAGCATTTCGGTTAATTCTATTCAGCGAGTCCTCGCTCGCTGTCTCGTTCCCTTTCTCCCCTCCCCTCCCCTGCGTTGTCATTTCCATTTCCTCACTTTCTCCCATCCTTTTCTCCTCATTCCCCCTCAATGTGTTCACCTATTTCCTTCTTTTCACGGCCCTTTCTTCTCCTTTGGAGTCTTCTCTGCGGGAAGCCGTTCCTCAGTGCTTGGAAGATTCGCACCTCTTTGTCTCTGGGCTTTTGTTTGTGGGAAGGGCTCGGAGTGATGCAAGATGTCCCCATCTGCTCTCCTTCGGGCGAAGGTCCTGGCTTCCAGCCGGGAGCGGCCGAATCCACGTTTGCTGTGGAAGTTTGAACATTTTCTTGCTACTTACCTTTTGGATCTCTCCTCGCACGCTTGAAAAGGGTGTTAGATTTGGAGGTGGTCAAAAAGAGGTGGAACTCGGGGTGGGAACCCCACTTATATAATCTCTTTTGCTCTTTCTATTTTTGGCAGGTGATACCCACTCCTCGCTGGTATCAGATATTCAGGGATTTTGGTGGCGGTGTCACATTTATCTTTCCCTTAACTAATCAAGGAACACTATTAATAATCCTTGGCACTCACCTTCCCCTGGCTGTGAAAACCTATTACCTCGGCAAAGTGATGGTCTGCTTGAAACTTTATTGTGAAGGGGAGAGGCGGGCGGTATGAATGAGCTGAGGGGGAGGGGGCGCAAATAGGCGCTTCGTCTTCCATCAACTGAAGGAGGCGTCGGGGAGATCACGATGAATCAGGAGATTCAGTTCGAGAGGTGAGACTGCTCAGGAGGAAGGGAATAGGAAGATGCAACCTCCTCATCAGAACGGTGAGGGAAAGCGAAAGTGTACGCTCAGGGATTTCTGTCTTTCAGCCCTGGCAGACACTACTCAGAGAACATCCTTCCACTGCCTCCTGCACCATCCTCCTGCACCTTCACCTTCATCCAGGTGAAGGAAATCATTTTTTCCTGCAGGCAACAGCAAACTCGGTTGTGTAATTCTGGTTGCTCATACTTACAGGGGCATCCAAAATCTCCATTTTTTTGGACCCACAGGGCAAAGTGCTGTAGAAGTCTAAAAAATTTACATCCTGAGCTTTCTTAAGAGAGGTGGGGCATTGTAAATGAAGTGATACTATATATATGCAGCCATAATACATTGTCTGTAACCTTTTCAGCATATAAATTCTCTTCATGCTGAGTTGCTCATTCCAGGGAAAGACACCTCTATTTTCGCTCTGTCAAGCAATAATCACAACAATAAAAACACCATTGAGACCTATTTGCCATTTTGTAATCCATCTGGGAACACTTTTCCCCATATTTAGTGTTTTCTGGCAAGGGGGATCATTTTATAATGGACTATGAATCACATTTATCTGGAGTATATTTGTGAGTAAAAAAAAAAATAAAAAAAATCTTTCCTGTTTCAGGACTGAAACCCAACAGTTCTTAGGTCAAAAAAGCAACCAAGGCTGTTGTGATCCAACTGAAATTATCTTTTGGAAAAGGCAGGTGCTGCAAGAGTGAGATTTGATTTTTCTAGCTTGATTAATTGATCCTAGAAGGCAGGAAAGATAATTGAGGTATGCATGAGATAAGAATATTTTAAAATATTTCTCTACTGCCAGTATCATTTTGATGACGAGTTCTGTGATAAACTGGAAATTCTCCAGCAGCTTTAGATAATTTCTAAAGAGGAAGCTTTATTGAATCAAACATGACAAAGGTTAATTCAATCAGTTTAATGTTCTCCCTCTTATTTATTTTTATTACTCTACCTGGTTTTTGAATTTTCAGTTTGCTACAGCAGTAGGGGAAGCAATATTACCTTTCAGGTAGCCTCCTTTACTTCTCACAAACACTGCGTCGGTGCCCTGGCTCAGAGCAGGTGAGGCTCGGTATTTAATTACACCGTGAGATAGCCAGCTCTTGTGGGTCCGAATGTTTCAACCAACCTGTGTGTTGCCTTTGGAGCAGTGTGATTCACAGCCAGCCATTCGCTAAATTCAGTGACGTGGGGTTTGCCTTACACTTTCACATATTATATACTCTTGATGTGGTACCAAGATTAGATTCTGGTTTAGAGATACCAGTATCTCGTGATGGTTAGCTGGATGCTCTATTTGGTAGCTGGCAGAACAACTTTTCTCTCTTACCTTCTTTTGGCAGCTTAGAGAGGCTTGTAGGACTGTCTTTTTTGGTTACTGGAGTGTGACTTCCATTTCGGTCTGCTCATTGGAACGAGTGCGTTTGTCCACTGGTGAAAGGAGAGCGAGTGCAGGGCTAGTCTTTGTGATTCCTCTGCGTAATTCAGCCATGCGAAAGCAATCCTGATTAGTGGAAATCCTTTCTTATCCTTTTAGTTAGTTCCCACTAAGGCTTATTTAGAGAGAAGCAGATTTATGGCCTCATCAGGCATATAGCAAAGTCTTTATTACGTGTCAAGTACTTCGTTAATTAAAAGGGGGTTTGTTGTTGGGATTTTTTTCTTTTTTTTTTTTATTTTATTTTATTTTTTTTTTGTGGTAAGAAGAATACAATCAAAATCTGACACTTCTAGGTGATTTGTACAAATCTGCCTGAAGCTGAGAGTGAGTTGTGGCAACAGGATCACTGGGAGTTCACCTGCATTAAATGATACAATTTAGGGCGGAAGTTTGTGTTACTGTACTCACCAGCTTCAGTAGTGTGGTTACATATTTACTATCACCTCAGTCAGGCTCATTCAGGAAAAGATTAGGACTGGGCTTCCCTACATATACACTGCAGAGTTAATTAGGATGCTCATCCATTATAATTTCTTTTTCCCACCACACATAAATAACTATAATTTGAATAATAAGGTGCTCCAGGTCCATGTAAGCCAATGTGCCTGGAATTTTTGATGTTATCATCACAGTGCTGGCATAGCACTTTAAAAAGGAAGCTTGTCTCGCTGCTGTCTCCTACGTCTAGTACATGTGTTGTGACAATTAACTTCAGTCTTCAGGGATACCAGTCAGCCATCTTTCACTCACCCTGCATTTATTTTCCTACTTATTTGTTAAAGAAGTCATATGATTTCTTTTATTTGAAAACATTCTAGAATTTAGAGGTTTCATTGATAAGAAATGTTTCTTGGTTGCCAGTTAAAATTTATCTTATATATTTTTATCTCATCAATATCATATGAGTCTCTGGATCAGCCGTCTTTTTCACTGTCTTCCTGGTGCTTATGCCTTTCATTTGATTTTAGAAACAGTTATAATATCCTTCAGTCCTTGGGTTAGCCAAGCTATACAGAATTATTTATTTTACATTTTTTTTCTCATGAATCAGCCTCTCTAGACCTGTAATATTTTATATCGAAACACTTGGTTTTGGTACTCCTCTGGTTCTGTTGGTATCTTCTTGGGATTGTGGTGCCCAGTGTAATATAGAGTTACTTTGCTGTCTGAGCTTGCAGAGTATTCTAAAGTGTCTGTTACAGTCTCTAACCTGTTATATAAAACAAGCATGATAAATCAGGTTGAATTTGCTGCAGTCCAAGATGTATATACAATGTAGTAGCCATCCACATTGCATTTAAATTTGGAAAGAATTCACACAACAATTTAAAATATTTAAAAAAATATTTTGTATGCCTGCAGCATATTTTGGTTAAAAAACATTTTGAAGCATTTTATAGCCACCATTCGTTGTAAAGGAACTTGTCATTTTCCTCTAAGGCAAAGCTCAGTCCTGGTCTCACCTATGTTTAGAGGCAGGATAGGAGTCCTTACCATGGCAGTATTTTCTTTGATGTTTGCCCTGTAAGTTATCACTAAAGCGTACGTTTCTTCCTCCTGCTCCTGCTATCAAACTTGCCCTTTCTCACAAGGTCGTAGGTCCTTTCATCTTCTAAAAAAGATGAAATGAGATGCCTGAGGTGCTCTGTATGACCATAAACCATACAATACTGTGATTCAGGATTCCAGAAACCCTACATCAGAAGTCTTTCGGAGAAGTAGGAGTAAATACGAGCTTTAATTAATATAACACAATTGGGAATTATTAGGAAGATGAAATGTCGGTACCCACATTAGAAGTTGTCCAGAGTTTTAGGACAAACCTTTCCTGGAAAAAGCACCACTAAACCTTTCATGTTGGTGACTACAACTTGTAGCTTTTTCAAAAGTTAAGTTTACATAGTGAAGAACGTAGCACCCATTAAATTCAGTCTGCCAAGGATGTTGTGATGTTGAGAGCTTTTATGTGTTGGAGAGGAGAATGGGCAGATTCATGGAAGAGACATCCATTGGAGGTTACCAAACTCATACAGGCCATATCCAGCTTGTGAAGTTCCTGAGCTAAACGGTCGGGATTTGGGATAGGATTAGGGGAAAGTGTCATAATGTGATTGCCTTGTACTCATGTTCCTCCAAAGGTTTATGTCCACTGTTGGGGACAGGGTGCTGTCCTCTAGAGGACTAGAGGAAACTTATTTTGATCCAGTATGGTGGTTCTTAACTTATTTTCCTCAGTGTAGTTTATAATACCACTCACGTGTGAAAAGTGGAAGGATCAGGTGGACAGAATGTATATGAAAAATCAATCAGTTAAAATTCTCACAATACCCATGGAAAAAAATATTTTTCTTTGCTAATATAAGAGAGGAAATTTCAGTCCACGTTTACTGTGATTCTTTGCTTATATGCTGCTCTTGAGTTCGTGTATACCCTCTTTAGGCTGCACGTGAGCACATTTGTTCGGGTATATATACATTTTACACTGCTACCCTGTGACTGAAAATGTCAGTTATTTTGTATATACTAATTATAATTTCCTTTTGCCAAGTGGAGCATATCAGACTGATCCAGGCGTTTTAGGTTCCATTACTTCTTCATAGTCCACACAACAGATTGTGCTTTGGCTTGCCTGAGAGAAGTCTGTATTCCTAGGATCAAAGCTTAGTGGTTCCATTTTTACATACAACTCTGATAACCATCTAAAAAGCTGGAAATAGCAAATGGCTACAAAAGATATCCCAGAGGCTAGAAGCAGGTCACTAACAGTCCATGCTACCAGTGGGCTTCGGGGACTCTCCAGCTTGTACTGCAAATGGTGTGGAAAAGAAAGTGAAATGTCTTGAACAGTATCACCCAAAGGAGATAATACAAATGAAAAACTGTGATAGATGTTTCTGTGTAAATCCCTGGTGAGAATTAGGCTCAGATTATCAACCAAGAAAAAAGCTAGCGCTGGAAGAGTAGGTCTGTATATCATAACACCTCCTAGCAGCTCTCAAATGGATACTTACAGCAGGAAAAAAAGCTGTTAGTCCCCGTGGGAAACCCTGACCCCAAGGTTAAGAGAATGGAAACAGCTGGTTTCTTTACAACAGACACTTGTGGGTATCAGACATTAGTCATAATTGACACTCTGGTGTTGTTCACACTGGGGTGGATAAGACCATGTAATTATTACCACAGGGGTTATATTCCAGAAAAACTAGCACAGCAGAGAGATGGCTTCATTACTTATTCCCATTTATACTCGGCCGCTGGGAGGAGAGCAGTCAAAGCATTTAGATCAGGGTAAACAGCTTTTGGGGAAATTTGACTTCAGTTTTAGCAGTTGGAATCCTGGGGTAACCCAAATTTTGATAGTTACTCTTTAATGAATCCGATTTTTTTTTTTTCCTTATGCTCCTATAATTTGTTTCAGAGCTGTTAGTGCACATGTGAGACAGATTTAGAAGTCAGAGGTTTGTAAAGGAGTCATATGTTTCCGGGTAAACAGCAACTGGGAAGAACTTTATAGCAGTGATGCTCAAATGGCAAGTTGGGGCTTTTCCTGCCAACTTCCCAAGTGGAAAGTGCTGGCTAAGAAAGTCTGTAACTAGCAGCAGAAAAGGTGCAGGGTTGTGTCAGCTGTTTATTTATTGTCAATATTTCATTAGCAAACAATTATTTGATTTACATGACTGGTAAGAGATATCTTTTAGGTCATGATTTGAATCCAGCCAAGGAGAATATCAGCAAACACAAGTCATTATTCTGTAGTATTGTTTCAGTCATCCTGATGAAAGGAGTTGAACAGCCCCAGTCTAATACACAGACACAAAACAAACTTATTGGCACTAAAATAATATGTCCATGAAGTTCACAACGTGAATCAGACCCAGACACTGAATTCTTCTGTAATTCTTTATCTCTTTTGGTTGCGTACAGGGAGGACTGCAGGAAGGTAATCTCTACTCTTGCTGCCTGTGCTAAACTTCTTAAGAGAATGTGCGGACATTCAGGTGTTAGCTTGTCCAGCAGCATTCACTTCTGCTGCCTCTGGGAGTCCCTCAGGTAAATATCAAACTGAGAATTTGAATTTATCTTTTGTAACATCCTTATCCTCTGTCTTCTGGAGAGAATTTTATAAAAGAAAGACTCACTGGCGTATTTCTAAGGAAAGTGTATCTTCCCTGCCACTACCAGCGTACCACAACTACTTCTTACAATTCCCTTTTAGATCTTCCTTCCGATAATCATCTTATCACCTTGTTCATAATCTTATTATGGGGATTTCTTTTTTTTCCTAGGCAATGTAAAAAAGTTTATTCCTGCAATTTAAAATATTATTTGTCAAAAAAAAAAAAGCTTAATTGGACTAACCCATTTTATAGAAACTTAGATCAGGATTTTTATATTCTGCACACTATGAACATGCTCGTTACGGGCGTAGTTTTTTTTTCTTGGATGTTTGTATTGTTTTTACTTCCTAAAAAGGTTCACAGTGGCGATCTCTTACATAAATCACCTTATTGCAGGGCCTTTTCGCACTCCTCCTTTAAAAACTTTGCGAGTATTCCTTGTAAAAGAAATATTGTAATCTAGAAGTGGAGCATCAGCGTAGCATGTGGCACAGATCTGAACGATATGCAACAGCCTTTTTAGCTCATGCTGTGGTATTTTGACAGTTATTTGTAAGAGACAGTAGCTCCCAGGCCCTTTGAGTTTTGATCTCAGTGGGAAACAGAAGCTGCTGTCTTGAAGAAGAATGAGATATTTCAGTAAATTGATCGTTAATGTCTTGCTTTTGGATGAAGCGGAGACTCGCAAGATACAAGTGATGTGCTGATTGGCAGCATTTTGCCTCTTTGAAACCTATCGTGTCTGTTATTTTTCTGCACTTCTGTTGACATTTCTACCCTCTAATTTGGAGAAGAAAAAACAAGTAGCAAGTAGCAGAGCATACTAAAAACCTCATTGATCTCTGAGGTAGTGCATCTCCATGTCTTCCATTACTATCGTCTGAGTGTCTTGGGTTTTATGAGACCACACAATGGAGTAGCACAAGACTTTGCATCCTGTCCTGGGATCATATCTTCCCTTATCTTGTTGCTCTAGGTCTTGATTGTGAAGAAGTACAGCTTGTGATAGCAGTTTCACTTGGGCAGAGCAAAGGCATCGTTCCTTTCACGGAGAGGATCTGTTTGTTACTTGACCTTCTCTTCGCTACCAGGTTGGCCCTGTGTATTGCACAGAATGTCGCCTCTTTTCAGTTTGGCTTCTCTTACCCTTCCTTAATAGAACTAGATTTTTTATAATTACTATTATTACTAATAAGGACGTATATTATAATAATGCTTAAAGCTGTAATCACAAGAGACAGGGGAAGGAGAGTGGCTCTTCCTTCTCCCAGGAGAGGGAAACTTTGCTAATGCCCTCTGAGGGAATGACAGATGATTTCTCTCTCAGGTTACACACGCTCTAAATCCTCTTCACCATTTCTCTCCAGCGATGAGGAGACAGATGCTACTGTAACAGCGCAGAACTTGTGCAAATCCCTTACAAGGACCCTTTATTACTGCTATGAGTAAGAACAAGTGACTTGCTTAGCCTTTCATCCTATTTTTAGAGCGCTTTACATTTCTGAAGGACATATTTGATTCCCTTACATGGCTTTGGCTAGTTTTCTGTTGATGACTTTTTTTTTTCCCTTTTCTTTTAGCGAGATATGGGAGGACGAAGGTGGGAGAAAGCAAGCGTCTGTTTCCCTGAGCTGTTGTGTTGGAATTTGTTAACCTGACATTTTGTGTGCTGTGATGTGCCCAATTCCCTCTCTAGCTGTTTCTAGTAGCCATGGGGATACAGACAGCAGAAATCACACTTCTCACACACACTTTCTCTCCTGAAAAAAAAGCTGGTGAAAATGATAGACAAATGATTTTGGAAACAAATCTTTGATGTGTCCTCAGAGTAAATGCTATGAAGTCTTTGGAGAGGAAGTTTGTTTTTATTTCACCACTTTACTGTAACCTGGTTTGCAAGAATTGCTTTTACATCCAGAGAGCTCTAGTCTCAACTCAGTTGTTTTTTTAGGACCCGAGCCACATTCCACAGTTGTCATTTGGATTCTTTCTGGTATTTTTAATGGAGATTTCACTAGGTCCCTCTTCTAGAGCTGTTTACAGAAATTGCAGAGATAGGGATCAACTAGTACCGCTGAATAATTACTCCGCAGAGGGAAGTCAATCTGTTAGGAATTTGACACCATCAGTCTATGTGGGTACTGATCTCTTGTTAGGTATCAGTGACTTCTGAAAAGTACTGATGGTTTAGATTGCAATTACTGGCACACGGGTAAAAATGTGTATCTCATGCCATTTCCTCTTAATCATCCATACTTTTTCTATGTGCTTTTTTCTTTTTAGGAAAGAGTATATACCGGACTGTCCCTTTTTATGGTTTTTTTTTTTTTTGGTGTGTGTGTTGGTTTTTTTGTGTGTGTGATAAGGGTTTATCATATATTGTCATCAAAACTAACTAGCTATTGATGTTGACATGAGAATTATTTAAGGCACTGTATTTTGCTACTTACTAAGAGCAGGAGTGAGAGCAGGAGGGATATTTGTTCTGATAATTACCTATGAGTGTGAGTGAGAGAAGCAAACAAGGGAATGATTGATTGTGTGAGCACAAAGACTGGGGAACAGATACATACATACATCCACATGCATTATATAAGTGTGCATGTGATATATATATATGTAGATAAATACCTTTTCACCATATGTGTGTCAGTTGGAACAGATGTCTCAAGCATGCATGCAGCCTTAAGTGTGTGTGTACACATATCTCCTCCATATATAATATACACTCTCATAAATACATACCTGTGTGCAAGTTTATGTTCATATATGCATGCACAAACCTGATATGGAGTTAAATGACAAATTGTTTCAGCAGTTGAGTTCTTGCTCTTAGAAAAACAGGGAAATCGTGGTGATCTTGAAAAACGTGTGGAAGCTTTGAGAAACCTTTAGAGAAAAGCATGGTTCTCCTACCTCATGGTAAGTGGAACATTCGTAGTTTTCTGCTCCACCTCCCCTACCAGAAGTGCATCTGATACACTGTACAGGGATTTCAAAGTTTAATTTAGCTTAACTCTTGGCTGAAATCAACTGCTGATAAATTTAGTTGGGGGATTAGGGAACCTTAAAGACTAATAGCTCCTTAAAAGGAGCCCAGAGATGAGACAGCAAAACAAAAACATCTGCTGAAGTCTCCCTTAGCATGGTTGCACACCATACAGTCATAGTTTAGCGAAACAAATATGCCGGTTTTGGGTGAGAAGGGATTTTTGTAGATATAGACACTTGGAGAAAGAAAACCAAATGTGAAAGTATTTAAGAGAGTTGTTCCCTTTACAAAGTGAAGGAAGCGATATCCTGATTGGAATTGAGAGCAAACAGCAAACAGCAAACATCCTTCTCCTGTAGTTCTAGATAGTTCGCTAGCCCACAAAAAGTAGCTATTATTAGCTCCTTTTCCCCGTTACATCTTTTTTATAGGCTATCATGTTTAGGTAAAGTGTTCGCACGTCCGTGGCAGTATTAATTTAAGTGTGAATTCTTCAGCATGGCAACCATATCTTCTTAACACTGTGGACAGATAGTAAAGTAGACATGTTGACCAGTACTTCATATGTGCAATCAAAAAAGGAGACTCAAACCAATTCAGTACAAGAAAACTCAGTCAGATACTTATTTGACGAATAGACATATAGGAATTACTAGAAGTTTCTTTTCCTAGATATTTCTTTCTCACTTATTTTTATACTGCATCAGATTTTGCAGATCCAACTGTAACTAGGGCCTTTTGTATGTATTGTACTTATAAGTCTCACAGCGAGAAACAATTCTTGTGCCAAAGGCACTGTGATCTTGCACAGCCTTCTGCTTTATACTTAACTTCTAAACTATGAATAGTCTCTCTGAAGCCAGATTTGAAGCCTAAATGAGACTCTAGTAACTATTTCATGCCTTTTTCCTTTGCCGCCTTCTGCTATCCCACAGTTACATTTTTAGTTTTTCTATTGCCCAAGGGTCCAAGAAAGGACTTAGGTGAAAAGAGGTTAAAAAGAAAAGAGTATTTGAATAATTATTATTCAAATTAAGATGGAGTAATTATTTGATAAAATTTAAATCTGCTTAAAAGAAGTGTCCTTTCACACAGTGTTTAATTATCTTGTGGGTTTAGCAGCTGGATGGCTATTATTTCAGCCAAGAGTTTATTGAGATTTGCAGAAGGATTATATGTACAAGTAGAATATCTGCTGTTAGTCTCGCTAAATCTGGTAGACTTTGAAAACTTAGGACAATCATCAGTAGGAATAAGAACGTGAGCTACATTGCCAAGGCAAGCGTGTTTTGTATGGAAATATTTTTTCTGCAACATATGGAATAAAGCACTATTGGAAAGAAAGTACTCGGAGTAGGAATACAGGTCTGCTCTTATGAATCAGAATCAAAATATGGATTCAGGAGTGAGAGAAACCAACATTTTTCCTAGTATAAAAATTTCTGATGTTCATAAACACTTTATATAGTTACATCATGACAGAGCTGGACTGGTAATTATGTCTGGCATTCAAACATACATGAACAGCAACTTTTCTGTAACTGAGAGCAAAATTACACTGAATTTTTAAATTCTATTTCTGCAATACTGATTGGACTTCTGTAGTTACATGATGAAAGTGTTATCTTCTGTGATTCTTGTTTTCTGAACCAGGTTTGTTTGTAAAACTGTGCAGCCTTTCAAATTGCTCACTAGTTAATGGTCTCAAGAGTTCAATTTCAAGTTGTGTAAATTTTTCTTCATCTTTTTTTATACTGTGCCAGACATACAGCCAGGCATGCTAAATTTTATTTAACCATTTTATTTCTGACAGTAAGTCTTGGTGTCTAAAGGCCACAGCACTAACCAGAATAAAGAGACTGAGGATAACGGGATCCAAACTACTAAGGCAAAAGAAAACCTGAAGAACTATAGTTATTTTTAATAACTATAGTCTAGTTATATATAATAACTATAGTCTAGTGCTTGTGTGGTGTATAAGTTTAGTTTCTCTATTCATTTTCACAGTAGCCGTACTCCCCTCCTTCCCCCATTTCAAGCACTGAATACTTGGTGTGTCAGGCAATATTTGAGGAAGGCTGCTCTAAGGTACTTTAGGCATCAAACCCTCTTGTTTATTTTACAGGAATCATTAGTGCAGAGCAGGCTTTCCCTGGGATTACCAGGTCACTTTATGGGTTTCTTTGGTCATTCCAAAGCTTCCCCATACACTTGATAGACCTGTTGACAAGAGAGAGCTACAAAGCAGGAGCAGGTCCAAAGCCAAATAATTAGCTGCTGCTCTTTAGGGGAGGTGTCTTGAACAATTCTTCTCCAACTGAGATAGGGATCAAAAAAAGAAAAGAAAAAAAAAGGTGACGTGGAGAGGAAAGTAGGTTGAGGAGGAGGAAGATGGGCTTGAAGAGGGATCAGTGCCACACGGGGAAAATGGTGAGGAGGGAAATGTTGATGTTCAAAGAGAAAAGAATTTGCAGATGCATGACATAGGTAGTATAAGCAACGCACAGAGGTGAGCTGATTTCTTCTTATTGGCAATCCAATCTGAGAATATCCACCAATATGTTTTGATATGAAGTTATTAAAGATAATGTTTTTAGAAGTCTTGTTTTTATGAGAACTTGTGTTTCCTCCCATTCCTTCTTTTTTATTTTACACAGGAAATTTAATTTTATAGCACTGTACTGTAGACTGTCTGAAATGTTCACAGTTGCCAAATGCACTTGAGATTTTAATTTAGGTCAAGTGGATTGTCTTGGATAAGGTGACCAGTAGCTCCAGTGGAGACTTTACTTAGCTGAAGGTAGCATCTGGTATCTGAACATAGCATAAATAAGGTTAGAAGGGGCCACTGGATGTCACCTATGCAATGCCTTGCTCAAAGCTGGGCTATTACAAAAGATAAATCAAGCTTGTCTAGTCGAAGTTTGCAAATCTCCCTGGACGGAGATTGCATAGCCTTTCTGGGCTCCTGTTCCAGTGTCATGCTGAATTATTTTTTCTTATGTCCAGTGAGATTTTTCCCTTGTTGCATCTTGTGATTCTTGTCTCCTGTCCTCTCACTGTCCACTTAGGAGAAGAGCCAAGCTTTGTCTCCTCTTTAATCGTACTTTGTTTAGTTGGATTAGCAATTAGATCTCCCTCCCGGCTGCCTTCTAGGCTCCTCAGTTCAAGAAAGATGGGGAACTACTGGGGAGAGCCCAGCCAAGGGCTACCAAGATGACTGGGGGGCTGGAGCATCTCTTGTATGAGGAAAGGCTGACAGAGCTGGGCCTGTTTAGCCTGGAGAGGAGAAGACAGAGAGGATCTCACCAATGCTTATAAATATCTGAAGGGCAGGTGTCAAGACGGTGAGGCCAGACTCTTCTCAGTGGTGCCCAGTGACAGGGCAAGGAGCCACGGGCACAAACTGGAACACAGGAAGTTCCATCTGAACATGAGGAAAAACTTCTTCCCTGTGAGGGTGACGGAGCCCTGGCACAGGCTGCCCAGAGAGGCTGTGGAGTCTCCTTCTCTGGAGAGATTCAAAACCTGCCTGGACATCATCCTGTGCAGCCTGCTCTAGGTGATCCTGCTCTAGCAGGGGGTTGGACTAGGTGATCTCCAGAGATCCCTTCCAACTCCTACCGATTCTGTGATTCTCTTCTGTAAGCTAAATGAGCCCATTTACTTCAGCCTTTCCTACTATGTTATATGCTCCAGCCTTATTTGTCCTCTGTTTAACTTTATCCAGGCTGTCAATATTTCTCTTGGTTTTGGGGCTCCAAAACTAGTGATAGTATTCGAGATACAGCTTTATAAACATTTAGTAGGAAAGAAAAATTATTTCTCTTGACCTACTGGCAACTGCTCTGCTAATGCAAAAAAAAAAAAAAAAGTTAAAAAAAAAAGTACATATATAGAGAGAAGATGAAAAAGCAAGGATTTGAGCAAAGCTTGGTCAGCAAAATTGCAAGTATCATGGATCTGAAAGTTAGTTGTGCTAGGTAGCTGTGCTGTCAGGCAGAAGAAAAAAGGCCCTGATCTATTATCTTTTATAATGGAGAGGTCTTGGCAAGGAATATTGCCACCTCAGGACACGTGCAGATTTTTACGTGCCAACAGGGTATATCCCAGGCAGTGCCCTGGAGGGCAAGGGCAAGATTTTTATTCATCAGTTTTCCTTTCCTGTCTCCAAATGTAAATCATCTTGGATTATCTAAGAGATATAATTTATGGTCAGCCTGCTGGCTGGTCAGCTTCATGTCTCTCATAAATTAGATAGCCAGACACATGTGGGTCAAGTCTGGAAATGCAATGCATGTCTTCAGAGGAGGGATGGATTCTTCCCAGTCCTTCTTTACATTCGATTGTTTCCATACATCCCTATTTTTTTCCTTTTGTCAGTTGTGCGTTGTCCCTATTTTTCCTCTTGTTCTCTTCTTTTTCTCCAGTTGAGCATGTTGATCAGTACCAGATCAGTATATGAACTTCTCTGATTTTTGTGCCTAATCTTTTGTTTGTCTCACACCCCAGATACTGAATAAAGGACTGTGTTCCTCTTCCCAGTCTTTCCTCTGTTGTTCTCTTTACATAGGCACATATTTCATGATGAGAGGAACTGCAGAGAAAGTTCTCTGGATGTCAAAGCTCATGATGTTCTGTTGCAGCTGAGCAGAAGTGAAAGTCCCAGCTCTTCTCAAATTCTGCAGAAAGATTTTATTTAGTCTCAGACAGGTCTGTGGGCTATAATGGCACGTGCTGTACAGCAATCAATTTTTTTTTAAGACCAGGTCTATACTTAATGCTGGTCAACATAATTATAAGAGGAGAAGCATTAGTGAGGAGAGCCCTGTATCATCCAAAGAGGTTTTTAGGCAGGGCAGTTAATTTTGTTCTGGCATAAAGTGTTTGCAGTAGGAGAAGTTACTGAATAATTCTGTTATCAAAGTTCTTTTTCTCTTTTTAACCTGTAGTTCTCTCACTGTCTATTGGTTGACACAGTCAAGAGAAAGAGAAGTTGGATTTGAAAGAAGACAGTAGTACGGGGTGTTCTCCTTTTGGAGAAGTAAGGGTAGAAGTAGTATCATTTGAAAATGGGTCTAATTCAATACTTTCTCTACTGTGGAAAGGGATGATTCCACTAAAAGTCTTCAGCAAAAATTGGTCTGGTTAGCTGGAAGCAAAGAAGGGTGTCTGGCACAAGGGTTTTTTTGCTCTGTTAGTGGGGATACATCCAGTTCAATCCCCTTTCAAGTCCAATCTGGCCATGTTTTGAAGGGCACTTGTCTGTTCTTATTTTAGTGGAGTATGTTACAGTGCAGAATCCCTCTGTGAGATGCAGAGATGTTAACCAAGGTGGGGAAAAAGAGACACCGATTCATCTTTTAAATCCTTGATTATAATCTTGTAGTAATCACCTCTTATTCTGTCTCAGGGCAGTATTAAAGGAGCCTTGTGGCCAACAGCCTGATGTAGTATTGGTGTAGTCAGATAGAATCTAATATGGGAAAAAGAGGGGAAAAGTGAGTGCCTAAAGGTGACTGAGTCTGTAACTGCTGGCAAAGCCACCGGATCGGTCTGTTGACAAACAGGACAGGGAGAGCTGGAGACAGATCCCTGGTAGACCTGAGCGCAAAAAATCAGCCAAACATCTTGGACAAGTTTGGAATTTTGTTTGGCGTATTTCCTTCTCCCATCCCCCTTCCTCTGCCGCAGAAGCAGCGTTGAAGGGTGTGTGCTCTGCCCGGCAGGCTGTTGGGGCAGTCTCTGGCCTCAAATTACACAGCATGAGAATTCTGTGCATAAAATTAGCAGCAGAGTTCTGTGTATTAGGCGCCAGGGAAAAATGTCACATTCAGCAGAACTCAGAGGCGAGAGGTGGAACAGAAAGAACTGGAACGGGACGTCAACCCCCCCTTCTACCTTTTACTGTTTTGCAGCAGACATATCTGAGAGTCATAACCAGCTGGCTTGGAGCAAAGATTATTTGGGGAGTAAAGAGATTTTATTGTGTGTCTCATTAACAGGGATGTTTGATTTTTCTTCCTTTTTTGCCCCCCTCGCTTACTCTTTTTCCTTTCTTCTGAAGATTTCGTGCTTTTGGTCTTTTCTCAAGGAAATTGCTTTTCACTCATGAAAAAGTGCTGTTGACATATTGCTTTCTGTCCTTCTCTCCACCTTCCTGTGGTCTGATTCCTGGTGAGAAACCCACTGTAATGGCATAGTTGTGCAACAGTTTGTGCAAGTTGCTTGTAGTGAAATCTGGAAAACTAAATAAACTTCTGGCAGACTGGGCAAATGCACTAAAGCAGGGGGAAGCAGCTATTCAAGGACTGGCCTGTTTAGATACTATCTCACTAGCAGTTATCTCTTCAGAAAAACTATTACAGAAAAGGTCATGGTTTGAGGGTGTGTTTTGGCTCCTTCCTTAATTTGTAAAAGCGGAAAAATCCTTACCACCGCAGTGTTAAATTGCCCTGAAGCATATGGGTGAGAGAGGCTGCATTAGCATCTGTATGTGGAGATGGATTGCCAAGAGACATAAATGTACACTTGCCTGAATTTTTGGGGGATGTACACGTACACAGAAACATTCACTGCGTTGTCAGAGTGCTTTCGTAAGGCAAAGTTATCAGGCAGCAACGCCGGTTTAATGTATTCCTCCCCATTCGTGCTTCGTATTGATTGTGCTCTGAGCTGGGCTGGGAAATTGATCTGTGGCTTAAGAAAAGTTTTTACAGCTGAATTCATTACCTGATGTATTTTGCAGCACAGCCTCAGATGTGCCATCCTGTGGGGCAGGAAAAAGCATGAGTACGTGAGGACAGGGAATCTCCTAAGCTGATACTACACCATATACTCTCTCTTTAAATCGAAGCTTCAAAGTCCCCCATTACCTTTGTTTGGCTCAGGTTATTGAAGCAATCCACAAGCAGGGTGATCCGTCCCCAGATTAGATAGTGCTCTGGGGCAGAAAGCTGTTCTTTATCCATTCCCTTGTTCTTTTCTGTAGTAGGGCAGGCCCATCAGCTACTGCTGTTTAAGATACGTGATTGTTTAGCAACTACATTGTTTTCTAAAGGTTTGGGAACCAGTTCTAGGGTCTGGCATCAGAGCGTTAGTGGCACATTTTTAAAGGGCTATTTTTTTATATTGTTTTGAATTTGCACTGTAGGTGATTTTGAGTGCAGGTGGGTTGGCAAGTGTGCTGGTTTTGGCAGAGTTAATTCCCTTCATCGTAGCTAGTATGGGGCTATGTTTTGGATTTGTGCTGGAAATAGTGTTGATAATACAGAGACGTTTTTGTTACTGCTCAGCAGACACTCAGCAGTGCTAACACAGAGTCAAGGGCTTTTCTGCTTCTCACACCACCCCAGCAGCGACTAGGCTGTAGGTGCACAAGAAGCTGGGAGGGGACACAGCCAGGACAGCTGACCCCAACTGACCAAAGGGATATTCCATACTATATGACATCATGCTTGGCATATAAAATTGGGGGAAGAATAAGGAAGGGGAGGATGTTCGGAGTGGTGGCGTTTGCCTTCCCAAGTAACCATTAGGTGTGATGGAGCCCTGCTTTCCTGGAGATGGCTGAACACCTGCTTGTCCATGGGAAGTGGTGAATGGATTCCTTGTCTTGCTTTGCTTGCGTGCACAGCTTTTGCTTTACCTGTTAAACTGCCTTCATCTCAACCCATGGGTTTTCTCACTTTTACTCTCCTGATTCTCTCCTCATCCTGCTGGGAAGGAGTGAACAAGCATCTGTGTAGTGCTTAGCTGCCAGCTGGGGCAAAACCACAACACTAAGCATAATGGTTGCAGTTTCTCACTTTTCACCTGACTTTCCCAGTGTGTTATACCTCTACTGAGCATTTTTCCTCCTCACTCTCTCCCCATGAGAAAAGTATTACTGTCAGCCCCATTTTACAGATGGTAGAACTGAGGCATAAGGAATCACACAGCAAGCCAGTGGCTGAACTGAAATGCCGTTAATTGACAGGTCTGTTATTTAGACTGGGCTTCACAAAACAAGGCAGGCTTCTGCCCAGTGAGGTATGGGAGGCACAAACTCCAGCCATCTACACTTGAAATGGACAGACTGGCAGCTGTCTTGGGATCCAATTGCTTATTGATACGTTCATTGGTGGGCTCATTCCACAAGGAATAAAGGCTGAAGTAATAGAAGGCCAGTAGGTGAGGCAGCAAATGAGACAGGCTATAACTATATATTGTGAGAAATACTGACAGAACAGAACTTCAAAAATTACATGATCTTAATACTTACTGACTCTGTTTGCCACTTGTCTGCCTATCCTAATATCTACCTCCCCTTGCCCCCCAGGTTTTTTTAGGGAATATCGTCCCAATTTATGAACCCTTAGAAGATGAGCCATAAACTCTCTATAATGAGCAGACTGGATATGTCTGTACCAGAAAATTCTGCTTCTTTGACTATATCAGTGTAGCTTAAGTAGTACAACTCCCCTAGGGTAAAGACAATTATATCAGTGTAAAAGTGCATATCCAAATATAGCTAAGTCCCAAATGGGAAGGTACCTTTATATCAGTAATAACTAGGTCCACAGTAAGGCATAGATTTATTTCCTTAACTTTAGGAACCTGAGGTGGCAAAATTTGGAATATAGTTACCTTATAATTCATGTTTATTCCAAAGAGAGAGAGAAAACCTTCAGAGGGGGAGTTGGCCTACTTGAAATCTGATTTACTGGTCAGTGGTGCCCGTCTTTCTTCACTGTCTGTTCGGAGAACTTCCACCTAACTAAAGGCACTTATCTAAAGTTTCTAAATTAAATAAAAGGAAATTGGTCACAGGGTTTTATCAAATGGATGGGAAAATTAAACTCTGATGAACAGTGTAGGATGGTTTGAATGCAGCACTGCATAAATTTTAGCAAATCCCAACCCTATTTAAAATAGATTTGGGAAAATTCAGTGAAATTTTTTTTGAGTAATTTTGACAGGTCTTTTGAACTTATGAAACAGATGAAGCAGGATTTTCTTTGCGTCGAGTAGCAATAACTCCAACGGATTTTTGACTCTCAAGATGATTAGGACACTAAACCACAGAGACTCTTCTGCAAAAGGTCACTGCTGCAAAGCACTTAAAACTACATTTTAAGCTTCTGAAGGAATGGTTGTAGGCACAGGTCTCAGGAGTTCTTGGGTGGAGCTATCCTACTTCTTCTTCTGCAATGGCTGGTTACCAGATTTTGACACTGGTAGTTGACTGGAGCATACAGGTCCACCTCCAGCCCACATCTCTCATACACAGTACCAGTGGCAAGCTCTGCACTATTTCTTCCCTATTTGTCTCTTTTATTCAGGAAGTGATATGCTATCTGGATGAGGAAATGTTCTGATCTTCCATTTTTCTCAGTCTAATCTTGGGCATCAATATCCATCTGAGCTCTGCAAGAACAAAAACCCCATTGCTCATCAAGGAGAAGTTACTACTGTCCTGGTAAGACTTCCTTTAACTCTTCCAATCTTAAGTGATCCTAGTATATTGGAGAGAAATCCTGTATATTTTTAGAAGATTGTTGTGGTTTTACCCCAGCCAGTAGCTGAGCACCATGCAGACGCTCACTCAGTTCCTCCCCATCGGAAAGGGGGAGAGAATCAGAACAGTGAAAGTGAGAAAGCCCGTGGGTTCAGATACAAGATACAAATGAAGCAAAAGCTGTGTGCATAAGCAAAGCACAACAAGGAATTCATTCCCCACTCCCCACGGCAGGCAGGGGTTCAGCCATCCCCAGGACAGCAGGGCTCCGTCACGCGTAATGGTGACTTGGGAAGACAAANCCGCACACCCCCAGCCATCCCGCCGGCGGGGCGGTGCGAGAAGCAGCAAAGGCCTTGGCTCTGTGTGAGCATCGCTCAGCAACAGCAAAAACATCTCTGCACTGTCAGCGCTGCTTCCAGCACAAACCCAAAACACAGCCTCATATGAGCTACTATCAAGAAAATTAACTCTCTCTCAGCTGAAAGCAGGACAAAGATTGTTAAAGGAAGCAGGTTTATTGTCAAGGAAGAGTTGTTTTCCTCAGAGAGGAAGATTATAATCCTGCTTGTGATATTTCTCTGCATAAGAAAAGCTAGTAAGATCTGGCTGTGGCATCATGAACTAATAAAACCCAGAATTATACTGCTGAATGCACATTTCCAAAGTAGCTGATCATGACTAAAGAAAAACCTCACTTTTGGGGATATTTTTTCCTGCAATATTTATTCCTTGTTTTGCTCAAGCAGTTGAGGTGCAAAAGCTAAGATTCAGTTGTGGAATTTTAGTTTGGTGTTCCAAGAAGAACGTTCTTAAAAAAAAAAGGCTGCTGTTTCTTTAATATTTGGCTCTGTAAAGCCCTTTCGTCTTGAGTAGTAAATTATTCTAGAAATTATGCTATCAAATTTGCTGCTAGAAACAGTGGTAGATGCTGACCTTTAAATTTCTTGAGTTCACGATGGAATATTTAGTTGTATTTATATCAGCAGGGAATGATAATAGCCTTTTTCTGCAAATGCCTATTAGTTACTTTTCACCCTAAACAAGCAATATTTAAACCAAAGCAAATTTCCAAAGTTCTATTTATCTATACTCCTGTGCCTTTTTCCCTCCCAACACAATGTGTGACAGTATCCACACTCAGCCAGTATGGATTGAGCCATTGTCTAATGGAGAATATAAAACCAGCTCAACTTATCTCCTCTTTTTATTTTCAAGAAGTTCAGAAAGATAGGACAACTTCAACAACTTTTTTTTTTTTTTTAAATGGGTTTGTTTTTAGCTGTCCTGAAAGCATATATCGAAGAAATGGAGTCTCGTTACTTACCATTGGACTAACTGCCTACTAAGGATTTTGTAGCACTTAGGCACTGAAGTTTACAGGGCATCCATGAGTAGCTTCTCCTACGTGTCATTTGTCCAAAAATTGTGCAGAACTGTAATTAGTTCTTCGTGTGCTATTATAGTAATGATAAGGAGTTTAAACATGACTGTGTTTGAAAATAAATATTGTACAAGTGTATTAAAGCATTCTGTAAAACCGATGGTAGCCATAAAAGCAAAATCTGTGTAAGTATGTAATATGAATGAAAATGGAATAGAGTCCCAAACCACTTTTCCCAAATCAGTGTTATCACTTGCAGCTCGATCTTAAGCAACCACAGCAGAAAAGACACTCAACTGCTAATGATGTGTATGTTACAGAATCAAATATTCCACATATCCTTTATAAACAATAAGTTGAATGAAAGTATCTTGCAAGCCAACTCTGCTGTACATGTTTCTATTTGATGTTCTGCTTCCTTGTGGTGATTATTGAAACGTTATTTCCTTTACAGATTAATCTGTGGTGAGACCAGACAGCTTTTAAGAATATTATTCTTGTTTACTCTGTCACTTGACAAATTTATTCTACGGCTGGTGATCGAACATAACTATGCAGCATTTTTCTAACATCAGGTGCATCAGAGAGAAACCATTCTTCTAGAGCTTACGGACATGCACGGCCAAAATGCTACAGTAGTTTCTGCCCTAGTCACCATAGTATGTAGTGCTGTCATCAGAATTGATTCAGCTGAGTGTTTCTTCTATGTTCCTTTGATTTACCTTTTATTAGTTGTTCACGTATTTTTAGTGATTCGGGACTACATTTCCATTTTCCACTAAAATTCCGTGCTTGCTCTGGTTGTTTTGTTATAGTTGGTACTCTTAGATTTCCAAGGTGCTATGTAACCTGGTAAAAGTATTTCCTAACAGCATGTGTGTTAGATAGAAGGCCACAATTTCACAGCTCACAGGAGACACGGACAAAATAATACAGTAGGTGCTGAGCTCCAAAAAGGTATGTAATGGTGTCAGCGTATGGTCATCATTCAGTCATCTGAGGATTTTCTTAGTCATCTCCCTTAATTAATTCATTTGTTAGTATTTCTTGCACCTGGATGCCTGCTTTCTCTTGCGCATGGCTAAGGGTTGGTGCACAGTGCCATAATGACCATGCCACTCATGGTGTATGGGTGGGTTTTCTCAAAGCTGAGAGCTGACCATGTCAGCTCATGAAATTGGATACTTTAGTAGTGCAGACATGTCTCTTGACATGGTACTCGTGATACTCATTATGGTATCAATTTTGTAATGGACATTTATTTCATTCATCAATAATAAAGTAATTATTTGAGCAGAGAGAGAATGTGGGTTTGACTAGATCCAGCCCATTTCCTCAGCCCAAATAGTAGAATTTTCTATTTCTACTACAGTACCACAATAGTAGAAATTGAGAGAAAACACCTGGTAGCTGAGACACTGATTTGGCACAGAAGAACGTGACAAAGCAGTGTTTCAAACCTTAGTCTCTCACAGCCTCAGTGAGCCCTCTAACCAATCAGCTCTCCACTCTTCTGAGGTAAAAATCTGCCTTCCTGACAGAAAAGGAGGTCTTAGTTTTGGTTTGGTTCAGAACAAGAAAATATTGCAGAATCAGAAACTTTCTTAGCACTTTTAGCATTATACTGCCAGACTAGTATTATTACTGGCCATAATCTCTACTGGAGAGTGGTGGAGTTGAGGAGCTGCTCTCAGTTTGTTTTACTTGGCTTACAGCAAAGCAGTTGCATAGACAATTTATCTGTGAGGCTGTCTTTCGACTTGTTCTTGAAAAACCGTGTCTCCAGGTAAACAACGAGCAGGTATTTTTGCATTGTGTCATATCCTCTGTCTCTTAAAAGACATACCTGCATTGTGTCTTCATTATCTTCCAAGAGATTTGAAAGGTTAGAACATCCTTTTTTATGATTTTCTTGTCAAAACTATGATACACATCAAATATAAACAGCTACCTTGAAAGCACCCCTCCAGCCTTTCCTTTTCACTTCTATTAAAGTTTGCACAACTTGTGCTTTCCACAGTCTTTTTGCATGTGTCAGGAGGGCCCTTCTGAATTTTCATGAGTTCATATATATTGATCTTGTGATTAAGAGTTCCGGTCAAGGTGATCTGTTCCTATTTCCTTCTGAATGTCAGGAGAAAGCAAGAGGATTGCAGTTAGAAAACTTGATTATTGTCTCTCTCACTCAAGGCAAAGGGAACAGAATAATGAGCCTGACTTCAGGTTACTTGAGGACTGCACATTTAGCAGGCCTAATCAAGAAAATGGAATACACAGCAGAGTGTGAAGGTCTGGGGAAATACTTACATCCAACATCACCACTTAAAACTACTCTGCTAAGTCTGTGTGGGCAGCACAGAGTAGCAGATCACTCAGAAAACAGAGTTCAGAATTATGAAGCTTCTCCTGGTCCCTTCTGATCAAGAGACACTATATCCCCTCTCAAATTCTGTAATTGTGCCTTCAGTTATCCACAGGAAGGAGATGGGTGAAGAATTTAATATCATTAAAATGCAGTGAAATGAGGTTTACTTTCAAGGCTTATGATTATAGTTGTAAACAGAGTTTTATTTTGAAGGATGCCGGTTGATTTGTGCTACATTCAGATGAAAATTTCTGTGCTTGACAGTGGAAGAAGGAACCAAATGCATGTTGAACATGAAAATGGAAGAGTCAAAGAATGAAACGTGGAGGCAAAGATAAGACACGTGATGACTTTTGACTCAGGCAGATACACTATGCTGCAACTTATCCACAGCATTAGGAAACGATGGTTTCCTCATCACTTCATTTCTTTTATTTGCTTCTTGAAAGATTGTCATCTGATTTTATACAAATGCTATATTTGTATAATGCTACAACTACCCTCTGTGTACAAGGTGGGGCAATCAGGATTCTCTGGGTGAGCCTTTACCCTGGCTTTGTAGGTGGCAGACGTGGATTGTTTCGAGCACATGAAGCTGAAAAGACCTCTGCTCTTTCAAGGACTCATGTCTCATTTGCGTTGGTTCATCCTTCAAAGCTCATTTCCTAATCTCCTGTGCCTGATACCCTGGTACCTGTATGTTTGACACGGTTGAATTTCCTGACCATACTTTCTGCTCCCACTTGAAAATTTATTCTTTAGCTCCACCTCCTGGCTCTTGGTCCATGGAAAGGAGGATTCTCAGGAATCATAAAGCCTCAAGAAGGGATCAGAAGTACTCATCCTAGTTTACAAACATTAGTGTAGAGGTATATATGAGAACATTTTAGCTGCAGCAAAACAGAATTTGTTGAGCCAACTCAGACTGGCTTTCCACAGAGGCAGATGTTACGGTGAAGAGGTAGACGATGGAATATGTGGCTCATAGTTTCTGCTTTTTGTTGGGCTTTTGGTTTCTCAACTGTGGCAGTTTTAATACATGACAGACATCACAAAACAGTCTTTCTTTATGACTGTGTTTCCTCTAGTACTTCCTCAATCTCATGGGGGTGGGGAGGTACAGAAGAAATCATCTGACAGTGAAACATTAAAAAAAAGATCTCTGAGGCCTTGAAAAGCAGTCTTAATTCACACAGGGATAATTGTTTTGACAGTGTTCCTCCTGTTCAACCAGAAACTGCCCAAGAAGTGGAGGAATAGAGCTTAGCCATCTGGATTTAAGAAGCTGAAACTATGTCTCTTCCCCGACAGCTGCGAGAAAAGAGGTAACGTGTCTCTCCCTCCACCCTCCCCCCCGCAAGCCTCCATGTAACTGCTACAACCCGTTAATTTAATTTGGATGCAAGCTTCTTTGATGATTCTAAAAGGCTTCTTGTTATTGTAGCTTCCAAAGTATTAGACTGCTCAGTGGGGACCAGACCATTTCTTAAGTTGGAGTGGACTTTATTTTTCTATTCACGGGGAATATTCATCACCCAGGACAATAGTGGGTCATTGTCCTCTTTATAGCTGCAAACAGTTTCCCTTTTACTGGGGTTTGTGATGCGAGTGTTTGTGATATGACTAATTATATCTCTTGATCTCTATAACCACATCCCTCTTCACAGTAAGTGGTAGTATTTACGGTGCCGTGGGTGGTGCTGATTCATGCCATTCTCCTCGTACAGCAAGCTATTGCAAGACTTTGCATCATTACTTTTGCCTTCCAGATGGGCTACACATTGTGGAAGTCCCTGCTTAGGATATTCTCCTAGCAGAATCAACTGAGCCAACTGCCATGCTTTTTATATTATCAAAATATTTAACATTATGTCAGCTTGGCATTTCTTAGATGGTCCTTTTCGAAGTTTCTCTTTCTATCGCATTTGTTATCCTTTTCCCGTCATTCTTGATCCTTTTTTCTTAAGTGTTAATATAAATACCACTCTAACAACATTGAGTTGTAAGATTGAAGCAAAAGTGAATTTGTCTTCTGTTTGTCAAAGATGTTGTACCAAGGAGAAGGTCCCAGAGGAAAAAGAACTTGCCAGTCCATGCTGGTTTATTGCGTGGACAATACAGGCAAGAAACACGAGAGTGTGGTCATATGGCTGCTCTTCAGGTGTTCCTGCAGGCATCCTTCCTACTCTCTTGCTTCAAAACCAATACTTTCTAGAATCTACAAAGGTTATTCTAACCTTGCCCGCTATCATGTGTTCTTTCGTACATTTTTGACATTTTCAAATAAGTATCTTTGTGCTTGCTTCAGGTTATCTGTTGTGGCTGGGAGGTCTCCCTGTAAATACTTGCTAGGCTATTCATTCTTTTTTCAAAGCCTCTTTAAGACTCCACTTCATTGCGATGTTTACAACAAAAGTTGACAACATTTTGACAGGTGATGCAGGCACCACTAGTTATGATATAAAAAAATACTATGTCTGCCTGACTTTGCTTTTTTCCTCTTTATGCTTGCCCTTCTGTTGTTTCTTATTTTCTATGTATAAGGTAGATTGTGTGCATCTTACACACAGAGAAAGTGTAAAGTTTTTAGGAATTAGTTTTGTGTTGTCAGTTTCTACAGCACCTAACATAACAAGCTGTATTCTCAGAACAGTTTCCTATTCCCTACAGTACTGCAGTAAATAATACCAGCATACATCACGGTGTATAATGATCTCCTTAGAATAAGAGACGCTGCTGCAGAGTTGTTATTGTAAATCTACTAGATGCCGTAGGAAGGATTATGAATGCATCCACAGTTGATCACTTTTCTCAGGAAAAGTTCAGCTGTTTCTTTTGTAGTCCTGCTAGTCTAGCAAGCTTAGGAATGATAGGGATGTTTTTCAGGCTTGGTGAATCTTCACAGTGGTCACTGACTTGTCCTGAGACTTGACGTCTCAGCATCAGATCTCCAGAGGAAGAGAGTAACACTGCAAGTTTCTAACTTATTGGTTTTGACACTAGATAATGTGGTGCTGCCTAACTATTTTTGTTCTGTATGGCATAGACACCTCCAAAGATTAATGACAGTATGAGTAACCTAAATCTTTTGTTCTTGCTTCACAGTGATTTTGACCAGCTTCCAGATGATGTACCTGTTTCAGCTAACATTGCAGATATCGAAGAGAAGAAAGGCTTTAGTAATTACTATGTAAGAAGGGAGATTTATCTTGTCTCTATGTGCCCTTGTCTGTGACTGGTTTGGTTATAGGAAGCAAAATGCAGTTAATCTGGTGTAGTTGCTTTTTGGCATGAGTAGTTCCGTGCAGAGAACTTCTCAATGCTTCTTTTTTTCTGGAATGGAGGTTAGTCTATCATAGATGTAGTCTAAAATCTATTATCTGGGTGAAATGTGAGAGAGGTATCCTCTAACATTGCTTGCTTTCTAAATTCTTACCTAATGTCTGATATTTCCTGTTAGAGTGCTGTAGCTTTGGTGAAGATAAGGAAGAAGGAATTCAAAGAGGGTGGAAGGACAGGATCTTGTCTTCATGAAAAAGCACACAGGAAAGGAATAGTAGGGAAAAGCACTATGGGGTTTTCTGAAGATGGGTTTTGGATAAGACCAGGCCAGTCTGACTTTTGCAGGGTATGCTGCCTTTGCTGGAGATATAGCTCATAAAACCTTCTCACTGCAGTGTGCAGGTTTTACTCTGAAATATAGTGATGTTTGGTTGCTCCGTCTTTATGTTTTCTGAAGGATCTGTCTGCAACGTGACTCAGTCAGGTCAGTGCATGGATATCATGGGCTCCTTCAGAGCAAAGCAATTTTGGCAAGAGAAATAAGATAGTGGTTAGAGGAGGTCAGACCATAATTTCTGCAATTGTGTACTTTAGTGTAAAAAAGAAGTATGAATGCCTTCAACTCTGAAAATCAGTTCATTTAGATCTTTGTCTATAGATTTAGATGTCCAAAGCATCCTACTGTAAAATGTTTATATTTACCTCCCTAATATGTTTTGTTTATCACTGAAGGAAGGCGTGTAAGCATAAAATGGCATCTAGTCATTTCAGGTTTCTTTTTAAGATTATGTATTAGAAGGCATCCATGGGGACAGGATCCCTGGGAAAGCTGGACCCACACATCTACCACACTGTCTGGTGCTAACTGGTTATTTTCTAGTACCTGAGTCTGCAGAAGCTTAGCTGGAGGATTGCTTTCCACTCTGTCCCTAAAACAATATTCCCACTACCAGAGCATTGATCTTATGGTTGTTTTGTGTGCCTCACCATCATTTGGTGAGTATTTATAGTGTATAAACACCAGCCTGAATCCTCTTTCCCTATTTCAGATGTTTGTCATTGAAGTAAAGGTTAAAGGTGGTGGCAGATACCTGATTTTCCGACGCTACCGTCAGTTCTATGCCCTGCACACCAGACTAGAGGAGAGATATGGGGCAGAGAGCAATAGCGGCCCTTTTACCTGCACGCTCCCCGTGTTGCCAGGTAAGCTGTCAGTACCAAATCTGTGCATGATTAGCAGCTTTATTAACCCCAGGCTGTCCTAAAGAGGAGTGCATTGTAGGAAAGTAGTTGTGACAAGGAACTAAATACCAGCTGTGGATGCTGGAGAAGTCAAGTTCCACTGGCAGTCCCTCAACTTGTGGTAAGGCCAATGGTATCTTGGGAAACATGGCCAGCAGATCGAGGGAGGTTATCCTCCCCCTCTACTCAGCCCTGGTGAGGCCACATCTGCAATGTCGTGTCCAGTTCTGGGCTCCCCAGTTCAAGAAAGACAGGGAACTACTGGGGAGAGTCCAGTGGAGGGCTACGAGGATGGTTAGGGGACTGGAGCATCTCTTGTATGAGGAAAGGCTGAGAGAGCTGGGTCTGTTTAGCCTGGAGAAGAGAAGACTGAGAGGGGATCTCATCAACGCTTATAAGTATCTAAAGGGCGGGTGTCAAGACTGTGGGGCCAGACTCTTCTCAGTGGTGCCCAGTGACAGGACAAGGGGCAACGGGCACAAACTGGAACACAGGAAGTACCATCTGAACATGAGGAGAAACTTCAAACTTCTTCCCTGTGAGGGTGACGGAGCCCTGGGACAGGCTGCCCAGAGAGGCTGTGGAGTCTCCTTCTCTGGAGATACTCAGAACCTGCCTGGACCTGATCCTGTGCAACCTGCTCTAGGTGATCCTGCTCTAGCAGGGGGGTTGGACCAGATGATCTCCAGAGGTCCCTTCCAACCCCTGCCATTCTGTGATACTGTGATTCTTTAAAGTTTATTTAGAAAACTAAAATCCTTTAGAAAATACGTCTTGTCTTGGAGATCCTACTTTCTCTCGATTGCTTCATTTCTCTGAGAGCTGCCTTTTTTTTTTTTCCTTCATTAACTGTCACAGGTTTTATATTTTCTAGGAAAAGTTTATGTTGGGGCCAAAAAGGAAATTGCTGAGAGCAGAATTCCTATCCTAAATGTCTACATGAAGGTAAAACTCAATTTTAAGGTAGAGATTGCACTAAGCACTGCAGATAATTACTCCTTGAAATCAGCTAAGAGAGAGCACATTTGTAGTCCTGGGTATCTGCTTCTCTCTGTCTTGTTTTTCCTGAAGACAGTGTCCATACTGTGGATCAACCTGCAGTCCTATTCCCCAGATTGTTCAGACTGTAGGACTGCTGGAGTACGCAGTTCACAAAGGCTCACTCCCTGCCTTCATATATAGATAGGTATCCTTAAAAAAAAAACCAACAAAACCAATGAACCAAACAAAAAAACCCCACCAACACCACCCCCCCAAAAAAAAAACACCAAAACCCCCCAAAAACAGAAAACCCCCAATAAAACAAGATGTATGAGGAAATGGTGAATCTCCAGGTGTCTTGTGAATATGGAGTTGGTATGTGCACCTAAGGGACTAGGAAAGTGGGGTGGGCTTCTGGGTGTACCTGCTTTACAGTAAAGACACAGCCAATAACACCAAGAAGAGAAATTTTTGGTGTGCAGGTTAACTGAAGACGTGACTTTAAATCAGTAGAAGTCTAAAGCACTGGCTAAGACTCCCAGTACTTAAGATTCCCTTCTTTCCACAGTCATTCATGTTCTGAAGGGAAACACAAAGAGCAATTTACCCCTTCGGCAGTAAATCAGACACAAAAAGAGTGAAGCAATACATTGGCTAACTCCAGAAGTAAACAGGAGAAACTGTCAGCTGTTCAGCTGTGTCCTGCTGAGTGAGAAGGGAGAGGAGGGAGATTTCTGGCAGTAATGAATATCCCTCATGATCCTGTAGGTCAGAGAGGCAGGTTTGTTACATGTAAATAAATGGAGAATTAGTCTCTCCCACTGCTACACTCTGCTTCCTACTTGCTCTTGGCACAGAATCTACTCTGCCTACCCGCTTGGGTGTTGATGGATGAAGAGGTACGGCTGTTCTTCTACCACTCAACCTTTGATAGTGAACAGGTGCCTCACAGACTGAGACGGCTTCGCCCACGGACACGCCGAGTGTAAGTGATTGACATGTTTTTTTCAGCATTGCTTGATGTAAGAGATGTTGTCCAGTTTTGGTGAGGAGAGAGATAATGATCACCACCATGTCTCCCAAGTGAATCCATGAAGTCCTAATATGAGGATCTTTGTGGTAGAATGAGCAAAGGGTATTTTTTGTTTTCAGTAATCTCAAATTTTTACAGTGGGTGTGGTACTTGCATTAAAGGAAAATTCAAAAATGAGAGTATAGCTCGCTTTTAACAAAATGCTGCTCAGCTCTATCTGTTGATAATTCTTTAATGGTAACATTTATTTTAATGTGCAGAATATACACGCCAAGCTTAGGGACATAGGCTTGCACCGCTGGAGTCAATGTGAGTTCGGCACCGAATTCAGTGAGATCTGGTTCAGACACTAAACGAAACTGAATCCTTCACTTGTTCCTGTCCTTTGTCTAAACAGGGGCCTGTCCTACACAGCAGCATTGACACCCCTTTGGCAAGCTGCTAAGTAGATGTCATACTTCATTACCCTTCAGACAAATTCATTCTCCTTTCAACACAGCAAAGATGGACCCACTTCCTTTTCACTTACCACAAACAGTGCAAGAACTGCACGGGTGCATGCATTCCTGGGTGTGTGGGATGGCGGAATTTGAATTGAATGCCATAAATGCTGAAAACAGGGATGCCCAGAAGGCGGGGGGGGGTGGTGGTGGTGTGCTGAGCAATGCTGTGGGAGAGAGGTCCGGGATACTGAGTGTATTGAAAATTCCATCTGTTCTCAGCAGCAGACATCAGATTGCTGCTGCTCTGCACTGAAGCTGAGAGAACTAGGGCACTGTTGTTGCATCCATATTTATTCATTTCAGGGCTGCACACAGATTCTCATGCAGTTTCTCCAGTGATCCACGACTTGCCTGCCTCTTAAATAATGAAAATGCAGACACTGTACCACTGCTAGCATAGTATTTTTGATGACTAGAAAGATATATTTACCTCCCTGTTGTCTCCTTTCTTTGCAGTAAAAGCATTTCACCTCAAGCACCTATTCTTGACCGCATGGCAGCTCCACGGGCTGAGGTGAGTACTCTGCACAATCTGTCATAGGATAGGAGGTTAAACTCTGTTTTACTTTGGTATCTCATAGATCAAGTTGCCTTCTCCAATTAGAGCTTGGGGAAAGAAGGGAAAGTGAAATTGACACAGGAAAGCAATTGATTTTAACAACAGGGAATGAAACAAGGGACGGAAAGAAGTGTTCTGTTCTTCCTTACTTGAGTAAGAAGAAGGTCCGTTGTAAAGGCAGAATGACAGGAGGTTCAGAGTTGAGAGACATGTACAGCTTACTACCAAATGGTCCACAGTTACACAGTGATACCCAGAAATTAAGTTTGCATGGATTCCACAGATAAAATTTGGCACTTCATGGAAAGCCTGAAGGCAAGACGTCTCCAACACCAGCTGCTGCTCCTAGGGTGGGCTGGACTGCCATTATGTTGCCATGTATCAGAATTTTATCATGAGGCTTCAGACTGAGAAAGCCTCAACTTTTTGCCTCTGCTCATTTGTAAATCAAAATGGTCATGCAAGAAAAGTAAGGTTCTGGTCTACAACCTGTGCAAAAAAGGTAGAATCATTTTGTAATAGGTTAAATTAATTTTCAGGAAACATTCTAATTCAAAAGATCATAAAATCATAGAATCACAGAATATCCCGAGTTGGAAGGGACCCATAAGGATCATCTAGCCCAGCTCCTGGCTCCACACAGGACCAGCCCAATCAGAGCAGAGGACTGAGAGCGATGTCCAGATGCTTCCTGAACTCAGCCAAGCTTGGTGCTGTGACCACTGACCTGGGGAGCCTGTTCCAGTGCCCAACCACCCTCTCAGTGAAGAACCTTTTCCTGATCTCCAACCTGAACCTCCCCCGTCGCAGCTTCATGCTGTTCCCTCAGGTTCTATCACTGGTCACCAGAGGGATGAGATCAGCTCCTGCGCCTTTGCTCCCCCTCATGCGGAAGCTATAGGCCATGATGAGGTCTCCCCTCAGTCTCCTCTTCTCTAGACTGAACAAACCAAGGGACTCTTGGTCTCTCCTCATATGCCTTGCCCTCTAGACCCTTCTCCATCTTTGTTGCCCTAATTTGGATACACTCCAATAGATTTATGTCCTTTTGTACTGTGGTGCCCAAACCTGGACCCAGTACTCGAGGTGAGGCCACAGCAGCGCAGTGCAGAGCAGGACAATCATGTTCCTAGACCCACTGGCAATGCCATGCTTGATGCACCCCAGGACACGGATGACCTTCCTGGCAGCCTGGGCACGCTGTTGGCTCATGTTCAACTTGCTGTCGACCAAGTTTTAGTATCAAACACACGGGACTTCTTTGTAAACAGTACTTGTCTGAGCATGGTCTTGCTTCCTGGAACATGTGACTTTTGTCATGTAAGATTTAAAAAAACCCATGCAAGTGCTTTGAGATTTGTTGGCTTTGGTTTTTACACTGAGTATGGCAAGTTTTGGATCAGTCATATCTCTTGAGTTTTATCTATTAATTTATTAATATTGAATATATCTACCAAAAAGTTTCAATAGATGAAAAAATGCTTTTGAAAGAGCTATTAAGTAGACATATGAACTACTAGCACAACAGTAGCCGTTGTCTTTTTTTCATTAGGAGAACTCTTGTCATTAACAAGACCAAAAGAACCACCACAACGAAGAATAAAGAACATCTTTTGAATTTTGCTTCTCTAAAAGCATTTAAATGGCTACCATGTTCTCTAAGGACAGTGGAGGAGATGTGCATTTTTGACTCAGCCACTTTAATTATTCAAGAACAGCGTGCTGGGTGGCAGCATATGCTTACCTCCTTCTCCCCTCACCCCCACCCCGAAGGGGGCATCTAAGTTCCATTTTAACTACATGCCAATTTCCCAGACTTCCTCAAATCTCTCAGTTTAGCATACAGGCCTAAAAACTACATGTAAACCCAGCATTTAGTTACCCTTAAAACTCGGACACAACACTTCGGCAATTTTTTAAGGTTCTTTGTGATATTTTTCAGCAAATCTGAAAGCTGTAAAACTGCAACCAGAAGTAATATATATATATATAAT
>VWZZ01004286.1:44310-61503 GCA_013399095.1 Psophia crepitans | reverse complement strand
GGAGATGCTGCGAGGGCTGGAGCCCCTCTGCTCTGGAGACAGGCTGAGGGAGCTGGGCTTGTCCAGCCTGGAGAAGAGAAGGCTCCAGGGAGACCTAATTGTGGCCTTCCAGTCCCTAAAGGGGTTTTATAAAAAGGCTGGAGATGGACAATATATGGATAATGATAGGACAAGGGGGAATGGGTTTAAACTAAAAGAGGGGACATTTGGATTAGATATTAGGAAGAAATCCTTCCCTGAGAGGGTGCTGAGGTCCTGGCACAGGGTGCCCCGAGAAGCTGTGGCTGCCCCTGGCTCCCTGGCAGTGCCCAAGGCCAGGTTGGATGGGCCTTGGGGCACCGTGGGCTGGTGGGGGGTGTCCCTGCCCATGGCAGGGGGTTGGAACTAGATGATCCTTGTGGTCCCTTCCAACCAAACCAGTCTGGGATTCTATGAACTGACCATAAGCAAGATCAATGTATGTGGTTTGGCTTTTCAGCAGACTTGCAAGGACTATAAATCTGGAGTTTTAATGCCAATATAAGCTCAGCTTCTTGGCACAGAGATGGATTTTCTTGTGTTGTTTTTTTTTTCTTAATGGGGAAGTAATTATAAATAATACTATAATTACAAATAATAAGTAACACAAGTGATAGCATAGGTAATTATAAATAATACTAAATAATACTTATGCTAATAAAGGGAGGGGAAATGGTGCCTCACTGAATGTTTCTGTAATAATAATTCAGGGAGAAAGGGAGATTTTTGAAAATTCTTTGAGTCAATCCCTGTTTCTTCCGCAAAGAAATGTAATTCTCAGCTTTCCCAGCCTAAGTCTTACACACAAATGCAAAGTCTTTGTAAAGATTCTTGTGCATGCAAAACTGTTAAATCTACTAGCTGCTAAGCTGAAAATCTGACAGGGGAAGGAGCCACGCAACTTGTAAGTCGAGGAATTAAAAACAAAGAAAAAAGACGTGACAACAATGACAAAGGGAACGGCACGGAAAGCTCAGCCCAAACACCGGGGCTCGGAGTTGAACACCGGCTCAATGGGGACCAGCCGCTGAGGACCAGGTCACCCAGGAGCTTCAGCTCACTGTCCCTTTCCCTGTCTCCTTGCAACATCCATCTCTGGACCTCCTCGAAGATCTGGAGATCATCCATGGATGGACACGCGATCCCTTCTTCTCCATTCTGCGTCCCCTCCTTGCGCGGCAGCACAAACAGCCCGGGTGCCGATGAGTTATGCCACGTAAGGCATCGTTTTCTTTGTGGCTCTGTTTGCTAAATTAGCTACCGCACGTTAACGCCAAGAGCGATTTACAGCGCTCTTACCGGTCTCTGGGAGAGGGTACCTTCCCAAGCTGAAGATTAGCCTAGCAGGGAATTTATTGCAGCAACACAGCTATTAATTAACCTACCATATTCACAAGTTGATTATTTCAGGGCTGCCTTTATCTGATCTTTCAGCTGCTAGAATAAAACAAGCCCTACGCACACCTTGCAAATATCTGAAGGATGGATCTGTGAGAAGCCACCAGCATAAGGCAAATAACTGCTTGGGAGTTCTTTACAGGCAGCTTTTCCTCTGGGACACTTTCCTCATGTGAAGTTATGCATGTCCATCACTCACCACCGTGCTGTTCTCTATTCATTTTCTAGGTGTGCAAATAACAGGTTTTATACAGCTATAAAAATAAGACAGTCAGCTGAGATCTCTTTCATCTCCTTTTTCTTTAGTGGTTTAGTGGGTAATAGGTGGTGGGGGGATGGTTGGACTAGATGATCCTTGAGGTCACTTCCAACCTTAATGATTCTATTCTATTCTATTCTATTCTATTCTATTCTATTCTATTCTATTCTATTCTTGCTGAGAATTTGTTTTCCAGTATGTGAAACCACAAGTACATATTGTTGGCTTTATTCCTGGTACCTGCGTATAATACGATCCCACATTCCCATGGACCGTACCAAGTCCGTTACCCTTTAAGAAGTAGAAAGAGAAGCAGCAAAGTGGCCCAAGAACTCCCAAACGTGGGAGTTGGAGATGATGACAGACCTGAAATCCTTAATCTGAAAGAAATAAGCAACGTTTAAAGCTGCATCCCCACCCCACCACCCCGCCCTTCTTATAAACTGGTGAGCAACCTCCTCCTAAAACAGTAACATGAAGGTTGGTAATGGGAAAGGAAGGAAAAAGGAGAAGAAACAATCCCAAGCGCCTTTTTCCCAAGTGTGTTGGAATCCACAGATGTACTTTGATTTATTGACCAATGTGTGGATTGCAGACCACCTACCATCACTTATTTTGCTTGAGTTCATAATGCGCTGTTAAGCACCGTGCCTCTCCAGCCATAATCTCAGTTTAAAAGGAGAGAAATTTTATGTATCTCAGGGAGCTCATTGGTTTTTTATTGTCTCAGCAACACATATCGAAATAGTTCGGAGAGTCCTACAGCCACATCTGGAATACTAAAAGTGGAAGCTATTATCCGCGTGAGCTCACAGCCCATTTGGCTTTCACTTCTCATTTCTGTATTGTCTAATTCCAATTTAGCATCGGGGCCTTTGCAAGGGGTCTATTTGGTCTCAATCTGAGCTCATTTATACTTGCTTTAATGCCAACTTACATGCTGCTGCTTCAGGTTCTACAGTTAACGGTGGCCAGCAATAGTGGTCACCAACCTACAAGTCCACGTAACAACAGTAGGACTGATTATACCCTTCTGAATAAAACCTCAAAATCCCCCAGAGAACACACACAACATATTTAACCCACTAAATGTTGCAAATTATTTGCAAAGTTTAAGGCAAAAGCTATCTGTAGTCTTACGAACCACAAAAAGAAAAAGTTTAAAAGTTACTATTTTACCTTGACGTTAAGTTTGGGGTAGAAATCCCCGTTAGGGTAAAATCATTATTAGTTCAATAAAGGGTTTATCTGACCCTGGTTTTCAGAAAAAGGAAGCTCAGGTAGATCTTCAACCTGTCTCCATTTACACCCCTTCCACGTTAATGGTTCCAGAAAGAGACGGTAGGTCTTAATGAGAACATTGAACCATCACTGGGCTCTCACAAAAACACGCCACCAGCAAGCGTGGGCTCTGCTGGGTCACTGCCTGCCGCAGAAAGGGGTAACCCCCCCAACCAGACCCCAACCACTTGGTGGTGCCACGCAGAGCTCAAACTGAGTCCCAGACACATGCTGAGGGTGGCCCAACAAAATTAAAGCAGAGGACGGGTATGTTCCTCCCACCGTGGCCAGCCTCACCGCTTCATTTGTATTTCTAGCTGGCTTCTCCACCATCTGTGCCTGCTGGCCCGCCCTTCATCTCAGAGGAATTGGAACGGCATTGTTTGAAGATCTGATTAAATAGCCAGAAAAATGTAATCCATCACTTAAAAAGGGAAACGGAGACAGTTTACAATGGTGTCCCGTAGCTCTTTAGGAGTTTCTTTTCATTTTCTTCTATTTTAATTTTAATTATGACTAGCTGGGAGCTGCAGCGAGTTATCCAGTTTCCCCGAGGAGGATCCTAGCGCCAGATTAAACCCCACTACAGTAGGAGATGGTCTGTTCCCTTCAGATGTTCACGCGTGTCAACATAATCCCAGTGAACGATCCGAATGCGAGATTCAGCTTAAGAGAAAGCAGAAAGTAAAAATAAACAAAAACCAAGGGCAAAACAACTGTGCACCTCCCCACAGTGGGATCGGTAGCGGAGCAGGTTGTTTCTGAGCAGGATGGTGTCTCCCCGATCCCAGCCAGCCTTCCTCAATACCACGTTGACATTTTATTTCTGCCAGTGGAATCTAGTTTGCAAGTGCCTTCTCATTTTCACCTTCGTCCCTAAGGGAAGAGAACTTCATCATCACCTCTGGCGACTACACAGAGGGAAATGCTCATCTGACAAGATCCTGCACTGGAGGGCGCGTACAAGAGCTGGAACCCAAATAAGTATCTGCCTCTTGATCCCGACACCCAACCACCAACCTCAGTTAGCCAATTAGCACTTCAGAGAGGGTGAGGAGGGACCCCAGGCTGGAGGGTCACGCTAGCAGCAGGACAATAATAATGACTCTGTGGACTTTATAGAATCATAGATCATAGAATCATTAAGGTTGGAAGAGACCTCCAGGATTATCTAGTCCAACCGTCCCCCCACCACCTATTACCCACTAAACCATGTCCTTAAGTACCACATCCAACATTTCTTTAAACACATTCAGGGATGGTGACTCCACCACCTCCCTGGGCAACCCGCTCCAATGCCCAACCACCCTTTCTGAGGAGAAATTTCTCCTAAATTATGTTTGTTTATTTACCCACCTCTCAGGTCCCCCTCTAAGCTGTGTAGATTTATGGCTGCAAAGTGTCTGCAGCATGAGTGTCTAGGGGAGAGGGGCTGAGAGGTCTCTGGCAATTCCCCAGTTGCTGCTGGAGTTGCTTCCAGGCAGTGGAGAGAAAAGAAAGAGAACCGGTTGAAGGAGATGCTGAATCACAAGGGAGAAGTAATGAGGGTGGTGAGCTTCACAGAACAGAATCAGAATCATTACGGTTGGAAAAGACCTCTGAGATCATCAAGTCCAAGTGTCAACCCAACCCCACCATGTCTACTAATTCATGTCCTGCAGTGCCATGGCTACAAACTGTTTGAACCCCTCCAGGGACGGTGACGCCACCACCCCTGAAAGATGTGCAAAATCCATGTTCAGCCATCCATTTGGGACCAAAGCAGGAAACAGAGGGAGAAACCTCAGCCCTGCTCCCATTTTCATGTGTCTTAAGCATTTCATGGAGAGGACCTGGCAAACTGGGGATCTGAGGCTTTCAGTGGTGCTTACTCCTCACTTTGCCTACCAGATGATCTCACCTACGCCACACAGTACTGCCACCTCCCTCCGTACTGCCAGGGACCACTCAGGATAACAGCGCCCATAACCCAACAGCTTACAGCACGGAACTTTGATGGATCTCAGCGAACATTCCTGCTCAGTGTTCAGGCAGGAGTCCTTAGCAGTCAGACTACCGCAGCTAACAAGAACACAGACCATGGCTATACTTATTTTTCTATTTTCAGGTGGCCAGATTTTTGGCAAAGCTTTAAAACTTCACGTTGATGCTGCGTGAAAACAATTTCCTAAAGGAATTCTATGGTACGAGCTGGGCTGGTTTACTGATCTCAGGAAGGCTGTCTCGATTATGCATTTGTGGGCTACCAAGATTCTGCTCTTCTCAGTCCAAATTGGAGAATAAACAAGGCTTCAGAATGTTCCCTTGTTCTCAGCTTACTGGTATAATCCATGAGATGTAGCAAATGAAACCTGCAGCCCGGTGCAGGTCATTAATCATTTACAACCCAGAAACTTTGAAAGGCTTTTATCCATGTTTTACATATCATCTAGCTAAAGATGAAGACATCTTTCTGTTACTTAAAAGCCCATAAAGCAGTAAACATTTACGCTGCTCACAGTGCAGTCCATAAAACCAAACACCTATTAATTTCCAAGCAACAACAAACAAACAAAAAAAAAACCAAACCCAAAAACCAACCAGAAATCATCCTTCCAGCGCGGAGACAAAATGCTTCTGATCTCAACAGTTGGCTGCGCTTGATATCCCACTGCCAAATTATTCTTTTTCTTCTCTTCCCTTTCCCCAGGACGAATGTTCTACAACAGCTTAACGCGGTACCACGCATGACACAATCCTCTATTGCTTACGGACTCCTTTATTCCACCACCTCACCCGTTTCTGATCACCTTCTCCTACTTCAGCAGGATAAAGCCCACCAACAGATACCGACACCCCGCCGCTGGCTTTTCACGCGGGTTTACCTGGCCTCCAGAGTCATTTCTAGGACAAGGCCAGCATTTGTAATTGCCCCAGTGAACAAAATGCCTCAAACTATCTGATAGCCTGGACGCGCTTTTAACTACAGCCAGCCAGCTGGATAAGTAAGAGGGAGTAAAGAATAGTAGCCGCTCATTTGGGATTTTTATGTTAATAGCATTAATTACATCTACAATTCTGTATGTCCTTTGCATCTTACCAGGCTCTGGGATGATTAGCTGTGCACTGGCCTGTGCGTTTCCAGCTTCATTTTCAGCTACACACTGATAAAAACCTTCATCCGACTTTACCAAGCCCAGAATCCGTAAGTTGCTGCCACCCTAGAGAGAGAGAGAGCAGAAGAGAAAGAAAAGAAGTGGAGAGAATTAATTAGAAAAACACCATCCAAAGTGAATGCGGATTATAAAACCTTGCCAGAACAACTACTCTGGGAAACACAGTACTGTGTACACGATCTCAGCCCCAGCTCACACGGCCCTGGTCCTTAGAATAGAATAGAATAGAATCATTAAGGTTGGAAGTGACCTCAAGGATCATCTAGTCCAACCATCCCCCCACCACCTATTACCCACTAAACCACGTCCCTAAGTACCACATCTAACCTTTTCTTAAACACCCTCAGGGATGGTGACTCCACCACCTCCCTGGGCAACCCGTTCCTTAGAGAGCTGGAACCATAAGCCCTTTCATCAGGAATCTCTTGACAACTTGTGATCTCTGCGTTTTGTCCAAGGGATGGTGCCCATGGCCCAAGGGTGTATTCACTTTCTCGCACAGAGTCCATCCAACACCCTTCTCGAGACTTGAGCTCCAAATTACAGCCGTCGCTCGAGCAGTGCTCTGAATTTTGTCTCGGCCCTTTGCTGCAGGGGCGATTTAAAAGAACTTTCAATTCTGCATCTTTGAACAAACACCGTTTTGAAGGTCAAACCCTCCTTATGGCTTGAGGCTTGGAGATCCTCAAGAAAAGGTCACTCTACGCCTACTTCATTTGAAACCGATTTCACTTTTAACTTCTGTTAGCACAAGCAGAAACCAATTACGTTGGGTAAAATATCTCAGGTGAGGGGTGTGCTTGGGCTGAAACCTATTAAGTGTTTCCAGCACGTCCACCAGACAACCACAGCAGCAATAGAGCTCTCTTGTCTTTGGACAGCTTCTGACTGCTTTCTAACAACCAATGAAGTACCAAAAAAATTTAATTTGCTATTCTATACAGTAGAGTAAGTCTATCCTGTATGAAAACCACATTAGAAAGAACCTTTTCTTTGCAACAGGTAATTAAGAGACACAAGTATAGTCAGTATTATTTGTTCCAAGATAAAAAATTAGAAAGTGCTGAGCCAAGCCACATGTTGTGGTCTACGGACGTCTTCACACGTGGCTGAAGTTCTCAGGGGTGCTCCCCAGCATCTCAGCTCACTTCCAAGCGACACCGCTTTCAGGAGACCAGCTAGATCAACCCTTTCAGAAACCACGGTGTGAATTCTTAGCCTATATAATAGTGACATTTAAACTAAGAAACTGGAGTCCTGGAAGGGGATGTTACTTTGGGTAGGGCGCATAACAATTCTCTTTGAGAAATTGCAGTTACGTCAAACGACCCTCACCATTTTTAACCACTTGTGTCTGAGGGCCAGTTCCGTGGGGAAGAAATGTATTATTTTTTCTTCACAAACGACAAAGGAAGTCACTAACACGTGGTAAACGATATAATTAATAACAACTCAGATTACAACTTGACACTGCTACTTCCCCATGAAAAGACCTCACTCAAATATCACTAAAACTGGGAGACAATGTCAACGTACTTGACCTAACACATCTAAATGCAACGTGCCTTATTTCTATTAGAAACCAAAATTTTCTTCCACCTCCTTCAGGAATATCAATATGAAGGTAATGATGGGACCAAATACCAGAATACGTGTCACAACCTTGTTAAAAAATAAAAAGAGGAAGAGAGAAAGAGTAATTCTAACAAGTAAAAGCCAGATAATTACCACTATCTGAAAATAGTCGCTAGGAATGACCACTTCTCCGTTCTTGATCCACTCCACGGTAGGAACAGGCTTACCAGACACGGCACATTCAAACTCAATGTCCATACTCTCGTAGGCGTAAAGATTTGAAGGGCGAATTAAAAACCATGGTGGAACTGCAAAAAAGATGGGGAGGGAAAGAAAAAATGAAAGTGGTAATGAGTGGATATAAATTAAGGCTTAGCAAGTAAATCATTTCAATAAGCCTGGAGATTATTAGACATAAACAGAAAACGTATCTGTAATTCAAATTATTCTCTTTAACCCTGAGCCTATTAAAAATTTAAATACTAGGGAAAGCATTTCTTCTAGAAAATACACTTAAACAGTTGACATTACCTTCTCTTTTCTTTTTTTTGACAAAAGAAAGAATTAAAACCTCAATTTTGAAGACGCGTAAGACTTATGTACAACAATATATACATAAATTCTCCCTAAGTGAGTACGGGGGTAATAAAATCTCACTCATTTCAAACGCATCAGATGCCACCTGCATATATAACAAGGTCCTACAAGTCAACATATGGAGAGGCACATACAGGGATAAGACAAGTCCACTGACAAATGACACAAAATTTGAAGTATTTTGAGCTGAGACATTTTCATATAACCCAGGAGGACTTCTGACTGGGTTTGCAGAAGATGAGGAGATAATCAATAACCAGGAAATCTGTCCCTGGCGATTGGAAAAAGAAAAAAAGTTGAATTATCTTTGCTGAAAATGATTTCTTATTAAGCCAGCAATTATCTGTTGCCTTGTATTACGATAATGTATTCACAGGTTTTCAGTATGCTATACGATATGCTAATTTAATTTAATTTCACCATTATTGCAATACTAGGATGATGGAAATTCACAATTTGAGGAAAACTGCTAATAACATCACTTTTCTAATGAGCGCACCCCCACCTCCCTGTGTCATCCTGAAAAACCCACGCAAGACCTGAGCAGCCCACAGACATTCCACCAGCTTCCGCGGGGCAACGACGGTCTCCGGTCTGAATATCCATAGTTGCCAGGAAGCCAGAATAGATTAACTTCTAAGTGTCGTGCATCACTTATCATTTCAGACAGAAAATCCAATTGTCTTTCTTCAGCCATCATTCCCAGTGTCTGATTATAATATTTATAAAGCCGTAATATATAAAAAAACCCCACCCTTTAAATTAAAAGAAGCTGAGAATCATAAAACAAATTGCACAGAAGCTAAGAATTATTCGAATCATAGCTGCCCTCGCTTCCCAACTCAGACCCCAGGTTTGCAAGGATTACAGCGCATTCCTCAAATCCACAAACAAATTCTGTTTCTTCGCCGCCTCCCTCAGCGCTCCAGGAGGACCCCACTCCCCGAAAAGAGCAATTCAGGATTTAATTTCAGGCTTCCCGCTTAGTACGTTGGCTTCATGCTTTCTAGTTTTCAAACTATTGTCTGCAAACCAAATGATTAATTTCCCAGTGGGGTTTTTGCTCTGGTTCCCAGGTTTCAGCCTGGAGAAGAGGAGGCTGAGGGCAGAGCTCATGGTGGCCTCCAGCTTCCTCCCGAGGGGGAGCCAAGGGGCAGGCGCTGACCTCCTCCCTCTGGGGCCCAGCGACAGAACCCCAGGGAACGGCCTGGAGCTGCCCCAGGGGAGGGTTGGGGTGGGGATGAGGAGAAGGTTCTTCCCCCAGAGGGTGGTGGGGCCCTGGCACAGGCTCCCCAGGGCAGTGGTCACCGCCCCGAGCTGGGCTGAGTTCAAGCAGCGTCTGGCCAACGCTCTCAGCCATCTGCTGTGATGGGGCTGGGCCTGTGTGGGGCCAGGGGTTGGACTCCACGGTCCTTAGGGGGCCCTTCCAACTCGGGAGATTCTATGATTCCTATTTCTATGATACCTGTGCAATCCACAAAGGTCTTTAAGCTCGGAGGAGTTGGACGCTAAGAGGTGCTATTAGCCAAGCCACAAGTGAAAGGGCAAAAGTCCCCTCCTCTCCTTTTTCTGGTCCAGTCAGGTATGACTTAGAGCCATCTCTGTTATACAATATTTAATATACTAACATGGGGTGGGGTTTTTTTGCACATCAGACCAAAAAGTTTCACAGGGGATGCAGAAAATGAGGAAAACACGTGATGGAAGCAACCAAACCAGTGTCCTGTACAATACTACGGCAGACATACAGATAAAATTGTGTTCTTCAGGGTTTGCATTTCATCACTTCAACGACAAAACCCTTTGCTTTGCCTTATTGATGACAGGGTCTCCAGCTTTGGTAACAAATAAGTAACGCTCCCAATTAATCCCGAGCGCTCTCCAAGCTCACGTGCACGATGAGGTAGGAATACTTTGGTGAAAATGAGATTATTTTATTTAAAAGCTTTGTATGATGCATAAAACCAAGCAGATGAAAGACTGCCAAGTTTTTATGTCTGCTTTTTCTTCATTTCAGCAATTCTTTCTGCTTTTAAGCTGTTACCTACACTTAAATAAGCATCTGCCCTGCCCAGCTCCAGCGCTGCTCCCGTGCCCCGTCTTCCCCATTCCGCTTTCACGCTGGTCTCTTGTTTACGACATATTCAACAATTTAAGATACCTAGAAGCTCCTGATCCAGTTCAGATCAAACCCAATGAGAGCAAATTAAAACTGATGAGGTGTCCTGATTAACTTATCTGCCTAATTTCCTATCGAAAAGCCTCGGACGGACGCGTGTGTTGGGATCAGAAACGCTCCAGGCTGGGGTCCTCTTGCTCTGCGGCCATACAGACGTGAAATCAGGGTTTTCAGACCATGCGGCCACAAGGCAGGAAATTTTGCAGATGATTTTTTAAATAAAACATCACTCGTAAGGGAACGCCAGTAACGAGGCTGCTGATCGAGAGGTTTTGATAAAAAAAGCGTTGCTTACAGTAGGGATACACAAAAAGAGACAATTTAGTGGCTGAGATATAGAATCATAGAATCATCGAACGGTTTGGGTTGGAAGGGACCACAAGGATCATCTAGTTCCAACCCCCTGCCATGGGCAGGGACACCCTACACTAGACCAGGGTGCCCAAAGCCCCATCCAACCTGGCCTTGAACTCTTCCAGCGCTGCACCCTCCGCAACTTCTCTGGGCAACCTGTGCCAGATATGAAGAATCAGCACTGATAGTATGGCTCAAGGAGAAAGTAACAACCTCTTTGGGTAAGAAAAAGCCACAGGAATAAAACTTAAGATGGAATCCCATTCATATGTTAATTTTTAACACTTTCTTTTAACACTAGAACCCTATTACAATTTATTAAACCTACGTAAAACCACCAGTATCCACACAGTTTATAAACCACACAATTTTTCAGGGCTCTGACAAAATCATAAACTACTCAATCTTCATTAGTGTGGTTTATTGCGACGTCACCGGAAACCTGCAATTAATTCATAGCCTTGTAATTCCTAGATTCCTGCCAGTTATTCTTTACGACGCACGCGCTCCAGCACCCTGACCCCGCTTGCCTGCAGCTTTTCATTCCCTCAGCCAGAACTGTTGCTCTTCTCCCCCCTTTTCAATTTCTTTTTTTAAGATTTTTTTAATTATTATTGGCATTTTTCTAGACTGGTAGAAAGCTTGACGCTTTCTTTTTTTAGGGTTTATGTTCAGTATACGCCTAACTGGGTGCTGAGTTTCATTCAAAACGAATGTATTTAACAATTATCAGCTTTCCGACGCTGGGGTGGGTGTGCCCTTTATTTTTCCTAAGGACACCATTAAAGGGAGTAATTTGCATAATTACTTTAGTGGAAATTATGTGGTACTAAACACAGGTAAGACACCACAAATAAGGACAACATAACACCCTAAAGCAGACAGATGTAACACGTTTCAACTGGAAATATGTGTGTGTATATATATAGATATATAAAATGTCAAGCACCATAAATATACATTCTATAAATATTTTATCTATCAATAAATGTCAGGCACTGCCATATTTGCTCTCTATGTGTTTTTTTCTCAGTCCTGAATATTTTAAAGGCACGCATATGTGAAGAAAGCTGGTGAGGAGGGTTGTGAAAGCAATAAAAATACATGCTGTTTTCATGCTCCTCCTGATTATATTGTGGCAATCTAAAAGCGGCTTGAACAAACTTCAGATTTTTTTCCCCCCCCAAAAAAATTTACCATGTTTCACAGAAATTTTTTTTCCCCTCAGGAAAATTTCTGTGAATTGTTGGAAAGCGGGAGTTTAGTGAGATTCTTCCAGAACAACTTTGCACTGTAGGATGCTTATATTTTCCTTTGCCCTGGCTCAAAGCTTTCAAATTCTATCTTCAGACAAAAATAATCCAAAATAACATCTCAGAAGGTTACGCTTCTTCGATATCAGGATGAAACCACTTTTCTAAACGCTCAGCTTCGTTACACCGTGTCAACCCAGTCCTATCAAAATGCCCCAGTTGCACACTGAGGATATTTTAGGCTAGATATTGTACCAAAAAAAAGGGAGAACCTCCCCAAAAGGTTAATGGAGATCTACAAAAGATGATGTCCATGAGATTTTGGGGTTTTACGTATCAGCAAGTAGTAAAGTTGTCCGTACTACAGTAAATGCACTTGGTGGGTGCTCAGGTACCAACCGAGGTTGTCCCCCAGCAGACAGAGAAGATCAGTACATGGTCTCACAAGCTCCGAGACTCGAAATACAATCATTTATCTGTGTGCCAGCAGATTCCCAACACCTCTGGGAGAAGAAGAGCACTTCGCTTTCCGCAGTGCGAGAAAAAGCAAATCTGAAACTTAATTTTAATGTATAAACTCCAGTAAAGATCGCGCTACGGCCCTGACCTTCACTTGCCCCAAGGTCCCTCAGATGAAGGACGGGGTCTGAAGTCTGTCCTGTTTGCAGGGCAGTAGTGAAGCAGGTTCTCACCCTGTGTGGTCTTCTAAATAACCCCTCGTGAGGCTGCGCAGGAATTCTGCGATCCCACGGAAAGCAGGTGTGGCTCTGGGTCTCGGGTCTCAAACACTGGCTTCGAACAAACGGACTTCTCCCTTTAAAGCCCAGAGCAGGCTGCATTTATTACCAAAAATGTCAAAGATTGGTTGTAATGAGCCTGTAGCAGAGACTCGGGGACTAATCTAACACTTGCCAGCAGAAACAGCTAGTTTAGAGAGCTGCGTGTTGGGGTGACCTCCCTATTTCTAGAAATACCTTTTGTGAGCTGACAGCTGATCTTGCGACAAGAGGAAACAATTTTAACTCTGAGAAATGTCAGCATTTCCTAATGCAAAGTGTCTTCTCTTTGCATGTTTGAATAAGGAATGTGTTTCTACTGACCCAAGAAAGATAACCGCTGTCAGCAAGTGCCCAACCCTGTCAGCCTTCTGAACGGGAAGACTTTCAATTGCATGTACTTAAAGGGTGGCTTTGTCATCTCACAGATTCAAATCTGTTTTAAAAAAATATATATATCTCTTGTCCTTTTGACTGCTAACTTGTGCAAACCCTGAATTTAAAATCAAGTTCCGTGAAGCGAATGCGCCGGGTTGTGCTTGTCTTAAGGGGAGTCAGTACGATCCAACTCAAAGCCAATGGAGTTCCTCCTGACCTAAAAATGACAGCATTGAACTTTTATATAAACTTTTTTTAAATATATACACCCTGTTATACAGGTAATTCAGGATCTGTGTTATTATCGCAAGAACTTAAAGAAGAAAAAAAACCCCTATGAATGGTTTTACAGTTCGTGACTCGGAAAGAGCGTGAGGCATAAATAACAAACCCTCCACTAATGTGTCTTCAAAACCCAGTAGATTAAAATTCCTATTTTCCCATCTCTTACCACAGCTCTGTAGCCTTGTCTTACTCTAAACTCTACGCCTGACAGGCAGAAAGACAATGTGATCTCAATATATCTCCCCTCAGACCAGCCTTGAAGAAATAAAAGAAAAATGAAGCTGTTATTCTATGTAAAACTGAAAACTGCATTCTTCACCTAAATAAAAGGTATTACTTGTCTTACTTAATGATTTAGATGATTTTCATGCTGCTTTAGTTCTCAAACATGAAGGTCGCCTTATACCGTTACTCCGCGACAGCAGAAGTTCATGGTTCCCAAGAGAAAAAGAACTGAGCCACCAAAAATTCAAACGATGCATCATCGCAATCCCACGGGCATGAAGGATGCGGAGAAGATACGGAGACAAGTCCCCCAGCTAGAGCAGGGCTTCTGTAGTCAAAGCATTCTCACCTAGACATGCATCCCCCTTCGTACTGAATCTATCAGAAATGTATTTTAATCAGTTTGAAGCTCCAGTTCCACAGCTAAATACATCCTCTTCCCTCAACATAACTCGGAGCAGCCTTTAAACTTCCAAAGTTGCCCGTGGTGTCAAACACATCCATATGGTAAAATCGGGGGAGAAAAGGCTAAAAAAACAGGGGAGAGGGAAGAACATCACCACTGGTTCCCACCTCGCGTTTTCCAAGGCAAGATTTAGCTAACGGAAAAACCGCTAGCCTTTCCCTTCTGACACTACCTAAATGAAAAATAATCAAATTAAGAGAGTTTCTTTTTATTGATCACATTCCTAAATGGACTTCTATTAATTAGTGAGCTTAAGGAAAACCACAATTTTGGTTTTATAAATTATTAAGAAGGTTCTTCATCATTACATCCAGAAAACACAGTGAAAAGCGAAGCTTCACATTGCTCCCACTTCTGTTGCCGAAGCTAATAATCTTTCTGAAATGCGGCGATGACCTGTGCTATGCTCAAAGAGCGGAAACTCTTGATTTTATCTAAATAAATAGGTACTTTTCTCATGGATTGGTAGGAGCCAACCCCTCAGCCCAGCGCAGAGGAAAAGGCAATGCTGTGTACGTAAGGAAAAGTCACTATTTTCTTGGTATTGGTTGCAGCTATCCCATGAAAATGTAAAGGCAATGAGATCACTTCCAAAGTTTTCAGATGAGGTCAGAGCAGCAGTGAAGGACAGTTTCACTGCGGGACCGTACCTCAACAGTCAGTGAGAATCATGGAATCACAGAATGGTTTGGGTTTGGAGGGACCTCAAAGATCATCTAGTTCCATGGGCAGGGACACTCCCCACCAGCCCAGGCTGCCCAAAGCCCCATCCAACCTGGCCTTGGGCACTGCCAGGGAGCCAGGGGCAGCCACAGCTTCTCGGGACACCCTGTGCCAGGGCCTCAGCACCCTCCCAGGGAAGGCTTGCTGCCTCCCAGCTCAGCTCCAGCTCCCCTCCTGCAGCTTCAGGCCCTTCCCCTTGGCCTGGCCCTCCCTGCCCTGCAACCAGCCCCTCTCCAGCTTTCCTGCAGCCCTGTAAGGTGCTCTGAGGTCTCCCTGGAGAGACAAAGAGGCTGTTAAGAAAAAAGGACTTTCTTACCAACTCGCCTCACCAAATATTTCATTCCTACGTCGGGAATCAAGCAAGAAATTCCCATCACAAAACATTGCTTCCTCATAGACGTTGCCGCTTCGTGTCTTTTGCCTTTTTCCTAAAAATGAAGTGTTAAAAACTTGCCAAGGGCATAATCTGTGTCTCAGAATAAATAAAAAACCCCACCCTCCTGGGTTTTTTTGGAGGAAGGTTGCATGGTCAGGTGGCTAATAACAACTCTCACTTTATTGCCCTCCTGGTAGCCAGGCCCTAATAAGTTCGCCAAGGTTGATAATGATCCTGTGAAATCGCTGCGAGCTCCATCTGGCTGCTGCTACGTCAGCATCAAGGAGCAGATGCAGCAGTTATCCTCACAGAAAAAAAATAACCCTGTACAGTTAAAAAGTATTGAAACCAGATTAACTCCAGTGGAACAGGTCACCCAGAGAAGTTGTGGAGGCCCCATCCCTGGTGGTGTCCAAGGCCAGGTTGGATGGGGCTTTGGGCACCCTGGGCTGGTGGGGGGTGTCCCTGCCCACGGCAGGGGGTTGGAACTAGATGGGCTTTGAGGTCCTTTCTAACTCAAACCATTCTATGATTCTAAGGGAGGGCACGTTTCAAGCTCTGGGTGAGGAACGTGTGCACACACTCGTCTACAAGTTTCTGTAAAGTATGCGCTGTGTAATTTCTACAAGGAGTCTGTGATAAAAGTCATCCACCTCGTAGGCCACTGTATGGAAACAAAACCACAGTGTGGAATACTTCGGTTTAACATGAATTTCTTAGTTTATAACTATGCGAAAGGAAGTTGGGGTGAGCTGGGGGTCGGCCTCTTCTCGCAGATAACCAGCGATAGGACAAGAGGGAATGGCCACAAGTTGCGCCAGGGGAGGTTCAGGTTGGAGATGAGGAGAAAATTCTTCTGGGAAAGGGTGGTCGGGCATTGGAACGGGTTGCCCAGGGAGGTGCGGGAGTCCCTGTCCCTGGGGGTGTTCAGGGAAAGGGTGGATGTGGTACTTAGGGACATGGGTTAGTGGGCAATAGGTGGTAGGAGGACGGTTGGACTAGATGATCCTGGAGGTCTCTTCCAACATTAATGATTCTATGATCTATGAAATTAGGAGAGTAAGCTTTCAAATGAATCCTAATTCTAAAAATGCGATTTTGTCCATAATATTCCAGAGGCCTGTGATGAAATACAAGGATCCCCTCGTAGATACAAGGTAGATACAAGGTAGAGAACTTAGGCATAGAGAGAGGTTTTTCCCCCCATGAAAACATGGTTTTGTGTATGCCCGCCGAGTTAAAAACAACATAAAAATGAAATAAAGCTTCCCTGCCCCTTGGAATCGGTAAATACGTTGGTCCAGTTTGCCTGGCCAGAGACTGCAGAAGCGGGAAGCTCATAAACGTTCTTTTCACTCACCGCTCCGCTAACGGACAGCCTAGGACGAGAAAACTAAGGTCACAGATATCTGTCACTTTATAACTACCTAAAGATTTTATTTTATTGCTGCCTTTATGACTTATAGTACAGACAACAGTTATTGACCACATACCATCTGCCCTAGGAACAAATGAGCGTTTCATAATTGTGTATTGGGTCAAAACTTCATCTTCAGCTGCATTAACGTTATTTCTGTCAAGCCCTGTATAATAGGAACACATGCATCACCGAGCAGGCCTTCCCAAGGCCAATATGATACTGACAATTAGCTAAATTTGGAGTAAATAACGTGAAAGAGAAAACGAGGTGGTGGAGAAAGCTGCGGGTAGAACTGAATTATCTATTTATTTTTTTTTTTAAATAATATTTCGCCTGCGTGGCCAAAATGCTGTAGGGCTACAAAGAGTTTTCAAGGTCTTAGAAGGCACACTTGGCTTTTTCTTTCTTTCCCTTCATAAAAACATCAAGATGCCACGGCTCAGAGTGAACTCAGGGGAAGAGGAGGGAGAGGAGA
>VWZZ01004286.1:33224-43664 GCA_013399095.1 Psophia crepitans | reverse complement strand
GAGAGGGGGAAGGGGAGAGGGGGAAGGGGAGAGGGGGAAGGAATATTCTACAACCTTTCCTCCTGTGCATCTGTGTGAGAGGCAGAATTTCACACTTCCACCCCCTGCTTATAAAAATTATTCGTGGTTAGACAGAAGAACAAGCGTTGACCCCGGATGCTGCACAATCTCTCTCCCGTTCCCCGCGGTACGCTAAGGACCGGCAAAGGATATTTTCCGGAGCTCTTTGCCGAGATTCGGGCTGACACCAGCATGCACCACGCTATCAGGCTCGATAATTGCAACTATAATGCATTTCATTTGGGGATCTCAAAGCAATTTGTAGACATTAAATAATTCACAAGCATTTTACAGATAGATACACACACATAGAGTAAATGACTTGCTCAAGGTCATGTAACATATCAGTGACAGATAATTAAAAGTCAGTGTAATTAATAGATGTCCCTGGGAGATTTCTGTGTATCTAAGGCTCCCTTTCCTCTCTAGCTGGAAGAGACCGCCGCCACTTCGCCGTACGCATCTCCCAGGTTTACTTTTGGGCTTCCGCTCTGAAAATCATTTCCAGGATGTGCCCATCTTCACCGCGACTGCATCCAGTGAAGTCACAGACTCTCAGAACCTCCCAAGTTGGAAGGGTCCCCTAAGGCCCATCAGCCCAACCCCTGGCCCCACACAGGCCCAGCCCCATCACAGCAGGTGACTGAGAGCGTTGGCCAGACGCTGCTTGAACTCAGCCCAGCTCGAGGCGGTGACCACACCAGCCAGAGGTTGCTGTCACTGGAGCAGGAGCCCGACCTCTACGCAAACCCCACGTTGGGCAGTGAGGACCAGGCTCTCGTTTGCGAGCGGGTCAAGTAACGAGCCAGCATCACCCCCCTCCGTACAGCTCTCCTCCGTCCCCAGCACTCCTCATTAAGGTTAAAAGCAACTGCTGTAACCTCATCAAAAAAAGAAAATTGGAGAGGCTGAAAACAGACCAACACACAGCAGAAGCGAGGGGAACACAGTATGAGTTTATCACCCTCTCTGTATCAGTGCTGATCTCCAATAAAGGCTTTTTTTGTTCTTCTTCATCACAATTTCATTCCTTTTCCACTTTTACAGTGCACCGTTGGTGTGGAGGGACATTTTGTGGCTCTACCTGCAGGGCAGGAGCAGAGCCAGAGGGAACGTGGTGGTGCAGCCTGGGGCAAGGCACGACCGCAGCTCCTCTGCCGTTAATCTCCACTTCTTGTCAGTGTTGCCTTTTTTTTTTTTTCCACGATATCCAAGGGCTACAAAGCCCGTAACAACAGGCTGGGGAAACGAGACTCCAGGGAGATTAAAAAAAAGTGCGTGTGAGAGAGGGGAAAAAATAAACCAACGCCAAAAAGTAGAGTAAATTGGGAGAAAAAAAGAAGAAAAATATTTAAAAAGAAGAAAAAAAAAAGAAGTATGGCAGTATTTTCCTTTCTTTAATTTTACTCTGTTACTCACCAAACCACTTTCTCTTAGAAGCAAACAAAAGCAGCGGTTGATCAGCTACCAATGACCTTTAGAAAAGTGGGCAAGGCTGTTTCTGGAACAACCCAAAAAGGTACATCAAGCTGTTGAAGCACTTGAATCACCCCGTCTGTGCGTTGCCTGCCAGATGGAAATTCTTTCTGAAGGAATCATAGAATCATTAAGGTTGGAAGAGACCTCCAGGATCATCCAGTCCAACCATCCCCCCCCCACCTGTTCCCCACTAAATGGTGTCCTTCAGTACCACATCCAACCTTTCCTTAAACACCCCCAGGGACGGGGACTCCATCACCTCCCTGGGCAACCCGTTCCAGTGCCCGACCACACTTTCCCAGAAGAAATTTCTCCTCATCTCCAACCTGAACCTCCCCTGGCGCAACTTGCAGCCGTTCCCCCTTGTTTTGAGCTATTTATTTGCATGGCCTCAATCTTCATTTTATCACTCTGTTTTAAAAGAAAGGGAAATGAGAAACTGAGGAGCAAATAGATAAGACAGAATATATATTACAGCAGTAGTTATATTATTGGATGCGCTGCTCCAGTCTGATGCTTACTGTACTTTCAGACCCCTTGATGTACCTGGCACATTAACGGGTGGTTTCTCACGTCGTTTATTCATGCTAGTACACCAACTTTTATTGCTGTCCTCCCCCTCTACTCTGCCCTGGTGAGGCCTCACTTGGGAGTACTGTGGCCAGATGTGGCTCCACAGTTCAGGAAGGACAAGGAACTACTGGAGAAGGTTCAGCGCAGGGCCACTAAGATGATTAAGGGCCTGGAGCACCTCTCATATGGGGAAAGGCTGAGAGAGCTGGGGCTGTTCTGCTTGGAGAAGAGGAGGCTGAGAGGGGATCTGATCAATGCTGATCAATATCTAAAGGGTGGGTGTCAGGAAGATGGGGTCAGGCTCTTCTCAGGGGTGTCCAGTGACAGGACGAGGGGCAATGGCCATAAACTGGAAAACGGAAGGTTCAACCTCAGCGTGAGGAAATTCTTCTTCACTGTGAGGGTAACAGAGCACTGGGACAGGCTGCCCAGAGCGGTGGTGGAGTCTCCTTCTCTGGAGACATTCAAAAGCCACCTGGATTTGTTCGTGGGTGATCTACTTTGGATGATCCTGCTCTGGCAGGGGGGTTGGACTAGATGATCCTTAGAGGTCCCTTCCAATCCCTACCACTCTGCGACTCTGTGAACTTTTAAGCTAATCCATTCAAATAAAACCTTGAACCCAAACTGAGATCAGATGCTCAGAAAGAAAGATTTGGGCCACACGTGAAAGCCTTTAGAGACTAAGCGGCGTAGAACACAGAGAACGAAGAAGTCATTGCCAAAAAGTAATAAAAGCTTCCAGCTTCATTTTAAAAACCCCAAAAATATTGATGAGGAATTGCTGGTAAAGCACAGGATAGCAGCAGAGTGCGATGCCAGAGCTTATCCAGTCCTCGTGTACCTGACTCCTAACTCCAGCCCTCCTCTCCTTTGAGGAGGAACTTCTCCTCATCCTCACCAGGTACATGAAGTAAGCTCTTTTTAAACTGATAATATGAATTTTATTCAATCACATAATTCAGGAAGGGTCAGGAACTGCAGCTGACGGGAGCCGCGGTGGTCTCTGCCAGGTTATTATGCCCAGAAATCAAAGGAGAACATACTCTGGCCTGCTCTACGTCAGGCTGAGACCAGCTCGCCTTTCAGATGTGAGGCCAGTCAGGAGATATGTAGCTGTCTGTCCCTACAAGGAAGGAAGGAGGGAAAGGAAGGAGGGAAAGGAAGGAGGGAAAGGAAGGAGGGAAAGGAAGGAGGGAAAGGAAGGAGGGAAAGGAAGGAGGGAAAGGAAGGAGGGAAAGGAAGGAGGGAAAGGAAGGAGGGAAAGGAAGGAGGGAAAGGAAGGAGGGAAAGGAAGGAGGGAAAGGAAGGAGGGAAAGGNGGAGGGTCATTTCCTCTTCCTTGTCGAGATAAGGCTAAAGCCAGCAAGCGCTAGGTCCTAATGAAAGCATCTAAAAGCTACATTTAGCTTAAAAACTAAAAACATATGCTAGGCAGATTTATTTGGGTCGATTTGGTTACCAACCCTCCCAGCCAACTCCATACACAAACGTGAGCAGAGGCAGAACACGAATGATGGAAAAGACTGAGGATGCTTTCGGTGCAGCTGGCACCAACCTCCCTCCCCACCGGCTGCTCTGGCACGGGGTGACCTCTGTTCGCGGCGCTAAAAGTGAAGCGCAGATAGATGAAAGGGCCATGAAGCAGCCCTCGCAGCTACAGGCACTCCATTACACGATCCCCCCCCCCGCTTCTGCTCCGGGTGAGGCAGTTGGGTTTTGATCAAAGAGAAAGGAATCAACAAGCTCTAATTCCATTAGCAAGCAAAAACATCAAATGATTTTTAAGTAATCCAAGGTCACCGAGAATGAAAGTGACTGAGGTATACACGCACTGCTCCCCAAAATATAAATCAGACAGCTATTCTCTTGGCAGCAGACAAGTCGCCTACTCCAGGAACCAAAAGCATAACTCTTTGTTTTCCATTAATTCACCCGAAACGTGAGAGTAAAGCAGCTGACAGCTCTCGTACCAGACGGCGAGATGAAATGGGGTGAGGAACCCGCTCGTCCTTGCGAGCAAAGCCATGCAGACCTTGCTACAATCCTCCTTCCCCGCATTCCCAGTGTGTAACCACCAAAATAGAGGGGGTGGAAAATGTAGAATGCTTCAGGAAAATAAGGAGATGGGCAGGATGAAGCTCACGTGCCTCCTGCTGCCCTGCCCCGCATCCAACATCTGGGAGAGACCACATCTGAGCTGGCCCCAGCCAAGCACCAAGCCAAGGGAGGATGGCACCTCCTGAAACACACTTGCGCTGCTCAGAGAACAACCAGAATGAAAACTAACGTAAGTTTCGGAGAACACCACGCTTCGTTCAGTTCTTAGAATCACAGAATCTTTAAGGCTGGAAAAGACCTCTAAGATCATGAAGTCCAACCATCAATGCAACCCCACCATGGCTACTGACCCATGTCCTGAATCGTTACATCTACACGCTGTTTGAACCCCTCCAGGGACAAGGACTCCCCCACCTCCCTGGGCAGCCTGTCCTAAGGCCTGGCCACCCATTCAGTCAAGAATTTTTTCCTAATCTACAACCTGAACCTCCCCTGGAGCAATTTGAGGCCATTTCCTCTTGCGCTATCACTTATTGCTTGAAAACAGAGACCAACCACCCCCCTCCCCCCCAGCTCTCTGTCAGGGAGCTGCAGAGAGCGATCAGGTCTGCCCTCAGCCTCCTCTTCTCCAGACTGAACCCCACCAGTTCCCTCAGCCGCTCCCAGCAGACTGGTGCTCCAGACCCTTCCCCACCCTGTTGCCCTTCTCTGGACACGCTCCAGCCCCTCCATGTCCTTCTGGTGCTGAGGGGCCCAAAACTGGACACAGCCCTCGAGGTGCGGCCTCACCAGAGCTGAGTACAGCGGATGGTCACTGCCCTGGTCCTTCTGGCCACCCTATTCCTGATCTTCCTCAGGAGTCTATAGATATTAATGGTTTTGCAATACCCAAGTGAAGGAGACTGACACCTCGCCGTCATTTTACCGATGGGAAAACGAGAGCGCGTGGATCAGAATTACCAGGAGGGTATGTTAGGAGGATCTAGTGTGACCTAACGTATAACGCAGAATAGGACTTCCCTGAATTCATCACTTTTGAAATTACTGTGTATATTTTAGGAAACTCATTCATTTTTTTTCTTAGCGATACAAAATACACCATGGCCCTTGGCCCACTGTTCTATTGATTAATTATTTTCATTTAAGAAGAAAAGTATTATCTTACTTCTACTCTACACTTGTCCTTTTTCAACAGCGGATGTTCTTCACACCTTTCTCAGGTAGACTGCAAGACTCCATTATTACTTTTCTGTTCTTTGCACAGATAGCTACAGACCATGATCAAACCGCTCTGTAACCTTACCTGACAAATTAAATAAATAAAGGGGGCTCTTTCATCTTAAGTATCTTTTCCAAATCTTAAACCAACATCATGGTTCACCCTGGATGACTTTATCACTTCTTCGATTTTCTTCTTGAACTACGGATGCAATTCTTCAGCGGGTTTCTCCCTTGTGCCAGGTACAGAGGTGCTGAGCTTATTCAAGGGTCCCATCTTCCTAAATCCCTGAAATCACATCAACAGCTTTTCGCTGCTGTGTTGTGCTGGGTGTGATGTTCATCTGCCTGACAGTCTCAACCCTCAAGACCTTCTCAGTCCGGTTTTTCCAGCAAAGCCTGCAGTCTGTGTATCTGGCCTCTTTAAACCCGAATATACATCCACATGTACAGCATCTGCTTGTATCGAGCTCCCCTAATTACACTAGATCCATCAGGGATATGTTTTCTTCATGAATTCCTGCTCTGAAAAATAGCACATCGGTGCCGGTGTTATCTACGAACACTGCCAATGCTTTGTTTCCTTTCAGGTCACCGGTCAAAATGTTAGAAAGATGTGAGACCCTCCCTGCAGTCCTGCATCCAGCTCGGGGGGGCCCAGGACAGGAAAGACATGGAGCTGCTGGAGCGAGTCCAGAGGAGGCCACGGAGATGCTGTGAGGGCTGGAGCCCCTCTGCTCTGGAGCCAGGCTGAGGGAGCTGGGCTTGTCCAGCCTGGAGCAGAGAAGGCTGCGGGGAGCCCTTGGAGCCCCTGCCAGTGCCTGCAGGGGCTGCAGGAAAGCTGGAGAGGGGCTGGTTGCAGGGCAGGGGGGGCCAGGCCAAGGGCAAGGGCCTGAAGCTGCAGGAGGGGAGCTGGAGCTGAGCTGGGAGGCAGCAATCCTTCCCTGGGAGGGTGCTGAGGCCCTGGCACAGGGTGCCCCGAGAAGCTGTGGCTGCCCCTGGCTCCCTGGCAGTGCCCAAGGCCAGGTTGGATGGGGCTTTGGGCAGCCTGGGCTGGTGGGGGGTGTCCCTGCCCATGGCAGTGGGTGGCACTGGGTGGGCTGGGAGGTCCCTTCCAACCCAAACCATTCCATGATTCTACGGTATTTCATCCGATGTGAAGTCCACAACCGCTGAGGCCTTTTCAAACCTCGGCACACCAGCAGCTCCCCTCCTGTTTTCCACGATTTCGCGCTATTTCAAGATTTACTAAAAAAAGGGACAGTTATATTTTAGATTCTTGTTCAAACAGTTCTTTTAAAGTTCTTGAATACAATATATTTAGGCAAGCTAATTTGAAATTAGACGTTTGAAGATGTCTATTTTAGGTGGCGCTTTCAGAATTTCCTGCTCTACCATTTAACTCTTCGTGAAGCTCCCTTGATGTAACGCTTTGCTCCGCATACATCACCCACCTCCTCAGATCACGTGGAGTATCTGCATATCCATGGCTTTACTAAATTACTACTGTTTATTAATGTACCGTCCAGAAAAACCCAGATCTGCACCAAACACCAGAGCTGCCGGGCCATGACCCACCTCCAGAAACGAGGCATGGGTCCAGGCTAATTAATCCTGCTGGAAAGGCCCAACTTGGGCAGGAGACTGGGTCAGTGACAGCGGCCCCGCTGTCCCTGCTAGACGTGGCAGCTCACTCAGGTCTTGCAGGACTGAAATCATGCTTCAGTAACACTGAGCCCTGCAGTTCAAGGTGTTCTCCAGCTTGCAGAAGAAATCTGCTCTCCCCCTACGAAACTATGGGGTTTTTTTTGGAAAGAGGCATAGTTTTAGTAAAGTCCCTAATTATCATCTGCATTTTCTGTCTGATTGGCTTCTGAATTTTCTTCAATTTCATTAATTTGAAGCCTTTTAAGTATCATGCGTGTATTTTGTATCTACGGATGTCCACAAAGAGCTTTCAGAGCCAATGTAGGGAAGGCAGTAGCTCTTCACAGGCCACGGTGGGGTGCAGGACCAAGAAATTCTCCCTGAGCTCTCCTAAGCGCCTCAGAAAAAGTAGAGGAAGTCGTGATAATCCTCTAGTTTTGTTTTGTCAACATGAAAACCGCAGTGCAGGGCCGGAGAGGGACTTCCTAAACCTTCTCCGTCTCCTGTGCAGGACTGATCTCATGGATCTCCATTCTCCTGCTCTCCTAACTCTGCAGTTACTACCATCTGGGACGGGGCTGGCAACCACCATTTCCTCTCCCTAAACGAGCTGGTGTCAGAATGCGTAGGCGTACGAGGTGTTAAGAAAACACAGAAGAAAGCTCAAGGTTGAACACAAGCCTACTGCGTAAGTAAAGCACTTAAAACAACAATAAAATTAAAATACAACCCTTAGGTTTTTTTTCCTGCCAGTTATCCGAGTTATCAGTGTTTTCCTGTGTGACCTACCTCAATACGCTGTAGGACAGAGATATCAATATACATCGCGTCACACAGCTTTCACGTCTCTACAACCATCACGGTCTAGCATCTCTAAAAATGTTTTTAAAATTTTATCTCACTGTCCTTGGCTATTTTGACCCCTATATTTTCTCCTAATACAATCTCTGCAATTTTCAGCATATGATTGCATCAGGAAATAATATTAGTTAATTACAGCTTATCGCATTTGCAACTCGGCCTTTTATTGTGACTCTAAAAGCTCTCAGTGCACCAAGGAGCTACGGGAAGTCCTTGTATTTACCAGATACGCTAAGCTTTGTCTCCACGTGTAAAACCAGCCTGCAGCTGAGCCTGCTTCTACAGGTGAGGTGTCAGAAGAGGTGTTCAAGTTGACTCAAGCAAAGCTGGACAACCCGCAACCTTGAGTTGTCCTCAGAGCAGGTGCTGGTTCACCAGCGGGTGGTGGATCTTCATGGAGATCACCCATCGCACCGCAGACAGGGACAAGATAGCCCAACGGCGCGTGAGCACACGCTTCCTACACACCCACGAGCAGTCTCTTCTCCTTCTGCCCGGCGGGTGCTAACCCGCTTGGAGCGCTTCGTTGCTATTAACGTCGCTGAAGTAACTCATCTGATCAAAGATCAGCAAGTGTTTTGCTGAAATAAGGTCACGCTGCCGAATTTCAGTCTCTATCAGCAACTCTCCCCTGAATTACTACATCAATGCTCTACCTCGCTCGTGGGGACACCCGACTGCTGGGACTGCTGTCTCTTTCTAATTAAAAATTCAAACCGAAGCCTTCACCGTTACTGGTGATGATTAAAGTACCTGCAGCGTCTTTTCTTCACAAGGGCAGCGTTCACTTTAAAATCCTGAACGACTGTCAGCGGGAGGAATGAAACTGGTCCGCGGACGTCTCTCATTCCTTCAGATCCACTATTTACGAGCATTTTTTACAGCTCTTGTATTCTCAGCAGTTTACAGAAGAAATAAAAGCTATCATCTCTAACCCTAAGGTCTTACCGGTATGATCCCAAACCTGCAGGCTCTGATGGTATTACCAGGATTAGCGTTTACTCCTTTAAGTAATGCTCTTGCCCCCTGTTTAATAATAGATATTTCATCTCCTCTGTTGAAACAGCCAAGTAACTCATGGACTGTGGGGAAAATTCACCTTCGCACACAAAGCACAACTATTTCTTTGAGGGTCTGTACGGAACGTAAGACAGCCGTCCAGGCTCCCTGTCCCCAAGAGCATCCTTTTGAAGAAACTTGGGAATTGTTTTTCCAGGAAAACACCACCTTTAAGATAAGACTGGAAGGAGGCACTAGGTTGCTTCGCCCGCCCGCCACACGATTGCTCAGCCCTTAATTTATGCACAAGGCAAAATTTTCATCTACTTTAAGTATTCAGCAGCCGAGATCGGATCCTAATCGCTCTGACAGCTGTCACTCCTCCCATCACCACTTAACACATTTAGCTGTTGGAAGGGAAAACCAGGCTAGCACATCAATAAAAAGGCTTATTCCGCAACAAAGAGTTTAAAAGATTTGCCCCTGGAAAACCTCGCTAAAACTATAGTTTTTAAAATTGGAGATAAGAGAAAAAGCTGCTGGAAATACTCGTATAAACCAGCTTGAGTTTTAAGGAATTCTGCGTATCAATCAAAATTCACGGCGCTTCAGGGGATGTAAAAAACACCATTTATCAATTTACCGAATGTGCTTTGATTCTCACTCAAGTGTTTCGTTGACTGAGATAGGAAAACACACTCGTACAACCGATTCAGAACACGGATGCAACTCTCCTACCCTATGAACCTCCTTGCAGTTACTCCTTGGAATACCCCGCTGAATCCCACCCCAATATCCCACTGAGACAGTCCGCACCGAGCAAACAGAACATCAAACCATCGCCTCGGCTGGGTAGGAGCAAGAAACCTCAACAGCAGCCAAATTTTCACCTAAAACTCCTGGTTGTAAAGACACACTCACTAAAATGAAGACAGGGAATGGTCAGTGTGGAGAGGACGAGAAGATTCACGCAGTAAAAGCAAATCGCTGTGAAAAGAGAGAGACGGTTTCCTACGGTTAACGCCAAAATCGCGCAGCTCCGGCTCTGCAGCCAGATGGTGTTCGCCGGGTTTATTTGTGCCTTTCCTTTTTATATACCTATTTTTTCCCTTTAATTATTACATCTATCAGAATATGTTCTGTTATTGGGAGATATTGCACATATACCTGGCAGAGATCCAAGGTTCCACTCCTGTGTGTTCACCGCCTGCCTACTACGAAAATCAACCTCTACTGAAAAGTCACCCTTAGCATCACTTTTCTTGAATAGGTGTTGAAAAAGGAAGTAAAAGCTTTGAAGTCCAGATAAACATATTTTAATAATACTCCTGAAAGCACGACACAGCTTACCATTTAAGCCATGGCTCTGTCTCCTCAGGTGGATTGTGCCTGGAATGAGGAAAATTCCAATGCAGTTTTGTGAAATGGTCATAGAATCATCGAATGGTTTGGGTTGGAAGGGACCTCAAAGATCATCTAGTTCCAACCCCTGCCACGGGCAGGGACACCCCCCACCAGCCCAGGCTGCCCAAAGCCCCATCCA
>VWZZ01004286.1:0-33100 GCA_013399095.1 Psophia crepitans | reverse complement strand
TCCCCGCAGCCTTCTCTGCTCCAGGCTGGACAAGCCCAGCTCCCTCAGCCTGTCTCCAGAGCAGAGGGGCTCCAGCCCTGGGATCATCTCCGGGGCCTCCTCTGAACTCACTCCAGCAGCTCCATGTCTGTCCTGTCCTGGGACCCCCTGAGCTGGACGCAGTACATCGCTAATTGTTTTGTTTGATGTACTCTGCCATTTAATAGGTGTTTAGTAGCCAAGAAAACCACTACTCTGTTTCCCAGAGTTGATGGAACTTCTAAGAAAATCATATATCAACTCAGGACAAAATATATGTACACACACACAAAATACGACTCCTGCATCTTGTCTTTTCTGAAGCTAATTAAACACAGTCTCCAGCACTTTTGCTCTGTCATTTTTTAAGGCTTCATTTTCTTCCTCCCCCCCCCCTTTTTTTTTTTTTTGAACAAAGAGAAACTTTTTGAAAGAGGTATAGAGGAATAGAAAATACATTGAAGGCCAACAACCTTCCTGGAAAAAACCTTGAGAAGGATTTGTTTAAAATTAAGAGCTGAGATGAAGGAAAAAGGAAAACATCTGACATGACCCACAAAGCCTTATGGGTGCCAGATGGAACGTGCCATTTTCTCTAGAAAATTCTGATGCCCAACATCCAGCTGGGAAAAATGAACAGATTCGGTTAGGAAAAAAGCACGTATGAGCTTGGGTCCAAACCTCAGGCTGCATTTCTCTTGAGTCTTTAATAAAGTTTGGGAAATATTTCACTGTTGATAGGTAGCCCTGAAAATCCACTACACGATGCCAGCAATCCCCTCCATACCACCTTGGAATTAGGGACCCTTTTAGCAAACACACACCCAAAAACATAATTAAAAAACCAATAATAATTAAAAAATACCACTGAAGGAACATCAGCACAGCAACTTCTCCAAACCCACCGGTCGCTCCGGCACTAGCAAAGCCCCCAGCAGCACCGCGCAGGTCCCGGCCCCGGGGCGCGCTGCGCCGGATGCCCCTGAGCTCATACAAAGCATCAGCTCCACTCTCCCGTGACTTCAATGATTTATATTCCCTTCTGCTGATGGATCTCAGTAACATCTTTGCCATTTTACTCTATCAAAAAGCTGAAATGATGGCCTCAAGGATTTTCCTATTATACTCACATGTACTCTGTAGCTTGGTTCATTGCCTCCAGACTTATTTCACATTTGTCTATATTACACTGTATGTTTTCATGTAATTTTCCCAATAACCATGAAGCCTAAAACCTTCTAAATGTGGTTGCATTATTTCTCATTAAACACAAAATTGAAATTGATGACAAGGCAGGTTCCAAACTGGTGTGGAGAACATAATAAGCCACAAAAATCTTCTGCATGTACGTAAGACACTAATTTTGTCTCATTACTTCAATTTTGATATAATCAAATGTTTAATTACTTCTCTTTCCATCCATTTTATTGAGCACATGCAATTATCTACATATATTAAAGCTATACATACAAATTCCCAAGGAAATGACTGAATTCCATGATCTTCTCATGGAGCATCACTATTTATAGTTTCCACTATGCTAGCTCTGCTTTACACATGATGTCCAACTTGATTGTGATTTAGTATCACCACTCTGAACCTCATCTCAAAATTTTAGTCCCTTGGCTATATGGGGAACTTAGTAAATGGGTTTGAAAGACTTGTAACGTCCACCGCTTTGCTCTGGTCTACCAGAAAGGAATATAACTAGAAACCAACAGGTTACTAGACATTATCAGAGTTGACTTCTCGTATTGACAGGTTCTAGGCAGGTTGTGTTCCGGCACTACAACTTACGCTGGTTTGTTTTGTTATCGAAAAGTTAGTGATGCACATGTATAAATAAAAAACTTTTCATTATTCTATAGGGACATTATTATTCAGAATCGTAGCTGATGCTATCTAGGAAATTCTGTAGCCTAAGCAGTACTGTGACAACAAATTTCCATCCGCTCTGACCCAATTTAACGCTCCCTGAAAATTCAGGTGGCACCCAACCACGCAGAGCGGCCGAACCAAGCCTTGCAGGGAGCGCTTGCAGTGACACGTACCCTTGCACTCTATTTGTTCTGCTCAGGGGATAAAAACTGATCTGCCTTAAATTAGTAGCAGTTGTCCCCCTGAGTTTTTTATGTTGTATTTTCAAATACACAAACCCTTCCAGATTTGGAGGGGTTTTTTTTGTAAGAATACTATATTAAATGATGCTGGAAATGCCGTGAGATATCCTTCCCTCCTAGCTCACTTCAGCACTTGCCCTCATCATTAGTGAAGAACAATAAGGCCCCTAAACTTCAATTTAATCCCTGTACCTGCCCATCCCAAGTAGGAACCATGAGATGGTAGATGAGATTGCCTGTCCTAACGAGACTACGTACCTACTACTCTTCAATTCAACAGCAAAAATCTTGGGAATATTTCACTCTCGCTATTTCTTCATGCAGAAGAGGAGAAACGCATGGAGAAAGGCCCTTAACTTTTCTGTTGTCTTCTCTTTACTCGGGGAAATTTATGTAATTCTTATTTGATTTTAATTGTATTTGCAGAGAATCCGGAAATAAGGTAGAGAAAAAAAGAAACACCAAATTGACCAAATATTTGTAAAGGAAAATGTGGTTTAGGCAATCATTAAGAGACTGATCTCATCTGATCCTCATCCCCGGGAACCCCAAATATTCTGTGCTCATGCCGCTTGAAAGACATTTCTTTCGACGCTGGTAGACTGCAACAACTAATAGACACAATACCAAAGAGAATATTGCTTATACATTTCTATTTCTGGAAAATTCACAAACTCATAATACTAAGGAGCTTAAATATCCCACAGCCAACGCTGCGGCAATCTCTCGCCTCTTCCAACTCTCTGCTTAACACCCACCCACTCTGTAAGATTTGCTCTCATGAATGACAAAAGGATTTCATTTGCATATATCATAATTTCTCACATGATACTAAACACGCAAGCTAAAAAGTAAATCATCTTCGGTTACAACCTCATTGGAGAAAAAAAATGGGCGTGTTTCCACAGGGATGGTCCTTCCCGTGCAGGAGATCCCAGTAGAAAAAGGAAGCGCGCTGAGTTACAGGCCAAGAATCTTGTCTTGTAGAGGAGAATCACAGAATCACAAGGGTTGGAAGGGACCTCGAAAGATCATCTAGTCCAACCCTCCCCGCCAAGGCAGGGCCACCTAGAGCACATCACTCAGGAACACGTCCAGTCGGGTTTTGAATATCTCCAGAGAAGGAGACTCCACAACCTCTCTGGGTAGCCTGTTCCAGGGCTCTGTCACCCTCACAGTGAAAAAGTTTTTCCTCACATTAACTCGGAACCTCCTATGCTCCAATTTGCACCCGTTGCCCCTTGTCCTATCGCTTAGTGAGGCCGAGAAGAGCCTGGCTCCATCTTCCCGACACTCACTCTTAACATATTTATAAACATTGATGAGGTCACCCCTCAGCCTCCTCTTCTCCAAGCTAAAGAGACCCAGCTCCTTCAGCCTTTCCTCATAAGGGAGATGTTCCACTCCCTTAATGGGAGAATGGGAGCAAAGATTTCTAAATTTTTAACCGCTGTGGGAAACAGTTTGGTATTGAAGCGGTATCACCTTTTCCTCCCACTTCATAATTCAAAGTCATTATACCGAAGATAAAAAATCTACAACAAACTCCAGGTGAACGAAGAAACTCAAAATCTTTCCAGTGACTGCAACAACCGCAAAACGCAACATCAGCCAGAAATTCGTAGGGAATTTTTTCCTGGCTGACATCTGTTGGCAAGTATGTTCAGCCCCGGGCTGCAAAGTGTTGAGGTTAAGTTTAAGAATCCACCTTTTATACTCATGGATGTACATTTAGGTCATTTTGGCATATTTAGCAACCTGTACTCCACTCTTCGTTTTGAAGGACCTTTTATAACCACGATTATTGTGATGATTTTTATTTTCTCTTTTAGGCTTTGTCCATCTGAATATTTCTTTGTTCCCTCAAATACTACAGATTCATTCAACGTCTTCTCCAACATGATACGTAAGAAAAAACATTGGGGAACCTTGTGAATCCCATAGATCGGTTGTCTTTGAGATTTTTCAAGACCTAAGAAAGGAAGAACCCATTTATACCCTTCTGCTAGCAAGCAAAAGGTTAGGGTTTGACCTTTTGGAAGTCATTGTTTTCATCAAACACAAACTGTGTTTACAGTGGTTGAAAGACCACCGAGAACCACGACTCTGTCTCACTAATGGTTTCTAAGCCGCAAGGAGACAAAAGCTGCGACCTGCCGCACTGAATAACCCCGGCGTGACATTTAACTACGGCACGGCCGGGATCTCTGGGAGGGCAGCATCCCCTCGCCGCAGGCACTATTGCTGCTCACAGAAATCCCACATTTATTTGGGAGCGTGAACACAGCGTGCGATGGAAGAGGAGCCTGCGTGGCCTCAGGTTAATTAGCTTCTCCACAGCTCCCCTGCTTATTTTAAGAAAGGTATTATACAGTTTGCTGCTGTTAACAGACCCGTAACCTTGCGAGAGGCACTGAAGTGCTTTACCGCTGAAGTTAAAGTTGGAAGCCTGAACTTGAGCTGGCACGGCTCCTCCTCAGCTGGCCTGGGGGAAGCTGGCTGCTCTCCCAGGTCCAAGCCTGCAGTAGCTAACGTTCAGTCCCAAACCCGCCATCCATCACCCAGGACACGGCGCCTTTTGTTGCGCCCTCAGGGTTTCTCAGTGTTCAGCCGCAACGGTCCCGCTGCGGAACTCATTGATAAATTTAAGCGAAGGTTCAGAATCCAAATTACAGTTTAAATCTTGCCCATCTCCATGAGCGTTTCCATGCGCTCGTTGCAATTACTGGGGAATCCACAGCTTTGCTCTTCTCAACTCCGCTTTATCGGGCATTTGTCGCTTCACTTTGTACGTATTGATTACTTTTTTTTTATAAAGTGATTTCAAATCACATGTTGTGCAAGCGCTATAAAATCAAAGCACAATATTATTCTTGTTAATGCCTGCAGTCGAAGAAAATAGACAAACCCCTAACATTTCCCACTTCAATACCTTGATGGTCTTCAATACAATTCAGATCAAAACGCTGTGAGTACTTGAGAATTAACTCTTTCCAGCCTCAACCTAACACAGTGGACGATTAAACATAAGTCTAGTGGGTTCTAGATCTGGAGAACAGTATCTGGAAAACTGAAGCTTTCAGGTAGAACATCACTGTGTGGAAAAATAATTCCAGATGCCTGAAACAAGCTGGACTATTACTAGAATACTTAAAAACACGACTGCCCTGATCTCAAAAGTGACATGTTGTTTTTTTTCCTACTGCTCTGTGTTGACCAGCCCTCTCAACAACTCTGTTTTTAAAGTCTTAGCAAACTCTAAGCCCAGTTGAGCAATATTATTCACACAGATTCACAGAGTGGTAGGGGTTGGAAGGGACCTCTGGAGATCACCTAGTCCAACCCCCCCTGCCAGAGCATGATTACCTAAGGTAGATCACCCAGGAACAAGTCCAGGTGGATTTTGGATGTCTCCAGAGAAGAAGACTCCACCACCTCCCTGGGCAGCCTGTCCCAGTGCTCTGTTACCCGCACAGTGAAGAACAACTTGATTTCTTCTAAATTTTGCCCATATATCCTGCCTTCATAGCTTGCCTCGTTCAACGGAGCTACTCACACAGTATTAGGACACTTTTCAGTGTATATGGCTCACAATCTGGCTATTAATTTGAAAGGAGCTTACACATTAATTTATTATATTAATACTTTGAACTTTTATGGCATTTTTCCATTTAAGTACTTTACAAAAAACTAATAAATTCAATCTCATGATGCTCCTCTGAGATAGCTATTATTAACCACATTACACACAAGGGGGGGTCCCAGTGCCCTTACAGAAATCCTAAATTAATTACCAAGGTCAGACAAGAAGTCAGTAGTGGAGCTCAAAATGAAAAAGTAAATTTTAGCTCATGCTTTTGATAATTCCTCTCAAAAGTAACGAGTACATCCCAGAGAAACCAAAACATATGGGAGCGAATCCTGCAACTCTTAATGAATCACTTGGGATTTTCCTTATGTACAACCAAATTGACAAGATCAGCTAAAGCTGAAAGCTTCCCGAAGGTCAGGATTGGTATTTATAGAATTAGTGAATCATTTGAGTTGGGAGCGACCTCACAGATCATCTGGTTCCAACCTCCTGCCATGGGCAGGGACATCCCCCACTAGCCCAGGTTGCCCAAAGGCCCATCCAACCTGGCCTTGGGCACTTGTTTCCTTAAGGACAGTGCGCAGCCCAGAAACAAATAACAAGGGGGTTTGGAGTGATAGCCACAAGAAGGGATCCATCATAGTGGGAGCTGGACTGTGTAGCTAAAATTAACAGTTCTAGGGTAAAAATGCAACGGTTGCGATGCTGATCCAAACACTACTGTCCAGGTTCTACTCTAATGGAAGGTCTTCTTAATTAAATACACTGGCATGTGTCCCACATAACGAGGATGTGAAAAGCCACCTAATTCTCCTACAGTAACTTCAGATTTTAATAACTTCAACGTCTTGGGGGTGTGTTAGTTTATATATGTAAAAAAATGCACACAGACATCTCCCAAATACACCTACAATTAAGCATCTTTGTAACCATGTGCTTTGCTCGAGCGTAGTAGTTAGAACTGGGACTAAGTGCAGAAAGGCTGCTCCATCTTTTTTTTTGTTAATTATATTTATTTTTCATTAAAACCAAGCAAAACTAACAAACAAACCCCAAAATCCCAGCTTTCTGTGGTTAAAATGTCATTAATATTTTTGCAAGAGCAGTTCTCTCTTGCAAGGCTTCCTGCCCATCTTTAAAGATTTGAGAAGGCCAGAGCAGCGCGCAAAGTTTTAATGAGGCGACATTCCCCTATACGCTGGCAAGACATAAGCTGGTAACAGAAAACAATTTTGAAATGTTGCTAGAGAAAGGAGGATCACTGCCAAAATTGGAGACTAAAATCCAAGATGGATTTCTCCTCTGATGTAAATGCCAACTAAACAATTAAGCTAAAATAATAAGAATATACTTTGGTGTACCCTACTTTAAATGTAGTGGAAAGAGAAAGATGGAAAAAAATAAAAATCCATAATCCAAATATTTTGATGGCCAGTCACACTTCAAAGAAAAAACCCACAAACACATTATGCAAATAATACCTCTAAGAGTAAGATGAAGCCTGTAATTTGGGACACAACAGAAGAAAATGAAGAATTGGTTACCTGAAATTTGCGATTCTTTGGACAGATATACCTCATACAGGTTTTCATTAGGCTAAATATTATAATCCTCTATAGGATCCACAGAAAGCTACTAGCAAAGCCAGAAATTACTAAAAACATATGCGGCACGCAGTAAAGAAATTGCTTTTCACAGTGAAGAAGCAGTTAACCTCTACCCATTACCCCAAAATACCCCGTTCAATCAAATGTTTAATATAAACAGGCTTTTATCCAATTTTTCTAGAAGTTAGATAATCCTGCTGCTTGGAAAGAATAGAATAGAATAGAATAGAATAGAATAGAATAGAATAGAATAGAATAGAATAGAATAGAATCATATCATTAAGGTTGGAAGTGACCTCAAGGATCATCTAGTCCAACCATCCCCCCACCACCTATTACCCACTAAACCACGTCCCTAAGTACCATATCTAACCTTTCCTTAAACACCCTCAGGGATGGTAACTCCACCACCTCCCTGGGCAACCTGTTCCAGTGCCCAACCACCCTTTCCGAGAAGAATTTTCTCCTCATCTCCAACCAAAGGTGTTTTCTCAGTTAACCAGAAATGCTGATGAAATTTCAGAGTGATACCCGTTCATTCAGTTCCTACCAGGGACCCCAAGCTCTGCTGGTGGCATCACTCTGCAGAGCCCGGGCAGTCACCAGGCACGAACCACCGGCTCTTGGTACCAACGAAATCGCTTTCAGCAAGACAGATGTTTCAGATCCGGAGCCCAGTTTCGTTCCTGCTGCTTTCAAACCCAAGATGCACCACTGGGTGCAGAATGAGCTTCATGCCTTGCTGCGTGCGATGAGACGCAGCATTTATCTATAATGCATTAAGCGCTCTCTACAACCTCCGACAAAGTAGGAAAGCATGCAAAAGTTGCAATGAGGAGACCGCATCTACATGCTGGCCAGGCAACTGAAGCAGGATGAGATCTGGAGGACAAGCAATTGGGAATGCACTGCTGGAGGTGGAGAAGGACAGAGGGAGCACTTGGTTTGGTCTGAAGATCTACCGCAGTGGTGATGGCATAGAACAGGCACATCAGGGGATGGAGCAGCCCATTCTTCATATACATTTATCACCTGCTTCTCAGTTTCACCGGTGTCAGGACATATGTGATCAACAAGGATCCACACCTAAATTACCGTTAAAATACAATGAATGGATGCTCTCAGTCATCTGCTCTGACTGGGCTGGTCCTGTGTGGAGCCAGGAGTTGGACTCGATGATCGTTATGGGTCCCTTCCAACTTGCGATATTCTATGATTCTATGAAAGCATCACCCTCCTCTAAATTAAAACATACAAATGCCTTTCAGAAAAGATTGGGCTGCCCACTCCAGGCAAACGAGCCTACGCACCCCTTACAGGAGTGCTCCAAGGGAACGTCACCTTCTGAAGAGCTGCAGCGCAAAGGGCCTTCCACCCACAGCCTAGGTGTCCCCTCCCTACCTCCCTTTCAGTCCTCCTAACTAACGGCACCTCCCTGAAAATGATTTTTGGTTCTAAAAGGGATTTCCTACCTGTGGCAGCTTATTCCACTGGAAGAAGAAGAAATCATTCATCTCTCACAAGAAACCAATCGAATTTTCATGAACCAAGAATTAGAATTGCACGCGGCAAACAACATGAGGTTTCATCCAGATTTGTTAAGTACAAAAGTAAGAAAAAAAAAAAACCAAGGAGAAAATGTAGAACATCAAATGCGAATTGTCTCTAAATAGAATGTTTACTGAAGATTTTTCAAAGGAATGAGTAGTTCTTTAAGTGGCAAGTTATTGGTTTCCCGCAGATTATGTGTTATACCATCAAATTGAATTATTGAAATGCCTTCCATCCACCAATCTATTTCCATCAAATATACTGTGTTATTTTTCATACTGTGATCCCGGCCTTCACAGGAAGCCTTTCCAAACTGTTTTTTTTAGTGCATTTTGTTCATAATAGTGACATTTTTACAGTGATTTAATATATGGAATCAAGCCTATTAATGTATTTATCCCGTTTCACCAGCTATTAAATCTTTAAAGCCACACAGGGGTTTTTTTTTTTGGTTGGTTGGTTTGTGGGTTGTTTTGGGTTTTTTTTAAGGCAGTGAAATAGAAGCACAAGACAAGGCAAAACAAAACATGATGCAGTGGCAAGCATTTAAAAGGGTATTCTGAAAGACAGCAGGCTGGTCTGATGGTCTGACCAAAGACTTGCCAAGAGCCTTGATATCCCACGTGACTACAGCAGCTTGCTCGCTCCGCGACCTCAGGTGATGCACTTACGTTCAGAGGTCTCAAACAGCCTCAACGTGAGCTCTCAGTACACAGCGATGGCTAAAAAAACCAAAAGCTTGTGGAAGCCTTGGATGTTTAAAAAGAAGAACATCAAGAAGAAAGGGACTGATCTTGCCTGACTACGTAGCCGTTCTGAGACCGCTACCACAGCAGCGTGCCTAGTCCTGGTACCCGCTTCAAGGGAAATATGGAGATATCAGACCGAGGGAGCAGAAAGGAAGGCTGTAAAAATGATCCAAGAGCCAAGGACTGTGAGACTTCACATGTTTAATGTCTTCAGTTGATTGAAAATGCCGAGAGGTGCCTTCATCGCTGTGAAGAGGGACTAGATTTAAAAGAGTTGTGGCTTGCCCAGAAGACTGATAATATTTTCCATCTTAAGCAACTGGCCGACATTTTTTACACCGTTCTGAAAACGGCATGTATTTGAATGATTGTAGAGAGGCCACCACATGGCATTTATTTGGATGCTGCTGAAGAAGGCACGCAACCAGTTTTATCTCACACGTAGGACATGATGCTCTGCGGTCCCCATGCCGAGCAGCGAGCACGGCTGGGCAGCCCTTCCACGCACAACCTGTCTAAGAAAAGTTTTGGAGGCCCCATCCCTGGAAGTGTTCAAGGCCAGGTTGGATGGGATTTTGGGCAGCGTGGGCTGGTGGAGGGTGTCCCTGCCCATGCTGGGGGGGGTGGGAACTAGACGATCCTTGTGTCCCTTCCAACCCAAACCATTCTATGATTCTATGAAACCTGAATCGAGTGAATTAAATACCAGACTCTTATCGTCTCTTCATGGAGCACTTTGACGGGAGGGAAGTTAGGAAAAACCTTTGTAGGTTGGTATCAACAGAGAACAGGGCTCAGTCATGATAAGGAGAGAGAAGGAGCGTGACGGCAGTGGGCTGGGAAGGATTAAAATAGTATTTAGGGGTTGATTTTGTGACTGATCAGCAGTCAGCCATAAGTGTCCAACCAACAGGGAGATCCGCCAACACTTGGGAAAGTCTAACCGCTTAACTGTTAGTTATGGACTTGGGTTCATTTTAAACACCAGGAGCATGTTCCTGCTGCTAGACAAATACAAAAGAATCTTATTTCACCTATAGCAGAGCAAGTGTAGAAGATTTTATTCATGCACCAGTAATAATTAGATGTCAGGGCTGCATTTATTCTGCTAGTTCATTCAAGGGAGATATTCGCCCTTTTTGTCCAAGTTGAAGGTATTACTCATTAAAGCCCATACCCACTGCCCAAGTGCTTACAGCAAAGCAATGACAAGTGCTGTGAAGTGCATTTATTCCATATTCCCCAAAATAAGACCCCAAAAAAAAGTAACGAAGGCCTATAGCTGCCTTATTAGATACTTATTCTTCAAAACAATAATTAGATTAATTATCCCAAACTCACGAAGACATAATTCTATTACTCTAACAAAACTCTATAAACCTGCTGTTACTCTAAATCAAGAGAACGTATCTGATTAGACCGGGGGGTTGTTGCATTAGATGTCGACAAACTGATCGTGGCATGAAAGCAGCCCAGGGATGAATTAGATTTTTGCGAAGATTAATTGCAACATTAACACAACAAAACCAAACCAGTATGAGGCAATATCACACAATTGGGTCTAATCACTTTCTAAGCAAATTTTAAATGGTAATACTTGATATATTTGATTAAGAAAACATCTGTCACACATACTTTAAAGGGATGTTCCTCTGGCCTCGCTGCATCTTCCCACCAGAGGAAAAAAAAACCACAACACTGCAGGGAAGCTCAAATAATGCCAACACCAACAGCACCGACATTTTAAGATATCCAGCTGCTCAACAATCACATGAGGACACATATTGGTTGCCATCAGATTTTTTGAAGGACTAGGAGTGTTTACCTTTCTTCATTAAAATAAGCCCAAAATAATTTCTCTCGCCCTCAGAGTACACGTATAAATCATAGTGGTTCGAGACTAGATTGCTGTCATCGAGTTGCAATAGTTACGCCACATTAAAGGAGTACTTTCATGATAATTTTGATTTCCTTTCCCTTTAATACTCCTTTCAGCTCTATAGCCCACGTTATCAACAGGTGATAAAAGAAAACCAAAATAAATAAACTGTCAGAGCAACGTCTGTGTCTCTTTCCATCCATACAGGAGGAAAATGTCTTATCATGACATCTCTGTTTATATTATACTCTGGATAATTTGGGGAATTTCATGCACAAAGTGAAAGAAATCATTTTACCACATTAGTTGCCAGTTCCAAGATATTTTACTAACAAGAAAAGACAAGCACTAAATTTATGGTTACCCTGAATCTCCATTACTCTCTACCACGGCCTTTAAATCAAAGCCTTTCTGTCAGGCAGGAGGAGGTAGATGTGCTGGGGGCAACGGAGGGAAGACCAGTGTCGGGACAACCCCAAGGACGCAATTCCTCCCTGGATGGTGCTGTGCCAAGGACCAGCGTGGTTTAACCCCAGGGAATCACTGAAGCTTCCAGAAAAGCAGCATTTTAATTTGCAAATCAAATTCTTCAGGATGATGGATGACTAAAGAAGAAAACAAAACAAATGGCGGCTTGCCAATATTGACAAGAAAAGGGAAATCTCCTTCCAGCCTAGCCTCCAGCTTTGAAAAATGAGGTTTACCAGTATAAGAGAGATCACACTAGGCCTGAAACTAGAAAGCTGAGCAGTAAGGCACAGCAGGCTTTGGTTTTACTCAGTGCTTTGAGGGCCACAAAGTTGATCTGAGGGTTGGAGCACCTCTCCTATGAGGACAGGGTGAGGGAGTTGGGCTTGTCCAGCCTGGAGAAGAGAAGGCTCCAGGGAGACCTAAATGTGGCCTTCCAGTGCCTGCAGGGGCTGCAGGAAAGCTGGAGAGGGGCTGGTTGCAGGGCAGGGAGGGCCAGGCCAAGGGGAAGGGCCTGAAGCTGCAGGAGGGGAGCTGGAGCTGAGCTGGGAGGCAGCAATCCTTCCCTGGGAGGGTGCCGAGGCCCTGGCACAGGGTGCCCCGAGAAGCTGTGGCTGCCCCTGGCTCCCTGGCAGTGCCCAAGGCCAGGTTGGATGGGGCTTTGGGCAGCCTGGGCTGGTGGGGGGTGTCCCTGCCCATGGCAGGGGTTGGAACTAGATGGGCTATGAGGCCCCTTCCAACCCAAATCATTCTATCATTCTAAAACCATCCAAGCAGAAAATACCAGTCTCCTCCTCACCTTTCCCACACGTGGTCCCTTTCCAACCTCTCGCACAGCTGAGGAGCGAGGGCAGCGGTTGCAGATGACACACGCTGCCTTTTCCCACACTCGTCCATCCCACACTGGCACCTTCGCCTGAGAAAGGGAATGAGATCCTCCTCCTCCTCCTCCTCCTGAGGAGCCCTGCTGCCTCCCACCCAGCAAAGAGCGCGGCTGGATCTTGCCAGGAGCGTTTCCTGGATGCCCAATTTCCATTTCGCAGAGCTGCGCGTTACAAACCTCATTTAAATTTCTTGCCAATCTGATCTCTCCTGTCTCATACATCAGCACGGAGACGGTTTTACAGCAGCTGATTTGTTGTCAGTGCTCCCAAGCCGCATTGTACCACAATCCTTTAAAAACAATAAAAATCCACGAGTGATGTCACATTTGCGGCCTTTTGGCTTTCCCTTTCTTTCAGTAGTTTGAAGACCATCAGCTCAGGCAGACTCTCAAATTTCTTCTCTCCTTTTGAATCCTATTTCACACATTCCACCCATCACCCTCTTCTAACCAACTCCTCGTGACTTGATGGATTCTTCCGTTAACTTTCCGGCTCTTACCAAGTGATGGAACGGGCTCCGGATACAACTGACAGTTCATAGCAAACAAATTGATGGCCTCCAGTGGGAACACCGTACCTGCCTTCTGCATATTCAGCTGATGACATCCACTGCTGACCTTATTGAAGATTTGCTCTCATATTTTTCAGTGTCAATTTTTCCTATTACCCCAGCAACCTTACGGCTTCAAATTATTGTATCTGAGTCTAAATCTTCTCCGGTACCCAAAGATTAACATGCAGTCCCAATCGTGCTGCCTCTATACAAACAGGCAGCTGAAATACAATACACTCTTTTCATAAATAACGCAATTTTGGGGGGCATCCACACATAAAGAAGACACTTCTCCTCTATCCATGTTCTCCTCCGCAGTCCTGTAACAATTATACATTTCCACTGAATTATATCCAGTAATTAAAAGGCACCGTAGGTTTACATCAGCCCGATAGCGTGGCGATCTGAAGGTTGCTAAATAATTCCCCCAGCTCTCCAGGGTCATTATCATTTGTCCGTGCACAGCAGAAACCTACAAAGACCTCGTCACGCCCTGACTGAACTCAACCAGCTGCCAGATATTTATTGACAGGGCCCAGACTTAAACCTTTCCTCACCAGAGCTGACAAGGTCAGAGCAGCTCGTTGGCTCTAAACTAGCTGGCCAGATCGGCTGCTGTGTCAGATGGCTTTGCTAGCGGTCGTTACTTCTCCAGTATAGAATCATAGAATCGCAGAATCATTAAGGTTGAAAGGGACCTCAAGGATCATCTAGTCCAACCGTTCCCCCCCCACCTATTACCCACTAAACCACGTCCCTAAGTACCACATCCAACCTTTCCTTAAACACCCTCAGGGACGAGGACTCCACCACCTCCCTGGGCAACCCCTTCCAATGCCCGACCACCCTTTCCGAGAAGAAATTTCTCCTCATCTCCAACCTAAACCTCCCCTGGCGCAACTTGCGGCCATAGTGTGCCCAGGTGGCCAAGAAGGCCAACGGCATCCTGGCCTGTATCAGGGATGGGGTGGCCAGCAGGAGCAGGGAGGTGATCGTCCCCCTGTACTCAGCCCTGGTGAGGCCGCACCTCGAGTGCTGTGTCCAGTTTTGGGCCCCTCACCACAAGAAAGACATCGAGGCCCTGGAGCGTGTCCAGAGAAGGGCAACGAAACTGGTGTAGGGTCTGGAGCACAGGTCTTATGAGGAGCAGCTGAAGGAACTGGGACTGTTTAGTCTGGAGAAGAGGAGGTTGAGGGGAGACTTTATTGCCCTCTACAACTACCTGAAAGAAAGTTGTGGCGAGCTGGGGGTCGGCCTCTTCTCACAGATAACTAGTGACAGGACAAGGGGTATAGTTCCTCTGAAATAGAAAACACGTTAATTACCCTAGTTTTAGGCAACTTCCAGTGAGCAGGCTCTAGATACCAAGCTCATTAGAGAAGTATGGCATCTACTAAAGAGATCTGCACGTAGTACAAAGATTTGTTTCTTTATTTCGTATCCTCTGGCAAAGTTGAGTCCTCCCTTAAGCTTGCTCGGGACTTGCTTTTCTCCTAAGTCCACCCCCAACAAATATGAGAGGAGATGCTGTTCTCTCAGGGTAAGCATTTCCAGGATGTAAATATCGTTAAGGAAACTTTCAAGCCACCTCTACTTTGCTCTGATCTGGAAAATTCTAGGGGTTGGAGCACACTCCAGGATAACTTGCAAGTCTACAGGAATGTAGTAGAATCCCATTTGTCAACTTGAACCAAAACCCACAAACGCCTTCTTTAACACCGTCATGCCAACATGGATATCCCTTGTATTGTTTGTGGCATCAAAAGATATTAAAATAAAAAAAACAAACTAAGAGATAACAGGGCTAAGAAAGGCAAAAACAGTCATTCCTCTACCCTGGCAGAAAGAAAACTTAAGCAAGATGCGCTAAAGCCCAAGCCGGAGCCCCAGAGATACGCTCGCCTCGCTGCGCTCCCACTGACTTCCCATTGTCTTCCCCCGCAAAGCTGGGCTTTCCCTCACCGACTGGTGGCCTCAATGGGAGATGCTGCAGGAACAACATCGATTTTCACTCCTCCTTGCTGACATTTAAGGTATACGGGGCTTTGTTCGTGGGGGCAGGCAAAGTGGAACAATAACCCCTGTAAGCCGCACGTGATTAGTGACCTCAACGGAGAAGAAAATGAAAAGCTACGTTTCAGCAGGAAATGGACACGATGCAACTCATATATTTGGTCCTTCTGAAGGACCAAATGAGATTTTCTTCCCCAGGACATTTTATTTTATATGAAACATCAAAGACTGCATAGGTTGGTAATTAAGAACGTAAACCGGTGAGGAGCGGTGTCCCCAGCAATGAGGTGGGAATTGCAGGTATCTGACAGCACTACCTTGTTTGGAAATTTGAGGCCGTTTCCTCTTGTCCCATCACTTGTTGCTGGGGAGCAGACACCAACCCCCTCTGCCCACCCCTCCTGTCAGGGAGTTGCAGAGGGCAACCAGGTCTGCCCTCAGCCTCCTCTTCTCCAGACTGAACCTCCCCAGGTCCCTCAGCTGCTCTCATCAGACTGGTGCTCCAGCCCCTTCCCCCCCCTGTTGCCCTTCTCTGGACACGCTCCAGCCCCTCGATGTCCTTCTGGTGCTGAGGGGCCCAAAACTGGACACAGAACTTGAGGTGCAGCACCAGAGCCCAGTGCAGGAGGATGGTCACTGCCCTGGTCCTCCTGGCCACACTGTCACTGACACAAACCAGGATGCTGTTGACACATTAAAACACGTGCGCCTTGTGCAATAAGTGAATAACACATATATGTCCCATCAATATGGGCTTGAGTTTCATTTCTACACTTGAGCTCCTCACAGCAATGACTTGTAGTCCCTCTGATACTACAAATGCAGCAGATTCAGGCTGGGCTTGGCATGATCTAAATCAGAATAAGCCGCTTGCGTAGGGTGTACGCACATTGATATAAGAAGTCTTCTGGCTGTCCCCCCATGTCAGCACTACTCACTATAGGATCTATACAGCTCCATTAGGTTCAATCCTGAAAGGAGCCACATGCCCGTCTTCCAAACTAGAGGTAAAATGTAATGACAAAGAAGAAAAATTGCCCTGTTCAGGTGCAGGGTGAATGGACGAAGCCTTCTCGTATGAGAGCAGATTAGGAATTAAATCCATCAGTGGTAGACATAAATAAAAAGGAAATTACTATCAAAAAAGAATAAATATGGGGGGGAAATGGAGATAAATGCATACTGGCAGCTTTAGACTGATGGCAGTCATTAAGGCAAGTCACTCAGTCTGCAAAGTAATATTTTTCTCCCCCAAAGAGCAATTCTATTAATAATAATAATAACATGAACACTAAAAATGAAAAACTCATTGAGAATCATAAATGCATCAGCGCTGTAATTATTATTGCTACAGCTATCACAATATATAAAAGTACATGTTTTAACGCACACAACATGAGCAACTTTACAGCATCTTTACAAAAACACCAATTAAAGACTTGGAATATACAGACACATAAAATTAAACCATCCTCCTACAACTCTATACCATCCTGCCTTGCTTATTTTTCTGGGATAAAAATTTCACTCTTGCTATTAGTAGCTGTAGGTCACTGGGGAAAAAGACTGTATGTTTTAAGAAGAATTAAATAAACTGAGAAGGAGAAGTACCACGTATAAGAAGGTGAAGGAGACACTCCTATTTTTCCTAGGAGAAAGTTATTTTTAAAAAGGAGTACTTATCTCCTCTCATCGTGTACCTCCACATGAGAACACCAAATCAGAGACAATTTTGACTGCCCAAATCTATACTGAGAATCTTTGGCCATGTACTCTTCTGACATTGTATTATGATACTAAATTCTTCATCAAATCAACCAAAAATGGGAAGTTGATGGGTTGAACCTTCTCATTGCTTAAAAGGTTTAAATTTTAATTCTTAAAACCAGAAAAGTTTTACATTTTCACCGGCAATTTCCTTCCCTTTTAGTTGTATCATAGAATCATCACAGAATATCCGGAGTTGGAGGGACCCCCTAAGGACCATCAGCCCAACTCCTGGATCCACACAGGACCAGCCCCATCACAGCAGATGGCTGAGAGCGTTGGCCAGATGATGCTTGAACTCAGCCCAGCTCGGGGCGGTGACCACTGCCCTGGGGAGCCTGTGCCAGGGCCCCACCACCCTCTGCGGGAAGAACCTTCTCCTCATCCCCACCCTAACCCTCCCCTGGGGCAGCTCTATGCCCTTCCCTGGGGTTCTGTCGCTGGGCACCAGAGGGAGGAGATCAGCGCCTGCCCCTTGGCTCCCCCTCGGGAGGAAGCTGTAGGCCCCATGAGCTCTGCCCTCAGCCTCCTCTTCTCCAGGCTGAACCAGCCCAAGGCCTTCAGCCTCTCCTCACACGCCTGCCCCTCCAGACCCTTCCCCACCTTTGTTGCCCTCCTCTGGACACTCCCCAACAGTTTTATGCCCTTTTTGTGCTGTGGCGCCCAAACCTGCCCCCAGCACTGGAGGTGAGGCCGCCCCAGCGCAGGGCAGAGTGGGACCATCCCGTCCCTGGCCCGGCTGGCCATGCCGGGCTTGGTGCCCCCCAGGACACGGTTGCCCTTCCTGGCAGCCTGGGCACACTGCTGGCTCATGGTCACCTTGCTGCCGACCCAGACCCCCCAGTCCCTCCCAGCACGGCTGCTCTCCAGCGTCTCTCCCCTCAGTCTGTCTGTACCGCCAGGGCTGTCCCTGCTCATGGGCAGCATCTGGCACTGGCTCTTGTTGAACCAGCGTGCAGTCATGTATGCTGGGTATCAGTGGTAAAATGGAAATTAATATATTTACAGCCATCCTTGAATTCCATATGCTGCATGTGTCTCGCCTGGTTGTACGTTAGAGCCAAAAGATATCTGAATATTTGCACAGTAAAACACGTCGCAGCCCAGGGCAGAGCAGGAATCCGCAGTTCAGGCAGTCTGACCTCCAAGTTGAGCGCTCAAAGTAAACAAGTGGTTGTGGCCCTAAACTTAGAATCATAGAATCACTAAGGTTGGAAAGGACCTCTGAGATCATCAAGTCCAACCGTCAACCTAACACCACCGTGCCTACTAGATCATGTCCTGGAGCGCCGCATCTATGCGTTTTTTGAACATCTCCAGGGGTAGGAGATGTTGTAAGGTTATATAGCGACGATACGTCGTCTTTTCCTCAAAGGTGATAAAGCACGATCTAAGGCTTTCTTAGTGTGTTGCAGAGCTGTCAATCACTATTTAACTGAGCACCCTACATCTGCTTGACAAGGGCAAAATGTGCTAGAGAGCACCAATTGCTCAACCATGAACTAACAGGACAAGAGATAATTATTTTCCATTTACTTGAGGGTAAAACTTTTGTTGAAAAAATCAAAGCTTACACTCCGAACGCAACGGATACTTCTTTTCAACCCTCTGCTTTCACCTGGGAAGGAGCCAGTTATCTCCAAAAAAGCACAGGTCAAAGTCTGAGCTCTGGAAAAAGAGCACAAGTCATGGTTATATTTGAAAGAAAACTTAACAGCAATAAGATTCAGCTAAGAGCCCTAAAAACTGGTTTTGGGCAGGACAGAATCTGTTCCTGGATTAGACTCAAACTCAAGATTCAGAGTGGCTCCTGTTCAAAGGAACAGGGCATTCTTATGACATGCAGACCCAAAATTTTAATTTCTCTTTAAAAGGTCCAAGATTTCTCTTTCTTTTTTAAGGGACCATAATTACTGACTGATGCTCGCCTGGACATGAGCCGGCAGTGTGCCCAGGTGGCCAAGAAGGCCAACGGCATCCTGGCCTGTATCAGGAATAGTGTAGCCAGCAGGAGCAGGGAGGTGATTGTCCCCCTGTACTCAGCCCTGGTGAGGCCGCACCTCGAGTACTGTGTCCAGTTTTGGGCCCCTCACCACAAGAAAGACATCGAAGCCCTGGAGCGTGTCCAGAGAAGGGCAACGAAGCTGGTGAAGGGGCTGGAGCACAGGTCTGATGAGGAGCGGCTGAAGGAACTGGGCTTGTTTAGTCTGGAGAAGAGGAGGCTCAGGGCAGACCTTATTGCCCTCTACAACTGCCTGAAAGGGAGTTGTGGTGAGCTGGGGGTTGGCCTCTTCTCGCAGATAACTAGTGACAGGACAAGGGGAAATGGCTGCAAGTTGCGCCAGGGGAGGTTCAGGTTGGAGATGAGGAGAAAATTCTTCTCGGAAAGGGTGGTCGGGCATTGGAACGGGTTGCCCAGGGAGGTGGTGGAGTCACCATCCCTGAGGGTGTTTAAGGAAAGGTTAGATGTGGTACTTAGGGACGTGGTTTAGTGGGTAATAGGTGGTGGGGGGATGGTTGGACTAGATGATCCTTGAGGTCACTTCCAACCTTAATGATTCTATTCTATTCTAAAGGGAAAAACAATTACTGAGATTGACTCAAATTCTAAGTGATGATAGCTGTTTTCCATCTCTCTCCCGATCACTATAACATCCAAAGGAAACTTTTACTCTCTCTCTGTAGAACTCTAAATTTAAGAAAAATAATTAAAAAAAAAAAAGAGAAAACTAAACAAATACAAATATCCAGGATAGTTTCAGTGGATATTTTTCCTCTCTATAACAGAGGTTATCAGTATACCGATGATATATCCCAATATACTATGATATATTGCAAAATATATCATAGTATAAGCTATAGGAAGCACACACCATGAGTAAGAATAAGCTAAATCCAGCCTAAAATACAACACAAGCAGGTGCTCCATGTTAGTCTTTGCTTTTGCTTAGCCTTAAAACATCCTCAAAGTCTTTCTATACTAAGCATACTCTGATAAAAACGTGAAAACATTTCAGCAGATAAAAAACCAGCAGCTGCTTAGATATTTTCTATGATCATTTCTTCAATAAATCTGTGATATGGACTCAAAGGAGAGGTCAAGAAATGATGCACAAGAAAATAAGGTACGGGCTTAGCTCATCCTGCTGGCAGGCAGGTTTTATGGTGGGGTTTTGGGGGGATATTTTTTCACCTTACCCTTATTAGAACAAGAGAAAGATGTGGAAAACTAAAGGCATTGCCTGCAGCCTTCAGGGAGGTAAGAGAAAGAGAAAGCTGGCAGTAAGAGCTACAGAGAGCAAATTTTTTTTGGGAAAAAAATTAAATTATATTAAAATAAAATGTTTAATTGATTTTAAGTGGTTGTTTGGGTTGTTTTTTTCAAAATACAGATGAACAGAGATGAGTTTTGTATATACACATGACCAAAATTCTCCAGGCAGGCACAGGAATACGCAGACAGTAAAACTGAGCCTAAGTTTTTGACAGAGGATCAACTGTGCTAAGAGCAGCTGGTACTTACTGTCATGTAACGTGTGGCTCTACAGTGCTCTGAAATCATAAAAATTCCTGACATCTCTGAATTCCTGAATGATTTAGGCTCTGCTCTCTAAGAGGATGTCTACAGCTTTAGCTAGAACATGGCACGCAAAGAATAAATTCAATATACCAGAGTAAGCAAAGGATGCCAAACTGACCCTGAGCCGTAGGGTATCTTGCAATATCTGGATGAACTTATTCTGGAAGAAAGTATAGTAAAATACATCGCCAGAGAAAGTTTAAGGTAAGCCGTGTAGTACAGACCAAACATTTTACTCTTCAATAATGCAAGCAAACACGAGCTTGCAGAAAACATACACTGATGGGGGAGGAAATTAAATCCATCCATATTATCTTTTCCTTCGGTGCTGTACTATAGCTATTCCCTAGAAGAAAAATAAAACAAGAGAAAAAAGCCCAATAACGTCAACGCAAAAGCAAAAGGCTGCTAAAAGCTCAAATCCACCATCCAGGATGTGCTTTTAAAACGAAACATACGCCCTTTGTTTTTAGTTTTCTCTAAAATCTGAGCATGTTTGCAGAACGCATTAGTCTTTTGAAAGCAGAGAGGGGGACAACTAAGCAAACAAAACGCAGGGTACGCCGGAGAAACATTATTCTGAACATTCAGGAATAACTCCAGCTTGAGTCAGACCCAAAACCTCATCTTGCAATATCAAAAAGCTTACAAAGACAAATTCCCTTCTCTTGGGTGTATCACCCCGCTTAATACATACGTCGTAAGAATCATTTTGTCAGTGTTGGGTCTCAACATGAAGTGATGTAACATCCCCCAGCTGGACCATCCCGGTACCTTTCATAAATTCATGCACGTAATGGTCATTTTGAAAGTCGTTTTCCTGTGAATAAAATCACCCGACACTGAAAAAACTTTCTTGATACTTTGCTCTTTTGTTTGGAAGAATCTAAGTGAGTCTTTAGAAAACGAACAGGCAGCAGAGCTCAAAAATTCCCATCGATTTGCCTGTGAATTCCTAGAACGAGGCAGCAATAGATTTCCATCTCATACATTAAAACCCAGAGAAGCCCTGACGATGTATCACAGGCCGAATTTCGATCTGAAGCCATGTCATACATAAGCAATATGTTGATTGCTCTAACCAGCAATTTCTCTGCCATCATTGATCAAGATGATGAACTAGACCATAATTTGTCACTTGGTGCTATGCAAACTAGACTGTAAACACCGATTTTCTCTGCTGTCCCATGAAGAGAGGTCAGGCCTAACACCAATGTCCCTATCTACTGGAGCACAAGGACTGCTACCTTCCAAAAAAACACCTCAGAGATTGGTTTCACGTTGCGCCCATCAGCAGAAGTTTTATTTCCAGCGGACACCTGCATTGTGTCCCAAGATCTAAGGTGCATCTAGAGTCAAATTACCGCAACGAGATGCAATCTAACTGTATAGCCCGTGTTCACCACGGAAGTGATGACACCTCTGGTCTCCACCTGCTCTGACAACACGGTCCATCAGGTTGGAAACTGTCAGCTACCATCCAAACGTCGTCATAGTGGCTGCTGTCTCGTTTTAACCCCAAGACCCAAGCTACTTGAGAAGTTTCCAAAAACCTTTCTAGCGTGTTTGATGAAGGAATTCCCCATTTTTCAGACTCAGTAAGCAATCTTTCAAAGGAAGGAACAGAATCACTTGAAGGATGAGAATCTAGACTACAGACATCATATCTTTCTCTGTTCCATCCAATCTCATGCTATTCCTTTGTGGTAACTTCCATGTGCCCTAGCACATGTCACAAAACAATTATGTTTGGCTCTAGAAACTTCTATTTTTAATCATGCCTTATCAAGCCAGATGAGAAAAGACACCTATCCTTGGGGACACATAATAATTTAAATCAATATATCAACAAATCTTTCCCTTATTCTGTGATCTTAGGACAAATCTTTCACAGTAAATAAAATAATGAAGAGAAGATTTAAAGCAACAACAAAGCCAGAGCTGGTATCTTTTAAAGCGGCATTCAGCCCCAGAGAAGATCGTGGGGGTCCTACTCACAGCAGGACCACATCATAAACCACATTATCCAGCCACTTCTTCAGGATACCAAGTAGTCATTAGATAAAACTATAAACCACATTATCCAGTCACTTCTTCAGGATACCAAGTAGTCATTAGATAAAACTAACCACACTGCAAAAGTGCAAAGAAGCCAAAAGAAGAATAGAAGTCTTGCAAAAAATGTGACACTAAAGAGAACTCCTAGATCACTTAAAAAAAACCCCCAACCAAACAGGCCTCTACCAGAACAAAAAAAAAAATCCACCACAAAACCCCAACAAAACACTGAAAATCTGTGCTCTGAAATCTTGCTTTGTTTTATTCCAAAGGGAAAAAGAACATATACTACCCTCACAGCAGCCAGCGACTGAATAATAAATTCCAATACAGCTTAAAACAAGATTCAAGCCTAAATTCAGTCTGACTCACCTCTTTATTAGCTTGGTTTTACACCAGACTGTCCTAAACCAAAGAACTACTAATTTCTAAAGCAGAGAAAGATCATAGAATCATAGAATCAATGATTAAGGTTGGAAGAGACCTCTAGGATCATCCAGTCCAACCATCCCCCCACCACCTATTCCCCACTAAACCATGTCCCTAAGTACCACATCCAACCTTTCCTTAAACATCCCCAGGGACGGGGACTCCCCCCCCTCCCTGGGCAACCCGTTCCAATGCCCGACCACCCTTTCTGAGAAGAAATTTCTCCTCATCTCCAACCTGAATCTCCCCTGGCGCAACTTGTGACCATTCCCTCTGGTCCTGTCGCTGGTTATCTGTGAGAAGAGGCCGAGCCCCAGCTCACAACTTCCTTTCAGGTAGTTGTAGAGAGCAACAAGGTCTCCCCTGAGCTGAAGTGAGAATAAAGGGAAATGTAACATAATAAACATATCAATAAAAGATCAAAGTTATTCAAGGAATTGAACTTGCAACGACACCCTGAGTTTGCTTTTCCAGCTTCCCCAAAGAAATTAAGTTTCCAAGAAGGACCTGAACTCACAGAGGCTGAAAGTGTTTTGAAATGTATGCAAGAAACCAAAAAGCAAAGAATCACAGGAATTAACTGAATGCCTTGGCACCTTCTCGCAACAAAAGGACAAAGTAGGATATTTTGGGGACGAACAATGCAGATGGAGACATCATCATGCAGAATGCTGGAGGTAATTTAATTTGAAAGACGAAGACAGCCCATTGTAATTAAACAAAGATGAGAATAACGCAGCCCGAGCAATGACCTAGGTAGGTGGTTTGGACAATTGCCTTCAGATTTGGCTGCTGCCTTTGGGCTTAACTGGAGGAAAAAGCATGGTCAGATGATGTTAATTAGCACCATACCGTCGGAGATTTGGTCATGTTTCACACTAACCACTTTAAAAATCAGCGGGAAGCCAAATTTTGAAACCACATCAAAATTAAATTCCCACTGGATTAGCTGTTTAGATCAAAGAAAATGAAGGTCAGAACTCGAGGGTTTAGAAGTAGGAAAATTACTATTTTTTTAATCAGAAAGAAATAATCCTTTCAAGACAAATATGTAGGACACGATTTCTTTTTTCCTCTCAGGCTTTTTTTTTTTTTTTTGGAAGAGGGAAGAATAATCTACATGGTGGATTAGAAGAAAAATCTCTAGGATTGCCAATTTTTTTAAATTTCTTTTTTTTTTTTAATACAGCACTCGCACTGATCCGAAAGAGTAAGATCTCGTCATATCTAGGGCAACCATAAGGAGTACACACATGGTGGAAATTATCTGCCAGCTTCTTGAGCCTTCATCTGTTCATTTCCTTCTCAAGAGCAGCCCAGAAAACGCACGGTGTGCCATGTATCTGCGTGGCAGGGGACCTGATACTCAACACATTCACAGTTTCATCTATAATGACAACATCATCCTGTTTGCGTGATCCTCTCCTCCTCTGGGGAAAGAGGAGTTGATCCATGCCATGCACTGCTGACGCTTGCGTCGCCTCCTCCAGGGCATCCAGATAATTCTCTGGTTCAGCCTGATAAGCCTTCCGCAATTTAGAAACTCGGGAATGTGTTAATGGCAGACCCTGCTTCTGCCTTCCGTTCTCCTACACGGCACACATCACATACCAGAGCCGGAAGGCTCTCCAGCATCACAAGTTTGTCTTTAGTCCCACATCGGTGGGCAGGAGTGGACCTTCAATTCTTTTGGGGGGAGAGAGAAAGTACTCATCCAACCAAAAGCAACAGGAGTCACTTTTGGATCCTCGTTTTTTCTCTCCTTAATGAAACGAAGGAATTATAACCAACTGGGCTTCCTACAGTCCCAGCTTTGCCAATCAAGAATTAAGAGTGTTGCAGCAAAACACCTAGGACCTGAGACGGGTTGTTCATCCTGAGCTTATACCAATGTCCACCATGGCTTGTGCTGTCCTGCTGATGAGGCAGAGAGGTTTCCACATGGTCAGAAGCCACAAGAACATCCACGGGTAGAAATTGCTTTTATGTTTGGAGAAGGGGAGAACCTGGAAGACTTTTCGGAAGTGTTCTTCACTTCCAAAGTTCTCCATCTTCTCCAGATAACACAAAATAAAACCCAGGACGTTGCCTGCTAAGACTAGTATGTTACCTACTTCGCTGCAGAGGTTACTACGATGGTAGTGACCTAAGGCTTCCACCAAACTGGGGACACTTTGCATGGACTGTACAAAAACCCAGCAGGTTCACTAAGTTTATGCTTTAATGTTAAAATCTAAGAAATGTGATGTGACTTGGCTCTCTGGACAGCTGAAACCAATAAAAAGAATGCCTTAAGATATTTTAAAACAGAAAGTCCAAGCAATAACGCTTTGTCAATTGAGTCAAAACTAATAGGGCAAGTTGAGGAAGAACGTTCCTGCTCAGGGGAAAACTGCTGCAGTGGGGTCAGGAGAGCTGGGTTCTGACACCGCTACCCAAAACCCATGGTGGTTTCCCGAGTTTTTACGTGCTCTCTCTGAACGACAAACCATTCAGGCTGCATTTGCTTATTTTTCAAGTATTTATCACAGAGAGTAGAATACGTTGATACTCTCATGTACCATTTCTGAGCACTGCTATCATGCTAGCAGAAACATTAAACATAATGAATCTTCAGCAGAGTTTTCAAGAGAGCCATCAGTGGAAACAGTATGGTTTCTCATCCAGCTACTATGCAAAACATCCTCAGGATGCAAAACAAGTGCAACAAACCCAACCATCCTTACTCAGGCACAAGTTCCCATTAGCATCAGAGCAGTTTCCTGTAGAACGAACATTTTAGAATGAAACCAGACTTCAGAAATCATAGTCCAAACCATCAAAGAAGCCCCTCTCAGCCTCTTGCTTTCAAAGGAATCGGTGGACAGATCGCATACGCGCGCCTTTACCTTTTTGCTAGGTCCCTGGTGGTGTTTTTCAGAAGAAGGCTTACAGTCTTCCAACGTGTCTTAAACAAACAACTTGCTCGAGAGGGGTTGCTCGAGTCGCTGCCGTTTGATACGGAGCAAACAAAACAAGCCCAGTATTGCTCACTGCCCGCCTCGAAAGCACGGCACAGGAGGCAGTGAAAAACGACCAGTCATTTCTTTTCCCCCAGCTGATACCTATCTTATTTATTCTTCCTCGTAATGTGTGAATGCTGTGCTGTGCTCTATTTTGTCTTCTGCCTCAATTAAAATGTAAATTTCTGCAGCCCATCTCTGTAATTCCAAACTGCTCCAGGCGGGGGAATTNNNCAACCTCTCTGGGCAGCCTGTTCCAGGGCTCTGTCACCCTCACAGTGAAAAAGTTTTTCCTCACATTAACCCAGAACCTCCTATGCTCCAATTTGCACCCGTTGCCCCTTGTCCTATCGCTTAGTGAGGCCGAGAAGAGCCTGGCTCCATCTTCCCAACACTCACCCTTAACATATTTATAAACATTGATGAGGTCACCCCTCAGCCTCCTCTTCTCCAAGCTAAAGAGACCCAAGAGACCCAGCTCCCTCAGCCTTTCCTCAGAAGGGAGATGTTCCACTCCCTTGATCATCTTAGTGGCTCTGTGCTGGACTCTCTCTAGCAGTTCCCTGTCCTTCTTGAGCTGAGGGGCCCAGAACTGGACGCAATATTCCAGATGCGGCCTCACCAATGCAGAATAGAGGGGGAGGAGGACCTCCCTCGACCTACTGACCACAGCCCTTCTGATGCACCCCAGGATGCCATTGGCTTTCCTGGCCACCAGGGCACACTGCCGGCTCATGGTCATTCCCCCATCCAGCAGGACCCCCAGGTCCCTTTCCCCTAATACAACCAACTACAGATGCTGCGGTACGATTCCTTTCAGAACATCTGAGATCTGTATTTCTAACAGTATTCTGTGTATTGCAAAGTTCTGACATTGCTCCGAACTTTCCCATTAAAGCAGGATCTGGAAAGACTATGCATGACCCAATAAATAACAGGCAGAATCCCAGCTGGCTCCACGCACACACACACGCACAACCCTCCCGTGCCTGAACACGTATCCATCCCTCCGACTCCAACAATTATTTAGATTAACCGCTGTTTCTTTTACTTTCAGAAAGTGCAATGTAACACCTTCTCGTTTGCGTGCTGGAGCTTGGTATCTTCAAAATTCTCCCAGCCTTTTCACTAGCCAAGATACAATTGATCTCTGGCAAATTAATTTTCAAGTAAGATTCTGCTAATCTGCGTGGACAAGAAGTTGTGACAGGTATTCTCTAATTTTCTTTTTCCTTTTCTGCAAATGCTGCAACATTTGGAAGTTCAGATGTGTCCTGCTGAGTCAGGCATTTAAATTCTAGAGTCACAGAATCTCCCGAGTTGGAAGGGACCCATAAGGACCATCGAGTCCAACTCCTGGCCCCACACAGGACCAGCCCCATCACAGCAGATGGCTGAGAGCGTTGACCAGACGCTACTTGAACTCAGCCCAGCTCGGGGCACTGACCACTGCCCTGGGGAGCCTGTGCCAGGGCCCCACCACCCTCTGGGGGAAGAACCTTCTCNCCCTCCTCTGGACACTCCCCAACAGTTTTATGCCCTTTTTGTGCTGTGGCGCCCAAACCTGCACCGAGCACTCGAGGTGAGGCCACACCAGCGCCGTTTAGAAAATAGCAGACATAGCAGAGAGGGCGTTGCAAGTAGTGGCCTGGCACCGCCCCACAGCTGGGGTACGGGTGCTGGCACGCAGGCGTTGAGCTCTGTGAAGAGGGATATATATTGTCATCCAGCACACCCTGTCTCATCCAGAAGACAGGATTAACCTCTACAACGGCTTAACTCCATCTAAAGGAGTGTTTAATATAAGCAGACCAAACACAGCTCATACTCAACTGGTGTATATAGTTTATATTTATCTAAAAACAGCTGTGCCATGCCATCAAGCCCCCCTACAAACCATGTATCCCAGCCAAACGCAAATGGATTATAGCTTTTAAAAAAACTTCTGTTGGAAGTTGCCGCTCAAGTCATCTGCTGTGATGGGGCTGGTCCTGTGTGGAGCCAGGGGTTGGACTCAATGGTCCTTATGGGTCACTTCCAACTCAGGAGATTCTAGGATTTCCAGATCGAAGGGCAACAGCTGATAGGTAAATGTGGGTCTATATATCGGCTTCCCTTGAACTATCGTTAACTTGCAATTGTCCAGGTCCAAGTGCGGTGTTCGAACTGTGACCCTGGGCAGGAGTTGACCCACACGGGTAGGGCGCACAGTGCTGCGTCAGCAGGTGAATGAGAGTCAACGCAACAAGTGTCGTTTTGGGGAAAATTCTACTGGTGAATAAGGGTGGGAATCACATATCTAACCACACGCATCAATCATCATCCAAAATTACTTGAGATATGGAAAAATATCTCGCAGGACCTTCAGGAAACCCATATAGACTTGGAGCAAAAGCCGGCAGCCAGGCAGGTAAAGTGAAGTCTCCGCTTGCCCTCACTGCAATGCAGCACAAGAGGCCACCGCACAAACCTCTTAGAGCAGTCCCTCCAATTTAAATCCAGCTTTTATTAATAGTATTTTTGTTAATAAAATAGAAAGTTGGATGTTTCCACGTGCTCATTTCAGTAGCACCACATGCTGCAGAGTTCTGGGACACTAGTCAAAAACTAGATGATGAACATGATGCCTATGAAGTTTAATTTGGTCAACTTGCTAATTGAAATTAAATTTCCAGCAGGTCCTTGTAGAAATAAAAAAAGACCCTTACTTTTTTTTTCCTCTCTCTAAAAACCTGGGGGCTAAGTTGCATTTTTCTCTTTGTTTTGCTATACGCAACAACAGCCAAAACCAGAAAACAAATCACCGCCACGGCAGCGACAGCGCAGAGCTAACAGAAGCAGGACAGTCAGGCCTGTGTGTCAAGAAGCATGTGGGGTTCTATGTGTGTGCCTCTCTATTGCTAAAGCAGGGCTGAATTTTCTATCACAAAACCTCAAAAAAAAACTCTGCAAAGCACTCCGCTCCGCTAGGTTCAACTTTAAAAAAATAAGTGAGAAAACTCTTATGAAAATCATTTTTCTGCATCTTTGTTATTGCAGAAGTATTTTTTTAAGGTCTAATAAACCCACAAATAATTAATATGACCTTATAATTATGATTTTAGAAAAAAAACCTAATTACTTTGTTTGTAAAGGTTAAGGACTTGCTAATTAAGTTTAATTTCGTTATAAAAGGCTGAGGTTCTTGAACCAAAGAGGAAGCATTAAAAAAAAAATAAAGGGTTTCCTTATAAACTTTCCAAGTATTGTTTTTGACATCCAGAGACTAGAATGCTTTGGGTTTCTACGCCCAGAAATGATGGAGGTCACTTATATTAAGAGTGAAAGGACAAAATACTGTTCTACAAGGGAAAATCTGTAGCACTGCCCCCAAGTTTTCTATGTCCACTAAGGACAGGAACATTAAACCTAAATCAGAAGGCTCCAAATATCCATCCACCTAGGTAATTTGCATTCTTGCTTCTCTACACATGATCTACAAGCAATTCTTGCTTCTCCACGACATGACCCAGTTGTTTAACAGCATCCTCCCACCCGCCAAAGCCCGCAGCGCTGAGCAGAGGTCCATATCCAAGGTGGAATTCCCCTTTTCTCTCCCTTCACGTGAAAGGCAGCAAGAAGAAAAACAAACCCTCCCATTCCCCGTTAGCACCATGAAGACAAGGAAGACCTTAAACCCTGGGGGAATGAAGGGGTGATGCCTCTTCTCCCCCGAACCAGAACATTTAGGATCTGTTTGGATTTACTAGTCGATTGATGCCGTGGACCCAAGAGAAAGAGTCCTGTGAAATATTATTCGAGTTGCCAGGTTGACGTGCAGGGACGAGCCTCAGCGTTTAGCGCTGCTCCGCTCGCTAAATCCTTCTCTCCCCACCCGAACTCTTCCTTCTTCCTCTTCGGTTGCATTTTGAATGCGGATGAAGCAAAGTTAACAACCTGCTGCCCCGCATCAAAAAAGATATACAGCCAGAGACACATTCAACATTGGATTCAATGATGCATTTGAAGATAACGTGGCACAACAAAGACACAAAGCAGACTTAACTACAAACGCTGAATAAATATCATTGCTGCTTTTAAGAAGAACTTACCAGGGCCAAAGGCAAATGCAAAGAGGACGCCGCGTGAAGGGGGACGGGAAAAGAGAAAAGCAGGAAAAAGGGACTACGGTAGATTTGTGGTTTCCTCTGAAAAGGAGCTTTTATCCAAGAGCTCCTCACAAAGACGCTCTTATCGCACACGTATATAAGCCGCTCAGAATTTTTATCCCTCTCTTTTGAAGATAAAGATTCCAACCTTGCAGGTCTGATACGAACAAGGCTCCCGCTGATCTCGGTGGATATTTCGGTTGTGTAAAACCGTAAGGATGCGGTGTGATCTCTCTCAGATTACTTCCTTGGGATATTTTCTGTCGTCGGGACTTAGCCAAATCATGCTTTTCTAGAGTTTCCACTGGGAATGGCTCAACACTTGCCGGGAAATGGGAATCTGGACCTCCCCTGTGCTAAACTGGCCATGGTTCTAGTGGTGCTGAGCCCACTGGGTTTCAGGACATGGTTAGTAACTCCCAACGGATAGTAGGGACAAAACAACTAATCAATTGGGACACGAGGGTTGTTAATAGAAAGCTCAGAACAAATGCAACAGCAGATACCAAATAAAAAAGAGCTGAACTGGCTCTGCTAAAAGTGAAGTGGAGTACAGAAAACTGGTTTTCTCAATAGAAACTATTACAGAAAAGTCTCTGGGACAAAACCAGAACATCCCCCATGTCAAGAAACCCACCAGTAAAGAGGAAAAAATAGTGACTTGCGCCTGTCTATGCTTTGCAGTAGAAGTATATAGGTATACAAGTCCAATACAGCTTGCGCAAACACGCTCACAGGATGATTTTACTTTACAATTATGACTTGCGCTTGGTCTATGGTGCTGAATAAAGCCTTACACAGTGCTGGGAGGCAAGATCAGAATGACCTCACATCACTACTAACCCCCCTCAAATTTCAACTATTATACCCTATAGCCACAGGTGTCGGATGAAGGGAATGGCTCATCTTACTCCCATACATTCTCCACTCCACCCACATCAAAAACCAGTCTTTTTTTTTTGCTTTAGAAGGTGGTTCTTACAGATTCAGTCACAAGTGTAAAAAAATAAAACGAAATCCAAAGCCTCACTGAGAAAACGCTAAACCTTTTCATATTTCTCAGTCAGCATGAAGAGCTCTTCCACTGCAAACACCAGAGCAAAGCACAGGTAAATCACCTCGGACATCTAGGCAAGCATTTCACGCCCTCTAAATCTCACACGGACCGTCCGACACGAAACACTTTGAGTTTCCTAAGAAATGTGATATTTTAATTTCACTTTCAAAAATCTTGGGCTTTAAAATACAACTTTCTCAGCAAAATATTTGATTTTATTTTGCTGTTTTCCCCAGGGGGGGGAAAAAAATTGTCTCATTTTTATTATTTTTTTTCTTTTTTTAATGAAAGCACCATTATTTAATAGATGCGATTGTTTCAGCTGTCTGTGACAACGTTGCATGAAAACACACAGCATGCAAGGTTGTGTCCGTTCCAGCTCCACCTGCCAAGTTCATTTATAAATATGGATTATACCATCAAACAAAATTGCATCACTAACTGAGAGCTCATGGCCATTTCACAGCATTTTATAAATAGAGGTCCTAAATAGAATCATGGAATGGTTTGGGTTGGAAGGGACCTCAAAGATCATCTAGTTCCACACACTGCCATGGGCAGGGACAGCCCCCACCAGCCCAGGCTGCCCAAAGACCCATCCAACCTGGCCTTGGGCACTGCCAGGGAGCCAGGGGCAGCCACAGCTTCTCGGGGCACCCTGTGCCAGGGCCTCAGCACCCTCCCAGGGAAGGATTGCTGCCTCCCACCTCAGCTCCAGCTCCCCTCCTGCACCTTCAGGCCCTTCCCCTTGGCCTGGCCCTCCCTGCCCTGCAACCAGCCCCTCTCCAGCTTTCCTGCAGCCCCTGCAGGCACTGCCAGGGGCTCCAAGGGCTCCCCGCAGCCTTCTCTGCTCCAGGCTGGACAAGTCCAGCTCCCTCAGCCTGTCTCCAGAGCAGAGGGGCTCCAGCCCTCGCAGCATCTCTGGGGCCTCCTCTGGACTCGCTCCAGCAGCTCCATGTCCTTCTTGTCCTGGGGCCCCCCGAGCTGGACGCAGCACTGCAGGGGGGTCTCAGCAGAGCGGGGCAGAATCCCCTCCCTCGCCCTGCTGCCCACACTGGTTTGATGCCGCCCAGGACACGGGGGGCTATCTGGGCTGCCAGCACACGCTGCCGGCTCATGGTGAGCTTAAAAACAAGAAACAAGAACAAAGGCCTTTAAATATTACGGCTCCTGTAAAAGACAGTGCTTTTACCACAACTTGTGCCGTCTTCGAGATGATGTGAAGGTCCTACGTCCCCAGCACAGACATCCCCACCATCCTGCAACACCGACCTTTGGCATTGATTTTATGCAAGATACGCAAATATTAGATGTTTGCAGAGAAATACTTATTTTTAAATGGCACCTACAGTACCAAAGCTTGCTTGGTCAGTAAAACTCAACTAGTAATCCACTCACCTACTGCTGGCATTAGAAAAAAGCCATTTATTCACAGAAATATTAGAAAAGGACATAAGCAAGGACAAGGTGTCCCCATAAAGTGATGGCCTCCAGGACAGGGACTGCTTAAACCTGTGAATTATCGAAGTGTGCTGTGGTTTTTTAAAAGAATAAGCCCAAAACGGTGCTGCCGTGTACCGCAGGCACCGTTAACTCCAGAAAACAAAACTTGGTGTAGAACAGTT
>VWZZ01004285.1:1016084-1101701 GCA_013399095.1 Psophia crepitans | reverse complement strand
CCCCCCAGTCCCTCCCAGCACGGCTGGAAATCGCTGCCTTGCTCCACAGGAGGCTTTGGGCAGCGATGGCGTGGTTAGGCACCACGTGCCTGTGTTTGCGTTGGTGCTTGGGCTGCCATTACCCATGGGAAAGGCCAGTTCTGCTGAGCCTTCCTCCCCCTCCACCGATCAGGCAAGTGATCGCACCGAGCCATTAAGGAGATCGCACCCTTTATTAAGGATTTCATTTCAGCAATAGGAGGCTCCTCTGAAGCAGTTCTAGGACCTTCCACCCCCATCTGTCCCCCAGCCCTCCCCATCCCACCAGGCACCCAGGACGCGTCCCCTGGGCTTTGCACCAGGAGCTGCCCATGGTTGCCTGGGGAGCTTCCACCTTTCAGGACAGAGGAGCTACGTGTTGCACCAGACCAGCCGAGACAAAATAAGATCAGGAAACCCCCCGAGCCCCTTCCCCACCCGGGGAAAAACCCCTTCGCTGGCAGCAGCCTGCACAGCGCGCAGGGGAGGAAGGTCCTGCCACTGCCTATGTGGGGACATCACGGGGGGGAAAAAAATGCAACTCCCCCAAAATATCCATTTTTGTTTAAAAAAAATCCAAACCAACCAAACAGAACTCTTCTTTTTTTTTTTTATTAAACCAGTTGATTTCTGAGAAAGCCCGGGCTGGCCGGTACAGGGCACGGCTGCAGCCAGCTGATGCCCCCCGGGAGCACCGACCCAGCCGGCAGCGCACCCCGAGGGATTCCCGCCCAGCCCCCCGCCAACCCGGGCAGAAGCTGCTTCCCTTCTCTACTCTTCACTGCAGTGAGGCGTTTGGTTTGGTTTTCCTTTTAATTTTATTTACCAGGTCTTCTTCCTCCAGCTCCACGACAGGCACGAAGCGCATTTGCCTCCCGTGGTTTTATCTCGGCAGCTCCCTAACCCATTTTCAAAGATTTGAAAGAAGCAGCAAAGTCCCTGTTTTATTTAAAAAAAAACCCCAAACAACCTTGTTGCTCAGAGAAACAAGGCCTGACCAGTCTGTCTGCTCATCACCCAAACACCGGGGTGCCTGGCGAACCCCAGGCCACCTCCAGCACCTTTCTGCCAGGCGGCTGCAGACCCCGAGGTGGAGCATGGCACGAGGTTGGAGCGGGCGATGCAACAAGGATGTATCAAAAAACCCCAACCAAACAGCGACCCCAAACCAAATACCTCTGCCAGGCAGATCCCATTCCCAGCCACAGCCACCTCGAGCTGTTCATCACGCTGATTGCATGGCTGGTACAGCAGCAACCAAGCAGCAACGCATCCCCCGCGCAGTAGCAGGGTGGGAGTAACATCCCTACAAGTTTCCTAGCGGGGAAAGCGGGGTGGCGATGGGGAAAGTGTGACGGCGATGGGGAAAGCGTGACGCGAATTGCTTGAGGCACTAAAACCCAGCGGCGCTGAGTAAAACAAGTCCCAAAGTTTACCTTGCCGGTGCTCACAGCCCATCCAGCGACGCCCAGGCTCCCGTGGAGAGGAAAGCGCCTAAGTGTGCAGGAACTGACACGCAGCAGAGGGCAGGGGGGAGGGTGGTGGTTCCAAAAAATTGGAATAACCCCTCCCATTTTGCCATGGCCAGCCCATGGCATCACCCAGCTTTTTGGGGAGACGCAGGGAGCTTTCTGCCTCCCTGCCCGGTGCCTAATGCGTGGGACAAGGGATGTGTTCCTGAGAGCAGGTTAGCCCAGCGCAGGAGTAAATAAGCTGACCAACTTCTGTCTCCTTTTTTTTTCTTTTTAATCAACTACTAGGTCCATAAAAGCATTTTTAAAAGGCTAAAAATATTAGTTGTATCTGCCCCTGAGACCACAGGGCTGTTTGCCTTCCCCATCGCTCCTTTCCTCAGTTGTTCAGCCCAGGGTTTGCTCTGTTGGGCCAGCAACATCCCCCTCCATCAACTTCAACTACAGAAAAAAACATTGCAAAAACATTATTGCTCATTACAGCAATAAAATGAGCTCACACGTCCTCTCAGTTTTCTTTCATACTGCACACGCTGCTTTGCCACAAGGAGCAGCAAGCCCTTGCCTCTTGGCTTGACACCCCAAACACCAGCAGAGATAAACTCAGCAGAAAGGTCTGACCAGCTGGGAGGAGTTAAATAGCCATTTATGAGGGAGGGGACCAGCTTGCAGGTGATGCTCATGCCACCCAGGGCTTCCCGCAGCTGCATGGAGTAAGTCATTTATTCCCCTGTGGAACAATGCTGGTACCCTGGTGAAGAAACAGCTCCCCAAAGCATAATGGAGTCCTAAAATGCCACCAAACACTTCCCGCGCTGACAAAAGGGGAGGGATGCTGGACAGTACGTGGCTTTTGGTCCCAGCTTTAGAGCGCTGAGCTTGGTGCTGCCTAAACCAAGCCTGCCAGGTTGGGTACAGGACAGCAGCAGCCCAGGGGAGAAAGCTTTGGGGACCTGAGCTTGGTCCGGCACTGCCACTGCATCAACAAGACACCACCCATATTCCTTACTAAAAAGTTAGCTCAAAATACCCACAGAAGTGTTTTAACAAGCCCATCTCCTCCTGTGGCAGGAAGGGACAGGGTTTCTGGAGGAGCTGGTGCCCCACTACAGTTCTCCGTCATTGGGATAGCTGTTGGTAACACTGATGGAGCCAGAGACATGCTGATGGTGGTTGTTCCCCCAGCCTTGTGTCCTCACCGATGGTTTTTCCCAGCCAAGGAAGAATGAGTGCAAAAAGTAGAGTTGGGCCATGAGAAGTTTCAGCCCAGAATGTGGAGGTGTCGTGGAGAAGCCCAGGCTACGCTGGGCTCACCCTTACCTGTCCACAGGTGGCAGAGTTGGGCAGGGAGATGCCGTGTAGCTCTGGGGCTTCCTGGCCACCTTCCGGACCCATGGCTGCTCCCCAGGCATCACCCAGAGTTTGGGGTCCTGCTGCCCACCAAACGGTGGGGTGAGGTGGCACCACGATGGACACAGGGGTGTGCATGCCTGAGCCACAGCATATGGCTTCACGCCCTGGTCCTTGGCAGACATCTCCTCCAGCTCACGTACACATCTCGCCCTGTGTAACAGGGAACAGCGACGTGCCCACCCCCAGGAGAGCTGGGAAGGGCAAATCAAGCCCCAGTTTGGCCCATCTGGGGAGCTAACGCTCAGTGTCCCAGGCTGCCAAACCCCCCAGCTTCTCCCCAGCAAAGGGCTGGCCATGCTGCCCTACTGCGGTGTGATTCCCGCGGTGCCTGGTGCTGCTCACCCCCCCCACCCCGATCCCTTGCTGCTCCCCAAGGAGAGCAGGAGCAGGAACCCACACACAACCTGAGCTGGACTGCTGGGGCTCCCTGTGCTGGCGCCCCACAGGTCGCACACCGAAGACATCTCCATAACGCGCCTCCCCCGTGCCCTGGGCACCCCTCTTTCCGCGGGTGGTGTTTTGCTGGAGCAACAAAGCAGCCCCAGAAAGGGAAGGTGCTGCACAAATCCATCTTCCCAGGCCATCCATGGGGGGTTGCACACCACCATGATGTCTCCAGCAGTTGTGTGAGCAGTATTGACCATTTTATTCATGTTGCTGATGCGAAAAGGCTGAAGTCCCTGGGCTTGTTCAGCCTGGAGAAGAGGAGGCTGAGGGCAGAGCTCATGGGGCCTCCAGCTTCCTCCCGAGGGGGAGCCAAGGGGCAGGCGCTGATCTCCTCCCTCTGGGGCCCAGCGACAGAACCCCAGGGAACGGCCTGGAGCTGCCCCAGGGGAGGGTTAGGGTGGGGATCAGGAGAAGGTTCTTCCCCCAGAGGGTGGTGGGGCCCTGGCACAGGCTCCCCAGGGCAGTGGTCACCGCCCCGAGCTGGGCTGAGTTCAAGCAGTGTCTGGCCAACGCTCTCAGCCATCTGCTGTGATGGGGCTGGGCCTGTGTGGGGCCAGGGGTTGGGCTGGGGGGCCTGGGGGGGCCCTGCCAGCTCGGGAGATTCTGTGATTCTAAAACCGCAGAGGTTGGTGTTTATTAAAGGGGAGACCTGCGGGAGCAGCACCCCAATGCCACAGAGAGGCTGTGGGGCCAAGATGTGATGGCTCACAAGCTTTGGCATTATGGTGTCGTGCGAGGGAACTGCCCGACGGGTAACAAGGAAAACCTGTGTGAAAAGATGGGAGAAATTCAGACCGCCCTTGGAGCAGCCCCTGCGGCAGATGCAGCCACGCTCCCTGCATGTCCCCGCGGCCATGGGGCTCTTGGGGCCCCACGTGCAGGTGCTGACGGGGGCCTGCTGAGGGTTTCTCTTGTGGTTTTCATCATTTTCCAACCCTGCTCTTTAACAGCATTGGCTGTCTCGGGCCGTCACCAGAAGTCATCCTTGTACACGCCCGGCAGCCGGTGAGCATCCCTCCCCGTTACCCCTGAAGCATGTGAAACAGGGTGCTGGTGGGTCAGCCCCACACCTTGATGGGACAGGAGATCAACTCCTGGGAGCGGGAACGGGAGGTGCACCAGCCCCACCTCCCAGCACTGTGTTGGACTGAGCCTCTGGCACCACCATCGTCACCCCGATCCTGGGATTTGGGGAGCGAGGGGGCACATCCCTCCCCCTGGACCCACAGTCTAACCTAATCCCGGCTTCGGTTCCTGGTCCTGCAGCACTGAGCCCCTCGAGGGCCTTCTCTGCGTCATCAAATCATCTTCAGTGGGGTCGGTGAAGGTGCCCTCACTCCAGCACCGGTGTCTCGGGGAGCCCCCAGTAAGGGGTGGGCTGACAAAGAACCCCCCCAAACCAGAGCTGGGATCTGGACCTGGCTGCTGCCTTCTGTTACCACCCCCCGCCCAGTGACCGACGGAGATGGGATCGGGTCTCTTCCCTTTCTCCGCAACCAAGCTGTATTTCCCTCCCCAAAAAGCTCCAACACATTATCCCCAGAGAGTATTTCTCGCATTAAAACTCCCTCTTACAGCCACACACCCTGAACTCCTTCGCGGGTTGTTACGAGGCTTTCCCTACGGTTTTCACGCCTAGTTGTGGGACCTGTCCTAAGACCCTCTCCCTCCGAGGGCCCCCGAGCAGCTGCCCTTGGAACCGGCGGTTACGGCAACGGCCATACGGGGATCTCCGTTCAACCACACAAGACTGAGTGGGCAACGAGGAAAAACACACACCCACCCTCCAGTAAATGCATAAAGTTACTTTATTTTCAGTATACATTTAATTTTGAAAAATATAAATGCTAAAATATCTCATCATCTTTGTCTTTTGATTCCATAAAAGTCACAATAGAAAGCTTCATAAAACTGTAAAATACTATAATGTTATAAGGAATTTCATGGTTTATATTACTGGAAAAAAAATAATCATTTTAATACATTGAAATGTTTTCTGCTTTTTTTTTTCCTTTTTTGTTCCACCATCTTGATCCACTTCATTTTCTAGTAAGTTTTTATTCTTTCCTCCAAAACAAATACAGACTTACGAGAATTAAAAACAATAATAAAAGTATCTGAAAGTGCGCGTTNAAAAAGAAATGAAAAAGGGCGGTTAAATAAAAAAAAAAAAAAAAAAGCCCACCCCAAAAAATAAAAATACCGAGCTGTATCGTCCCCAGTGACAAACGGGCGTGTGGGCTGCAGAGGCAGACGGCCACCGGGTCCCGGGGCCGGGACAAAGCTGGTGGCTGTCGGGGTCCCCCCCCACCAGCGGGGACCTGCCTTGGCTCTGCCCGGGGAGGTTCATTTCTCCCCGTTCCCGAGGGCTTTGGGTCAGCCTGCACCCCCACTCCCACTGCGCTTTCCCACAAAATACCCAATTCTGATGGAAAAGAAGTTTTAGCCATTTTCAGCGGTCCAAGAAGTGGGGTGAAGCCTTCCCTGGGACGCCTGCAGCTCTCTGCCGCCGGACTCCCGGTGCCAGCAGAGCTCTGGGCCGCTCTCGTTGTGCTGGGTTTGGGTTGGTTTTCACCAGGAAAACCCAAGAAAGGAGCCACCACCGGTGACGAAGCGCGAGCGTCAGGCACCAGGAAAGGAAACGGTTCCAGCTCCTCTCACCAGTTGTGTGCTCTTCACGGAAAGCTACAGAAACCTTTGTCCTGTCCCTCAGCGACGCTACGCCCTGTGCAACCCCTCCCTCGGGTTAAAATAAAAATTAAAAATGAAAAAAAAAAAGAGAGAAAGATCCAGATCAGCAGTCAATACATTTCAAGTACGTTTAACGCGGTTCGGAGGTGGAAGACCTCATTTTCGAGGAGACACGTCACCAGGGGCCAAGCCGATGGGAAGCTGTGGGCGGCGTGCGGGTGCCGTGTCCCGCTGCGGAGCCGACTGGGAGCGGGGAAGTGGCTTCTCCCTCTTCGCCTGGGCTGATCTTCCCTCGGTCAGTCACTGCGATTCCTACGCGTCAAAGCCCTGGGCCAAGCACGAGCCGCTCCCCCGCGCTGCGTGGGGGACGCTCGAGCCTGCTCCTGCTCTGGGAGCCAGCGACTCGCGCTCACCGCGGGATGCCGACCCGAGAGTCAACACGCGTTTCACGGAGGCTCGACCCCCCCGAGCACGAGCGGGGGAACGCACGGAGGCGCGTGCACGTGTGCGCGCTGCGCGGGCGCCTCTGCAGCTCCGTCATCTCTGCAGCGGATCGAGCTCAAACCAGCGTGGTCCCCATCAAGCCATCCTGTTGCGCGGCGGCGCTGCGGGGAAGCAAGGCGGCCAGCTGCTCCTCCAGCACATCTGGGGAAGGCAGGAACAGCCCTGTTCTACACCCCTCCTCGCCGATACGGCTACGGGCGAGTAGATGCTAAAATTTGGCATGTAAGGTCGCAGCACCACCGTGAAACTCTTCAGTCAACCAACGCGGACTTTGGTTTCGCGAGGACGAAAGGGGCAGCAACGCGTCTGTCCCCTGGGGAGGGATTTTTTGCCGTTGGGGAAGGAGCTCTCACAGCCAGGCTTTGTTTTTTTTTTTTCTTCTTTTTTTCTGGTTCCTTCTTCGACGAAGCCTTTAGCGCGCGACACGTAATCCCCGCCTTCATCAAAGGAATTTCCGAAACGCGTGCTTGCAGGTACACACGGACACACACTGCAGAGAGAAACGTCATCTCTCCCAAGGTGGCGTTTGCTCATTGGGTTCAAAACCGAACGCCTGGGCGTGCCCACGCCTAGCCTGCGCGGTGGCGACGCATCACGGCTGGACGGCGTCTAGGAGCCAGCGGTCAAGATTTGGGGTAAATTCTGTAGATGACGGGGGACGGATGGGAGACGCGGGTGCTGGTGAGCCTGGCGAATACGAGCGTGCGGATGAGCATCCCAGTAGGCGCCTTCTTGTGCACGCACACACGTGTGAGCACGCACCGGTGTTTCAGAAGAGAGAACTTGAACGATACCGTGTAGGAAATCAACGGCGTTGAGTACGATCGGCATCTGCCCGCTGACGTCGGTAGCTGGCCGGTGTTTTTGCTTACCACCGTTACGTTTACGATCGGAATAGATTTAAGTCACATCCCCTCTCCTTCATAGCAAAGTCAGATTACTTATAACAAAAAATAAAATACCATAACCCTAAGTGAAACAGATGCTTCAGAGCAGAAGGTGTTAATCAAACTGATCCAGCCCCGTGCCATGTCCTGGAGATTGGTGTGGTGTCGTGGTGTTGGTTTTTTTTTTTTTGCTTGTTTTTGTGGTTTTTTTTTTGCTTGTTTTTTTTTTGTAAAAATCACATTATATATGGTACAATACATTTTTTACAGAAAGCCTGGCATCTAGAAATAAGAGGTAGAACTACTGATAACTATATGTTTCCTGCTGCAGGAAAAATTCATTTTTCTTTACAGTAATTAAAAAAAGGTTAAAAAAAATTGACAAAAAAAAAGAAGTCGTAGGTTAGGCCCCCATAATTTAAACAAAATAATCTAGGAAAATAACACTCTTCAATGTACCTGACGGATTAAGTCCATTAAAGTGTTTCTTTTTTTTTTTTAAAAAAAAAAAAATTGCATAGGAAAGGGACATTTCAAACCACATGCTACAGCGATGGCAATGGTTTGTCTGTGCCGGGAGCGAAGTACCTTTTCCTCTTCCTTCCTGTGTTAATTACGAGTACAGGCTTTAAGAGCAAATTAGCGTGAGCAGCACTTTCCAGCATCTTCAAGCAGTGTGAGCGAGACATCGAATTACCCCGGAGGTGAGTTTTGTTCCGCCAGGGGACAAACGGACAAACACGCACACGCGGGTTCACGACGACGGGAATGCCCGTGCCCCTGACATCTCCCACAGGTATGACGTCATATCCTTAACGCTTCTGCCCTCCGCTCGCACATCAGAGAGACGCGTGCACGTCGAAGCGACGGAGAAGGCAAAACGAGTCTTGGTCAGCGCGGGGAAAATTGGGTGAGGAGGGGCCGGAGATCTTGCGGGGGCAGCGCGGGACGTCTCGTTTGTCTCATTTACTTATGCAGGTGGGGAGCAGAGAGCGTTTTAATATTTGGCTAGTGACAAAATAAATTCCATAAAAGATTTAACAGACAGACAAATTACAAAGTAGTTTCTGTTCCCTTGCTCCTCCAGAAATAACCATTGTCTTCAGGCTCAAGTTCTATTCTAATTTGAGGCACAACTTTTACTGGAGTTCGTGGAGGGCTGCAAAGAGAAAGACAGACACGGTAAGAGCGGGGACGACCTCCCGGCTCCTCAGCCCATCCCGACGTGGTCTGCTGCGCTCCGGACGTCGAACAGCACAGCTTCCCCGTCACCAAAGCCTGGCAAAAATATAACCACCTGCAGCTCAAAAGAGAACACCGGTGTTTTACACACACAGCAGAGGGGCAAGTGGCTTGAACCGGGAAAACCGCAGCTCCTGGGACTTACTGGGACAGCCAGCAGCGTCGCATCTCCAGTGCAACAGACGCCCGACGCCCAGCATCGGCTCCCTGCTCGTGCGAGGCAGCGTTCTCAAACCGGCAGCACGCCGGTACCCAGGCAGCGGTCACGTACAGCTGGCCTTAGGGTATGGCCCGTACATCACGCACACGGTGATTTTAATGATTCGGTCTAAACGCTGCTCATGCCCGGAGGGAAACCCGACGATTTTATCAACGGAGGGGGGAGCTCAAAGCACCCAGCGGTCGCACGTCATGCCAAGCTGCGCAACGCTCATAAACTGCCCTTGAAATGATCAGGTTGCAGCGGCTGGGATGGATTTCACACGCTCTTGAGCGCCTGGAAGCGGCGCTGGGGCTTTGCCGTGTCACAGGAGTATGGTTGCCTGGGTCTAGATCTGACTGCTGGTGCTGCGAGGTCCAGGGTGGCCCCACGGGGCTCAGAGAGCTCTCAGAAATTGTTAACTCTTCCTTGCTGCAATTTAAGGTTATTATTGACTCTGGTTGCCACTATGGAGGTGGGAAAATGGATTAATTCCTCTTTGCAGCATCCTGTTACATTTCGGAAGGAAAGCATAACAGCAACTCTCTCTTGCGGTCTGCCTCATTTTTTTTTAAAGGCTAACCAAACCCAATTAATGTCATTTTCCCCCTGCATGTGTGTTTTCTAGACTGCTCCCAGTTGCTCCACATCTTCCTTCTGGTTTAGACCCCAAACCAGCCATGGTTAAGGCAGCTGGGGTCCAACCGAGGCTGGGAGGCTGCACCGGGGGGTTGCACTCGCGCAGCGCTCCCAAGGTCGCGTTGCTCATCAACCTGGGATGCAGCAACCCCGTGCAGGCCACCTTCTCCAAGTGCTTTCCAAGAGTTTCCTACAGGGGGGCAGAAACTTTGCCTCACAGACTTTCAGTATACCGAGCGGCAGCAGAGATGCTTTTGAGGAATCATTATAAAGTGCATTTATTTTTTTTTTTGGGGTGCTTACCTTGGCATGGTGTGTGACCGAAGGAAAGGAATTGTATCAGCACGACGTATGGCGTTCAAGGAATGTTGGTGATTTTTCTCCTGTCGGGGAGGGAAGAGAGCCTTGTTTGTCATTGCTGGCAGCACTGGTGGCTTCTCAAGCCCAGCCTCAGTTTCTCCAGCATCCTCTCATCTATCTGGCAATGCTTTTTTACTGCTGCCTGCCTGCCGGGTGCGTTTCACACCTTGGAAATCAAAATACTTGATTTCTCTCTCTATCCTCCAAGACAAAAACCCTTGAACTGCCGGCATGACCGAAAGGCTCACTTCCCAAGACTGTCACCACCTTGAGACTTACCTTTTACCTACACCTCCTGAGCCACCCTTGCTGGGGCACCTGAACCCCCTGCATGAAAAGAGGCGGTGTGCCGCCTCTAACGTCCCTCCTCTCCCGCCCCAGCCGTGAGCTGTGCTCTCTGCCAGTAACAATCCCGCTCTCGCTGTCACTGAAGGAAAGCTAACGTTCGTGGTGTTATCAGGAATACGCTTTCAATCGCAGAGCACGGTTATGTTCTAGGGCAACACCATGGTGGTGATGGATTCCAGCTACTTTTTCTAGCCCAAAGGCTTGATTTTTATTATTTTTTTTCATTTTCTTTGTTTCTAATTAAAAACCAGCAAATCAATTAGTGGACTATAAAAACATACAAATACGTAAACCTGCTATGGCTCGGCTCGGGGTGATTTACCTCGTGTTGTCCCAAAGGGCATTCCAACCAACAGGTCTGCGGCAGAATTAACTCTGCCTTAATTATTTCAGCCTCAAAGATGCTGGAAACACTGCATCTTGAAACGCATAAAAATGGATCATGAAGTCCTCTGTAACAACTTTTAGGATGCAGTTTGGCTTTAGCACGTCAGGGCTTTTTCACAGCAAACCGAGGCGGATCCGTTTGGCTTTCCGAGGCTGATTTCACCCCTTTTCTTCTCCTTATCAGCAAAACCCTTCGAGTGTCTAAACAGCCAGGGAAACGTCTCCTTCTCTTGGGCTTTGTTTTCCTATGCCAATCCCCAAGTGTTCCTGCATCTGAAAACCACACGGCCGATGCTTAAGATTGCCTAAGTGCCACCGAAAGGCAAATGCCTTCGGGACCAGCTCTTAAACTCAAATGATAGGTTCAGGATCTAAAAATCTGTGGGTTTAGGTCCTGCTCCTAGAAATCTTAGCAGCAGTACTAACTTACTACTACCATCTGTATTTCTCCCCTCCCGTCTCAGGATAAAACACCGTTTTTATCTCCACGTGGCACCCGCTGCTCCGAGTGTTTTAAAAAGGCAGGGGAAAAAAGCGCTACGGTCAGTTGTTATTCCCGATTCCTCGCTTAAAAGAATATATATAAAAAGTGAAAATGACTGAAAACGAAGATCACAATGATCAATTACGGATATTAACGTACGTAACGAAAAAGAAACGGAATAGCACAAAAGCAGATCACCTAAGAAGGGAAAAACGTTAATGGTCGACTGATCACTGCCGTGTCAGTTTAACGCGCAGTGCGGATCAGTGACAGGCTTAATTACTCTTTTAAGCGCTGATTTTTGCAACTGCTTGGCACCTAAGGAAACGAACAGTAACGGGACAGCGATGCAGTTTAGACATGCTGCAAATCCAGAACACTAGGCTCAGAGGGGAAAAAAAATATATAGAATAAATCAAACCATCAGCAGCGTTAACACAAACTGGGAAAGGTCAGAAAAAGAGAGGGGGGGAGAGTGAGCGGCCAGGAGACCTGTTAGTAGCTGGATAAAAGCGCTTAAGCTGGAGGCACCAGAAGGAACAACATCAATTTTTTAAGGAGCAAAGAAAAAAAAGCTCAGAAAACCAAAACCTGTCATAAAGCAGAGGCCTGGAAATTAAAAAAACAGAAAAAAAAAAAGAAGTACTTCTCAAGTAATACGAAAGCTTGTTGCTTTTGGTTTGTTTTTTTTTTAAAATCACTCTAAATATCTATCTATTTCTGTACTGCAAGTCAGAGTCAAGCAGGCACGCAAGAGGTTAGTTCTACTCACTGTCGGCAGGTTTGCTATCACTTAGGAAAGGTTCCTGCTCCATGATGTCCATTGGTATTTTAATACTTGGGACTTTTTCTGAGTAGGGGCAGTCAGACTGTGAAAGAAACGTGTAAAAGGTCTTAGAATATTTTCACTGCTCTCTCTCTTATCGTCTCCTACAAATTCAAATTATCCTTCATATAGTTTCTGTAGGCAAGAGGAAAAGAAAAGAAGAAAAAACCCCACCACAACGCATCATCCAGCTTAGTCGCCTGCTGGTTTCCACTGGTTCCCCACTGCACCCCACTTTCCCTCCTCCTTCACGCTCCGAAGGGAACACAGGTTGAAAGAATCACCTTGTGCAATCGTTACCTTCCCCTTTCCCCACCTCACCAGCTCCTCTGCCACCAGCTTCCAACCCAGCTTGGCAGTGGCTGCAGGAAATACGGACGCAGAGCTTGTTCGGAGGCAGAAACAGCAGGGCACTGGCTTCTGCGAACGCTCATCAAAACGCTCACCCTGCTGTGATTTCCCAAAAACCCCTTTTTTCCTCCCAATTGCTCTCTGAGGTTGAGGGCCAGAATGGTATGGAAGAGGTTCCTGAAGCTGGACTGTCTCAACACCTCTTTTATTTCAGCCGAGTCAAACCCACTCTCCATTACAGTAAAACAGCTCATGGTGCCCAGGGCCCCTGCCAGAATTCAGTTCTTACTCAGGACCCCCGGCCAGCCAGGACAAACAGCAAACCGGTTAAGAAGAGGCACAACCGCAGAGAAAAACTGTACGTGGGGTACCCCCAGTTTGGGTACCCGTGTGATTCACACCCCACCTGCTTTGCTAATCCACCTGCTTACACTTAGTACAATGTCCTTGGAATTATTCTGATTTTTTAAAAGAAAAGAAACTTTATGATTTATTTATTTTTGGGGGGCCGTTTCTATCCCCTTGGGGCCATGCTGTAAGCAGAGCGTAAGAGCTGGGTAAGCCCTCCAACATATCACAGGTTCATTGCCAAGAAATAAAAGTAAGGAGGCTTTTGGACCAGTAATGCTGATGCTCAGGGTCTGCTTTGAACTTCACCATCTAAAGGGAACAAAGAGGTGGAGAAAGGATCTGCAGTTGGCAAAAATGCCCCAAATGGGAGATCGTAACTCTGAAACTAAACATCCTAGCCCAAGGTTAGTTTTGGTTTTTTTTTTTTTAAATAAAATTGTCTGGTTTTTCTTGGATCATCCATTTTTTGGCATCAAATCGGAAAGAAAACCAAGGAGCCTGAATTCTCGTTAGGCAAATGCAGCAATTAGCTGGGCTAATTCGTACTTTGCAAAGACAAGCTGGAGGGAAAATGGTGAGATAACTGAAAATCTTTCTTTGCGGCTCCTTTCCCACTGCCGCTGACTGCGAGCAAACCCGCGCTGTGAACTTCAGGTGAGTCCTAAACTAGTCCTGACGGCGGTCTCCACTAAGGCCAGGTTTTGCCGTACTCCTTCCCCCGACACCCCTCGCGGTAGCGAGGCCCAGCGTTTCTCTTTGCTGAACTCTGCCCCCCAAACCCCCCAGCACTGCTGTATTTCTGGAAGGGAAAGCGTGAAAATCATCGAACGGATAATGCCAAGTGCTTTACGTTCAGGAAGCTGGTAAAAAGCAAGTGCTGGAAAAAACCCAAGAAGAGTTAAGAACCAACATTTTGCATAAATTCTCTTACCCGTTAGATTAAGTACTGTACCTGAAATTGAGTGAAAGCCTGAGAAGAGAGCAGATAACTTAAAACATAGTGGAGATACAGGAGCCACGGCCCAGGATACGAAGCTGCTGGATTCAAACCAGGCAAGAGGAGGGGATGGAGCCAAACCTTTGCTGACTACTCACTATGTACAGTAGGGCGTTTTCTCTCATTTTGGTTCATTCAGAGTTTTCTGCTGAAGGAAACCCTTGGCCTCCCAGGACCTGGAGGAATGGGGAGCTTGCGGTCTGGAGTGAGAGCCGACCCTACGGGCTGGGACTCAGCTTGGCCGAAGCAGGCGCGGCTCCAGGCCACCTCCCGCAACGCTGCACCCTCACCTCAGAAACGCCTTGTTCTGGCTCCTGCAGCGCACACGCGCTACTTCAGGCGCCGTATGCTCTTGTTGAACGGCCTTTGCACGGTACCTCGTCGGCACAGCCTGACTGTTGCCTCTAACGCAGACCTGCAGAGGGGTTCTGTAGTGCTTATGTAAAGGACTCGGGTTCTAGCTTGGTCTCCACCAGCACTGAGGTTGCCTTTTCTGTCCTCCCAGCCTTCAGCAGGATCGAATTAAAAGCCAGCTGACTTTCCCTGCTGCTTGCCTCCTCCCAGAGCACGACCCTTCCCGTTTGCTCCTCCTGACGTGTTAAAATGGGATTATTTTTTTTCTGGCTTCAGGTGATCTTACCTCTGCCCTTCTTCACAAACCCTGGACGGTTATGTGAGCAGAACAAGTACTCGCCATGTGGCCGAAAATTATTAAAGCCCAGCTCCCTCTTCCCATGGCAAAAGGCAACGCTGACCGAGGCGAGGCGGCCAGCTCACCTCCCGTACCAAGTGCCGCATAACCAGGGCGTTCAGCACTTCAACATAAATTCACAGGATTCGACTTCACGCTACACCTGGGTAGGAGAATGTTCAAAGGCACGAGGGCTACATTTCTTCTTCTTATACATACAGCAAAAACCAGAACAGTCTAAGGCACGTGGATCTGGTCTAGTCAGGTCACCGCCCTCAGTCATGACATAAGCGGCTACATTTCGCTATTTTAGGGCATGCTGCAACCTGAGGTAGGACCAAAGAGCGTACCGCAGAAGGGCACGGATGCTCTGAAAATATTTAGGTCATGATATTATCAACGGAAAGGAGTCTTTCCTGCAGTACCACAAGTCTCATCTCTTTGTGCTTTTAAAAGGAGTGATTAAAAAAGTATCCGAAAAGAAAAGCGGAATATATTCAGAATTAACAGAGCTGCTGGCAAAAGCCATCCTCCTTCTAAAATGTAAAAGACAAAGACGGGGGGAGAAAGGCGGAGGAGGGCGAGGTGAGTGAGGCAGGGTGATGAAAGGCCTTCTAGTAAAGGGCACGACATCTCGGCAGGTATCTAGCGCTCTCGTGGAAAGTGTGATTTCATTCTTGGCAACGCAAGCACCACCTACCACGTGCTGGTGACGTCTGGCAAAGGGAAGGCAACGGAGAAAAGAAGTTTTGTTTGGGGACGATTTGCTGCTGCAGCAAAGGACCGAGCTGGTCGGCTTCAAAAGAGGCTGGGAAGCCCCCAGCCTCAGAGCTGGGGGGGGGCACGGACCGTCCCCTGGGATTAGCTAGCTAGAAATGAGTAATTTGACAAGGGCAGAAAGCTCCTTACATCATCATTGTCACTGTCCACACTGCCCTTCTTTTTCTTCTTCTTCTTCTCATCCTCTTTCTTTTTCTTGTCTTTTTCTGGAATGACGTCGTCAAGAAAGCTTAAGTCATGCTGGGAGAAGAGGTAGTCCATGGCTTTTCTGACCGCTACAAGTGCCAGGATCTGCAAAGGCAGAGAGGGACGTCTCAGTCATGTTTACCTTTAACTGGAACATCTGGGCATTCCTCTTGACGACGCTTCTTGATCCCACAGGCTGTAATCCTGGCTGTAAGGGAGCGCGCAGGAAGCAAGGTGACCGCCTGGGACATCTCTATCAGCTTAGAAGTCTGAACTGTGACCGCTTCACGTCAGAATAAACAGGAGCAACGCACAGAAAAAAGCATGTCATCACTGAATACTCCTGCAGAGACAAAGGTCATCTCTAACATCCAACCGACACACATCGGGCAAGCCTACAGAGACAAAAAGTGACTATTTTCATGTATTTTTTTGATTTGGCCTACATGCCTGGTTCACCAGGGCAGCCTGAGGAACTGCCTTTACTTTTTTCCCCCCACTTCCCCAGACACAAGAACTCTTTAGAAATTAGACGAGGGCCAAACCGTGCCCTCAGACTTTGCAGAATAAAGTTTACCAGGATTGTGGCTGCGTGAAACTGGAGGAAAAGGTTTTTTTCTGTGCAAGACAGCAATCAAAGGTGCTGGGGGCACAAAAAAAAAGAAGGGACATGTCTGAAATAGGCGTTTACATCAACGCTGGGTGTAGCACCATGGCCAGAAGCCTACCAAGGTCACGTGTAGGCTTTACCGAAGGGTACGCCGACAGGCTGAAAGCTCCACTTGGCTATTAAAAGGCATCGCCCATTCCCGACAAGGGGAGACTGCCTTTGAGATGAAGAATTTGTTCTGAGTAGCGATGATCAACAGCACAAATAATTCCTAGGAAAGGATCTCAAGCTTTGACTTGCGTAACTTAAGACACGATTGCAGGAGTGAGAAATTACTCAGGGGGTGGAAAGATGCCACGTGGACGCCCGTGATTATCCCGTTATGAATTACTTCTGCATGAAAAGTGCTTTTCCTTCGAACCAACAGAGGTTTGGCTATTGGCCGCATCTTCACAAATTGGAAGTTTATATTCTTTTTGTTCAGGACTGCAAATTAATTGTGGTTTTATTATCAGATCCAGCTACACATAAGCTGCGACTGGACCCTCACTGAGTTTGGACCATTATAACAAACTTCAGCAGACTCAGAGGTCACTCACATTCTCTACTGGGGGCAAAGAGAAGGAGCGACCCGCTCTTAGCAGCAGCAGTGAAAATGCACCGAGCGGCGTGTCAGTGGGAACTGCTGATTTTTAACGCCTTTACACATGAGCAGGTGTCCCAGCATGAACATTTGGAGGATTTTTATTTTTACTTGAATAACCTTTTCTCTTCTAATTTCACCAGCATCAGAGAACAAACGCTCGTCCTTGTTTTGTTCTCTGCTTTCCCTCCTTCCCTCCCTTAAATAAGCACTGCAGTTCGCAGCTACGCCCACGACTGAGGTTTTACTTGTCCCTAAACCTGAAACGAGCTGACGTTGGGCCCAGATTTCCTAAGGGAGTTTCATAAAGCTTTGACCTGACGCAAAGTGTACATATAAACTCCCCTTAATACTTGTTTAGTTTGTATTTGGTATAAGCACCTAATTGTGGCTGTAGCTCTAGGAATAACCTAAATGCACAGAAAACTGTTGCGCTGTTCCCCTTCCTTCAGGTAGAAATACTCTGACTGACTGCACAGTGTGTATTTAAGAAACAGATCTGTGTGGTTAACATTTTCCCTCTCAATATCCCAAATAAGTCTTCACAGGAGACTGACAAGCGTTATTAGAAAGAGGACACGCATCCTACAGACTTAGATGTATCATCCTCCTATGTGAAATGCGTGAATCAACCTCGTCGTCTTTTTCCTCAAGTTCAAGGAAACAAACGTAGCTTTTGTTGCTCTTGATTTAGCTAATCCTTCCCCTCTGTTTGGCACACCTCTTCGCAGGGAGACTCATTCCTGGTTTTGTCACTCTGTGCCATTTAAAAGTGAGGGAGACGTTTTCTATATGCTACTTGGTGTGGGTTCAAGAAGGAAAACACCGCACCTCTCATTCGTTCACGCAGCTCAAGGAGAAAACACGGCAAATCTGACCTTGGCAGCCAGGAACGGTCAAAGCTAACTACACGCTTCGGGAAAAAAATTAACTTTCCAGGCTTGTTTTCCTCCATTTATGTAAAGGCAGCGATGGCAACACTGACCCGGTGCAATCTTACACCAGCGCTGCGAACGGAGGCAGAGCCCCAGCTAGGCATTTGACAGGGACAGGCCACGAAGGAGAAGGTCGCCTACCATGACGGGGAATATGATGGCAGCCACGGTTGACTTGAGGATCCAGAGGAGGGCCAGGCACACGACCTGCAGGAAGGTGAACAGATGGACCCTGCGCAGCGGGACGTGGCGCAGGTAGATGAAGTCAGGCTGGTGTTTTAGAGGCATCAAGAGCAGCTTCAGACGATCCATGAACTGGAAAGGAAAAAGAAACGGGCATTTAAATGCAACCCAGGATACATACACAAAAAAAAAAAGAGACACAAAAGCATTATTCCACTACGAAATGTGACCTCGAATCAACTTGCTTTTCTTCCATAAAAGAAACCCGGTGGAAAATCCAGCACAGCTCCTCTATCTATGACTTGTGCTTCACACAGCGTGGGCTAAATGTGCAAACTTGGCTGCCTCGAGTGAAGGTCCCAGCTCCACGCTGCGTTCGGGGACTAAACAGAGGCACAGGCGTGAAGCGTCTCGCAGAGCAAGGCCTCCAGGTGCCTTTGTTTTAAGGAGCAGGATGATGGGTGCCTAAGCCCAGAACAGAGGTGTCGGTGGAAGCGATACAAAAGGAGGAGCCCGATCTGCTGTGGCTGTGCATGCAGGGCATCTTCTCTTGTAGGGAGCACTTCATGACCCAAAAAGCAGAGAAAAATAGTTGAATGCCAAAACTATGGGCAGCATTAAACTCTGGGTCGCTGCTTCTGCCCTCCCCTATCCTGCTCCTGCCAAGAAATGACATTCAGCATTTAAAAACAAGGCTGCCTTTTTGTTAGTTGTTTTTCTTTTTCTTCTTTTCCAAATAAATTCGGAGCAGAGGTGAGGGCAGACATTGCACGACCAGAGAACAGAAGGGCAGCTAACCAAAGAGTGAGGAAGATGGGCAGCTTTTCTGGCAGCATCCCTTGTCCCGTGCTGGACCGGACGGACTTGGAGTTAAACCAAAATCAGGATTTCTCATCGAGTGAAAAACACCCTTGATCAGGGGAAAACAAGCTGCCCAGGCCCCTGACCACCTGGGCCAGGCAGCAGGGGAAATCCCCTCCAGGACAGCCAACCCCAGGGTGACCATGACAATCCCCTCGTTGTCCCCTGCCCGAATGCGGGCTTCCTGCCCGCTGCTGAGACCAGATAGATCTCAGGCAAGTGAATGAGAGCCGGGGGCCATTTTAAACAACACCCAAAGAAATTCTTAGTGGGGCTCAGGGAACAGGCAGTCCTTTCCCGTTAGAGCACAACCAGGCGGCTAAAAAGAAAGGCTGCAATTAATAGGGTGCCAGAAAGCAACAAAACCACTTCCAGCTTCCTAGGGCCAATTACAGACACTGCGCTGAGAGAAAGGCTCCTTACGTAATATTTCCTCAAGGACAAAGAAAAGGGCTTGGCTTCCCCTCCCCGGCAAAGAGCAAGGTTCCTGCTCATTAGCACTGCGGAATAACCCCGCTGCCATAAATCATCTTCCCCTGTTTCCAAACAGTCTGAGACAGTTGTCCTGACAGAAGACCCGAACCATGCCGGCAGCGAGCGTGGGGCCTCTGGAAGCGTACGCTACCCTGGGCATCGCTGAGTGGGGAGCGGGGAGATGGACCCCAGGTCTTCCCAAAGCACCCACCATCGCTTAGAGGCACCAGACTTGGCTGCCCTCCTGCTTGAGCGGATCGCTGCCCTTCGATCCGAACCTCCGGCCGGCCAGCCTGCGGCAATGTTTGTCAACAACTGCTCCCCATCCCGGGTTTCTTGGGAGAGGGAAAGAGGCGGTGACGGAGAAGGGGGAAGGCTGGAGGGTTGTGAAAGAACCCCTGCGCCGGTCAATGATTGCCACCTCATGGAGAAAGCTCAGTGGGGAGTCTGGTCCCAGCCGTCGGAGGGACTCACCTGCACGCCGTTGAGGGATGCAACACCCATGTAGAGGAAGACACCGTAGAGCACCGGCATGGGAATGAACTGCAGGGAAAGAGAAGGAGAAACTGAGCCAACAAACTGCCCCTGGATACAACGCACCGTTATCACGTGGGGGGACATGATTCCTGGCCTGTGATTGACTCAAACCACACCTATGAGTGGACAATGCAGAGTAATACAGCGAGCAACCCTTCGGCTGTGTTTTGAGAGCTGCAAGAACGTTTGTGGGATCACCGGAGGGCTGAGGAGCGGGGCAGGGGCTGAACAAGCCCTGGGCTCTCCGATTCACTGCAACTTGGACGCCTTTCCAAGAACCAAAGGGAATGAAGGCAGCCAGCAACCGTCAGTCAGCAAATTAAAGAAGAGGTGTTCCAGTAAGCTTCAAACTGCATTTCACCTCTTGGTTTCTGGTGAGACTAGAAGAAGGTAGCGAAGCAGAAAAGCAAGCGTGATCCCGTGATATGTCCGGCTCAGTAAGCTGTGGAAATCCATCCAGAGAGGCTCTTGAGTCCCACATCGATGATCAGAGTCATGTCAACCAAATCTCTCACTGCTCCCATCTTTCACTCACATTAATCCACAACTACTCACAAATACAGGACCACGAGTGACTTTCTTCACTGCCAGGATCTGTCCTTTCAAACACCAGTTTCTGCTCCCCCAGGTGCTAAGCGCTGCCCAATCCCTCCATCCCCTGTCCTGCCGCCGAGGACACCTTCCTTCGGAAGCGAGGAAGGCGCAGGGTAAGGACGAGTTATCGGTCTCTCCGACCTGCCGCACAAAGCTTTCCTCACTGGCAAAAGCCACAGCACGGTTGCCAAGAGGGGGATCCGCTCCTTGGCCCCGCAACAGAAGGGTGCGCAGCCAGCCCGGCGTGACGGCAACGGGAACGCCTGGGCACAAACCCCTCGCAGGAGCTGGACGTCGGCCTTTGCGTCATTGACTTGAACCCAAGACGGGTGGAAAGAGCTCCGCTGCCACTGCCCAAGTCTCCGTGCAGTGACGGGCGGCTGCCACTGCAGGGCAGCCGCAGCACAGCCGAGGCTCCCGCGCAACCCGCGGCCGGCACTGCTGCTGTAGGAACCTTTGTCTTCCACCCTCCGCACGCAACTCATTGCAGAGGCAAATAACGCGGCAGTTATCCAGTGTTTTATCGTACCCTGGACTGCTAATTTATCTATTTGATTTATCGGCTTCCTTGAGTCAGCTGTGTTGATGTTTCTGATTAAAAGCCAAATGTTTTTTACGCAGCCCAGGTTCGACCGTCTGCCATCACCGTGCGCCGTCGTGGGGAGGGACGGGGAGCCAGCGTGTGGGTCACGTAGCTGTGGGTGTCCAGGGGATTCAAATCCAAAGGGATTAGACAATGCAAGATAACCCCTCCCCTGGCAAGCTGGGTAGGAGGCTTTCAGAGTTTAGCTTTCTAGTTCATTTACGTCGCGCTGTTTCCCTCCCCTTTATTTCTTTCCTTTTTGTTTGTTTGTTGTTTTTTTTTTTTTAAAAAAAGAGGCCAAATATTATTTCACCGTTCCATGATAATTAATCCTGTAAATCAGCCCTAGGTGAAACTTCAGTACGTTATCCCGCAGAGCGGCGAGCAGCGCTTTCATTTTGGAAGACTTTCTTTTGGCAAAGTACTCGCTAGCGACGGGGTTGCTGGCTTAGGCACTCCGAGCAAACCCGCTGCTCGCCAACAGAATTAAAAATGTATTTATAGGCAAGCGCCTGTCATTCTCCTAGCAGGGCCGAGGATCTTTCTGTGGAGATCTGCCCTAACTGAGCAGAAACATCAGCGACGGCGAAATCCAGCACAAACTCCGCAAACCCCACAAAAAACCAACGGTGAGATTATTCTGTGGATTGCCCGTTTTATCTGATTTGGGATCCTCAGCGTTCAATTTGCCGCTGCCATGAGAAGACTCAATGTTCTGCAAAGCCTTTAGGGAAGCGGCTCTCCCGAGCGGGAGACCCTGCCACCGGAGTTTGTGAAAGGTCCTGAACCCCTGCCAGGTACTGCTCGCTGGCACGTGGGCGAGGAGCGTGCCGGTTTATCCTCAGGCGTCCTCCCGCGAGGATCCTCCCCGCACGTGTGCTTAGGGGAAGCGTGGACAAATAATTAATGACTGAAGCAATAACAGGGGAAATAATAGACCCCAGTGGAATAGGGGAGGGGAGATCTTGCAGGGAAAGGTCACATGAACTAACAAACAGATTACCACCAGGCACTGAATTAAGGGCACGGAAATGCCTGTTTGTGCAGAGGAGGAAACTGTTACCAAGACACAAAAACTTACTAGTTATAAACACAACCTTAGGCAACAGGAACAGGCACACGCTGACTCTGTAAAGCCACTTTCTCCACATTATACACAGGCAGCATCGTTGCTCTCTGCCTGCCTCCTCCCTTCGGGCTCACACCTAACTGCGCCTCACCCCCCTTCCCCCTGTGGCTTCCAACCTCCTCAGGGCCAAAAACTCATTTGCCTCCTCCAGAAATGCTTCTCTGTCTGCTCCGTCACGGAGTTACGATGCGCGGTGCCGCTGCTTCGGTATGTACGTTACTGCTCTGACATCTCCTGCTCGTACAGCCGGTCAGTGGATCCACGGAGATGGACTTCTGCGGCTGACCTCTCCTGCTGCACTTGCACTTGGTGCCACGTAAATCATCATCCCCGGAGAACGCATTATCCTGCCCGAGACCCGGATGAGCAGGTTTCCCAGTTCCGTTCTACGATCCGATGATCCACTAAGGATGAGTTTATCTGCTGCTACACGGGCCACTCAATTTCAGGTCTTGGAAAATAGCTACCTACCTAGATTAACTGGTGCATCAGAGATACAGCTGTCCAGAGCCTTGGCTAACTCACAAGAAAAAAAAAAACAACCAGGAGATTAAAAATCACATTTGATCACACGTCTTCCTCCAGAAACAGGTTTTCCATACTGTGCTGAGCTGGGCATCGCTGCTGAGCGATAAGGGATGTGCTATTTTAAGAGGATCCAGCCAAAAAGAGTCAAAATTTGACTGCTGTGCTGGCTGTTTTAAAAAAAAACCAGGCAAGCTGCAGGAGACTCGCACTGCTGAGGTGTGCGCCTCGGCAGCCGCGTCAGGCAGGGTACAGTGGCAACAGTCCCAAAGATTTTTTGGTCAAAACTGTACCCATGGACTAATACCACCAGCTGTAGTCTCTGCTCATTGCCACCAGCTCTGCATATTCTCTCTCACCAAAAAAAACCCCTCCTCACAGCGGCCCAGACACACAGCCTGTGAGTAAGCATCAAATGAAGACTTTCTCCGGGTGCATGTGTTAGGGTGAAAGAAATTTCTATGTGCTTTTAAAACTACACGTTCATCTCTTCACCTGTGTCTTCTGCGTAGCAACCCTACTGCATTGCCAACGGTCCTTCCATCATGCCACCAGAAGGCCCTCAAGCTTTACCCGCAATATATTTTCCGTAAAACACAGGCAGAGCAGAAGTGTAAAAGTGCAAAATAAAAGGAAACTTAACTTCATGCAAGCATGGAAGAGAAATCTTACAATGAAAAGAAAAAAATCACAGCCCCCAAGACCACCAGCCCTGAACTTTGTCACTGTTACTACCTACCGCGCTACAACGATGTTATTTTTACCTTCCAAAAGGTTTGTATTTAAGCTTCCAGAAATTTGTGAAACTGCATCAGTAATCGTCACTAATCTCCTTTTCCACACTTCAGTGATGAGCTTTTTAAGGAGCATTAAAACCAGCCTGACAGTTGCTGTGGCCACACTTGGGCTGCGTGAGCAGAAGGAAGCAGAAGAGGTGAGGTCCTTACCTTTAGGATGGGAGCCATGAAGACAGACACACCGGTCAGAATGAAAACGATGACTCCAGTGACTCTCTGCTCCCTGAAACAAAATCACCGGGTGAGGATGGTTTCAGCTGTGTCTCTGGTTTTATTCCCTCTCAGGGCACTCAAAACCAACGTAAGAGCCTGACAACTCGTTTTTGCAGCCGCGTTTTCAAAGCAGACTGGCGATTACAAGCCACCAGCCTCAGGCAGGGATCTCGATCCTGACCAAGCCTCAGCCACCTCTTTTATCGAACACGAGATCAGCTTTTGTACGCTGCCTTAGCTCCGCTGTTTGGGGACCAACAGAGGACTGCTACCGTGGAAGGAGGAGCGTGTTTGCATCTTAAACACGAGAAACCGTTAACCAGCAATCCCCATTCTCTGCACGGCAGTATTTACAGCACGCAAACAGGTAATAAACCGTGAGCTCTCCACACTCGTAATTTATTGGCGTGTTTTGAGTCCTGGTCACAGCACTCCAACAGTTGGATAAACGGTCCGGGCCTTCGCGGGGTGCTGAAGCTCACAGAATCGTTAGGGTTGGAAGGGACCTCAAAGATCACCCAGTTCCACCTCCCTGAAGATGCGCCTTCATCGGCACCCACAGCTGCTCCCTACACCCAAAAATGCTTTTGCCAGCAATATTTCAGAGTACTGAAAGTTAGGCCATTAGAGTTCTGCGTAGTCACCTAAATGAGTGGCCTGATTTCCAGAAGTGCTCCTGTTGAAAGCACTTCAGACCACTGAATTACGGCAAATAAATGCAGGGAAAAAACCTGCCTGACTGATTAAGCAGAGCTGATTGCTCTGGGCACAACAGGTTCACATTTTTTTACCGTTATGTTTGCTAATGAATGCCTGTCCAATTTCCACCAATAAAGAAATCTGCAGTAAATTTATCTCCTTTCTCAAACACTGGAGAACAGTCTGATCTGGCTGAAACAACTTCGGAGGAGTTACACGGGGATTTGTCCAAGACGTGCGCTGCTAAATCTCACGGCCGGGTTTGGAAACACAAAGAAAGCAGCACCGAATTCTTCCTGACCAACCTGCAGTGTCCCACGGGCACCGGAGCTCGCTCGCTAAAGCTTTGTGTGCATTTTGGGGTGACTTTGGCCCAAAGCAGACCCAGAAATGGCCTAAGCTCCGGTGCCAAGTTTCCCTCCTCTCCTCCCTTGCTCCCAGGCGTTTGCGCAGGCTCTCCCCTGCCTACAGGCACGCGCGTCGCACAACACTCTCCTTCCTTTTCAAGCAAGGGTATTTGCAAAAGGGCTATGCCAGATAAACTGCTAACGGGATACATCCTCTGCGGACAAAAAAATAAAGCTGTAAGGAAGCACAGCTGATCTGAAGATTTACAGCAAATCTAAGAGCTGTTCCCGCCGAATCTCTGCGCGTGTCCTGCTCGAAGCGAGACCATTTATAGTGCAAACCGACCTTTGCGGGCACGCAGGCCATTACGGCCCTTCTGGTCTGACATACCTCACTCCCAAAAACTTGGGCTGTTCACCAGGGGCTGAAGTTTCCGTCTCCATCTTCAAGCTGTCAATATGAGCAATGGAGATGACGGTAGCAGCAACATACCAGGGCAGACCCATAAAGGAGCAGATGATCATCAGAATGGCCACCCAGAACAAATCCAGGTGATATCCAGCACCTTTCTGTGAAGGGAGATAGACAACCTTCAGCTTCATTACTCTCAATACCTACGGAAGGGCCAGGGCTCTGGCTTGGGGGCAGAGGCTCACCAAACAAGCTGCATTTCCTTCTACAGCATCTTTTGCCCAACAGAAATGGTCATAAAAAATACCAGAGTAGGACATATTTCTCCTCAAGGGATGAATTCTCCACCTCCGCAGGGCAAACAGGTGAGCGTCGCAGTTCTGGCAAGCTCTGAAGACAGCAGCATGCAGTAAACATAGGAGGGTAGCAGACTTGCAAGCAGGTGCAAAAGCTGGAGCACCTTGCGTAGACGATCCAGCGCTTGGAGGTGGGGTTGGTACAAGGAAAGCCCCGCCACCAGCCAAACAGCTCTTTACAGAGACGCAGCAGACCGTGAGTTAAAGACAACCAGAAAGCATCACCTTCACCAAAAAGCATCTGGTGAGATATGCAGCGTACCTTGTAAACACATAAGCAAGCTCTCAATATGTGTGTCTCATGCAAAACCACGATGGAGCATTTTTCACAGCTCCAGACAGTTACAGCAGCAAGAGAGTTCGGAGTGGGCAAGCAGATGGAAGATCATCCGCAAAGCAGAGAGCGACTTGCGACGGTGCGAGCCGCTGGTCCTACTGCCTGGCTACGACCACACCAGGACTTGTCTGGACATAGTGGGAGGCCAGGATCGGCACCTTTGTGTGCCAAGTCACCTCGTGTCTGCGTAAGCGACAGCTCAGGTGTGCACGTAGCCTTAAACACCCAACCCGCCAGGGTTGACGGGAAGCAACCACGGGATCTTACAGTCGGACTTCACAATGGGTCTGAGCCTGGCTGGCCGTGCCTCGTGCCGGGGGCTTGTTCCTCAACACCCTGTCCTGTGCTCTGTTAGGGGAACCAACAGCTGACGGGCTCATACCCTACAGAAAGGGCAAAGCTGCCCTCATCTTTACTCCTTTTTAAAGACTCTGATCTTCTATTTTGTTAAACCCTTTAATGAACTAACACTGGAAACCCACCAGCCACAAGGGCCAAGAGAAGTGAAGAAACAAAAGAGCCACCAAAGAAATTAACTTTCAGAAAAATACTAGACAGATCTTTAAGGTTTGCTATTTTCAAGAAGATTAACCTTTTTTAAAATCCTGTTCGATTTGATTTTTTTGGAAAGAACAAATGATCTGGACCTATTTGGTGACCCAGGAGGGAAAGCAACCCAGCTCATCTTGAATAGTCCTCATTGTTCTCCTCATCCGCGCGCTGCTTACCTTGGCTGGCCGGCAGCGCTGGGACAGGCACCCAGTGACACCTTGCCAAGACTTTAGCAAGGCACTAGCAGGAAAAAAACCCTGTCCTCCTTTGGCCTACAGCAGATTTGGTGTACGGAGGTGCTTTTTGGTGCCCAGGAGCAGGATTGCACTCGAGAACCCCCAATTAAACAAAAGCAGGTGCTCACAACCTCCAAGGAAGGAGGAAATAGGGTTTTTTTGTATTAAATAGTACTCTGCCGGAGTGTTTATACTTGTTACTAAAAATGTACACCCAGTGTTGATAGCATAACCACTTTCAGCACCTATAAGCTAAGAGATGAGGGGCCTCTTTGTGGGGGAAGACGAGTGAATATATTCTTCCAGTGATTAGGAAACTGTCGTGGCTGGTGGTGCAGTTAAGGTGCAGGAGACAGACCCAAGACTGTGTCCATGATTAATCCCCCCCCAGAGGAAGATGTGGGCACATTATTGAATACCCCTGCCCAGGTCCAGATGGCAAGAAGCGGTGTTCAGAGGGGTTTTTTAAACCGGTCCCGTAAGACCATCGGCCAGCGCTCAAAACCGCGCACCGCAAACCTTCCTACTCCCTGGGGCTCTGACTTTCTCCTCCAGGTCAGGCTCAGGATGGTCTTAAATCACACGTCAGTCATCTAATGTCCACAGCAACCATATGAATCGAAACGTCCTCCTCTTTTTCAAGTAAAAGCTCTGTTCACATTTCCAATGGCTCTCAATATAACAGATACCTAAACAACGACCCAGCACTCCCCATGTTTTGAGTTTTAACTCTCACAGGTTTGACCACTTGAAACATGTCCCAATAGCAGGGAGAGTCTTCTTTTACAGGAATTTAATATTTCTTCAATAGAACTGACCATGCAGGGAAAGAAAAAACCCTACAGGCATGAAAAGCTGCACAGCACCGGTCTGGAAAGTTTATTTTAAAAACAGTGCTACATCCTAGGCTGTTATATGTCAGCGGATATAAAGCTCTTCTTTAGATAACATTCAACTGTGGCTGTGCCCTTGGTATGCCCCAGATCTCTTCAGCTTATTGCTTGTCTTTTACAGCACTGTACAGCCAACACTGCTGTCACACTGGGACCACAGGCGGGGTCCTACGACTGCTCCCACGCCCCAAAAACCTCCTTCGGAGGGGCTGACAGCCACCCCGGTGTGCGGTGCCCGCTCGGGGATGGCCACGACACAGAGAGACCTTGTTCTGCCGGTGGCTGGCAACGTCCGCCAGCGATCGTCTTACATGATAAACACAGCAAGGGGGGCTTGCTGGATCCAGAGAAACTTGGCCCGTCGTGATAAGGTGAGAGAGATTTTGGCCTGGCTGCAATACCGCAGTGCTGTGCAAATGAAAATCAGGTCCCGGCTCAGGTCAAAGCCAAGCTCCTGAGAAAGGAGGCCCTTCCAAGCTCGCAGCCTCTCCCCACCACAAGCCTGAGCTCCCAAAACCAGGCAGTCTCTGCAGATCCCTGCATGACCTGGGGCACCTGCTCTGGCCACCCTGAGTTTTTTTTCCTGTGCTGATGTATCAGATGCATAAAGTATCCCCCTAGGGTCTATGACAGAAGTGCAGGAAGAAAGCTGACCACAATCATGAAGCAACTCTCTCTCCTTAAAAAGAGCAGCAGATGACAGGGAATAGGCCCGTGTCTTTGATAGAGGAGGAAAATTAGATGTTAAAAGTCATTTGATGCTAGAGGAGAGGTTTAGCCAGACTTGAGCCTGGGACTAGTTTCTCTGGGGAACTAGAGTCTGTGAAGGGCCACTTGGAAGCACCAGCACTACCAGTCCCAGCAGTTTTGCACATCAGCGAGCCATCAGACCCTTCTGCAGGCCTCAGTCATCTTCCTGAATGCCTTGCTGTAAAAAAAGCCAGAAAGAATGTCTGCCAAGCACCCTCACTGGAAAGCATCCTATCCTTCCTAGGTCCTCCTTAACACCAGACCTGGGGACTTGTTTTAGAAGAATGAACAGTTTTGGTAGTGGGTATCACCGTATTCACTGGGCACAGCGAACAACACCTGAGCAAACATCGGGAATGACAAGACATCAACCAGTTTCTGACTGCGTTTAATTTAATGATTTCTTATCTCCTGCTGGAGCTCACCAGATGGACGCGTAAAGCAGACAAGCATATAACCTGATGTTTGTGGACAGACGCGCACACTCGCTCCTTTCCTAAATCTTCAAATGGTGGAGTCTTGCAGAAGGCAAAAACCACCTCTGGGGTCAGGGCTAGTAGATTCTGAAACGAACTTCATCCAGCCCTCTACTGAGGTAGACAGTACTACTGCCACAGAGAATTGCCAGGGCAGCAAGGTTATGAAGCCAGCTAGATAGTTTTTCCATCAGTATTCTTGACAAGGCAAGCCTTGACTAGCCTATACTTACATGTTTCCTTTGCCACTCTCCAAAGTTTACAGCTGGAGAGCAAAACTTTTGCAAGGAAAGATCAAAATATTCTGAAGTTTTTAAGAAACGTTCTAGGTTTACGTGGACACAAAAATGGGGCTTTAAACAAAAGTTCTGCCTTTCAAAGGAGGGCCGCTCTAATTTCTTCTGGCTCTAGGCAGGCCTTTGCCAGATGAGCAGTGGGTAGGATGCGATGGGACTAAGTCTCTTCCGTCCCCTGGGAGGGGAGGGGTAGCTGGCTGGTGTTGTGAGATCCGACTGTTCCTGGCATGGGACATGTTTGCGAAGGAAAAAGGAGAAGCAATCCCAAAGCTTCGCATGTGGGAATGCTTCAGGCCGCACGATGGTGAAGCTGATCAAAATCAGCTCCCCATCTGAAGGAGACACTGCGAGGTGGCCCTGCGCAGGGCTCTTGCTTTAGGAGGAAGGCAAATGCTGTTTGCACAACACTCACGATTTTCAACTGTATCAGCAGTTTTCCTGGCAAAAACTCTACGCTAGTCAACAAAATGAATATTGTTTTAAACATCAGCAATGACATTCCTGGGGTGGCATACATGTTCAACCCTGTCACGGGCCCTCCATCTCTAGCGTGGAAAAAGCACTGGGCAGCTCTCCGCACGTGTGCAAGACACAACGCACACCCACCTTGAGCTTGTGCTCCTTCCTGTTGACGATGACGGCTGTGATCTGCTGGTCCATGAAGATGAGGATAGTCACCAGCAGTGCAGGGATGGCTGCTGCCAGGTACACCCACCACGGGTTCCCTCCAAAAGGTGGGATAAACCAGCCCCTCTCGGGACTGGTTGGCTTTTAAGGGCAAGGAAAGGAAAGGAAAGCTTGCATTAGAGCCGCAGTATAGGAGTAATGACACCTAAATACACTCGTACTTCAGCCGTGGGGCTACGAGGAGAGACCTGAGGTTTGCGACAACTTCACCCTTCCCATGAGCTGCAACAAAAGGTTCAAAGCGTGGAGGCAGAATTTAGGAGATAGATCAGCCAACCAACATGATGCTAATAAAACAGATCTCATCTGAGGAAAATGGTCCCTTCCAGACAGCTGACTACTCTCCTGTTCTGAGGGTAAGTCAATTCACGCAGGGCAGACGGGCGGAAAGGGGAACCTCTTCCCAAGACCCCCAAACAAGCTGACAGTGACATACCTTGAATTCACTTGGCACAATGAGTTTTGGTGTGTCCACACCTACCAGGGCATCTATTCCACAGAAAATCAAAATGGACAAGATAATGGCAAAGTCACTGATGAGCTTCCGGGCCTGAAACAGAAGTTGATATTGTAAGAGGACTTAGTGTGAGGAAAGCCCATTTCACCCACGCTTTACTTTCCATGTGATACTCCAGGCTTGCGTCCGGTGGCAGTACAAGCTCCCCATTTCTGTTGTGGAAACAAAGGCGCGCGTTGTCACCTCCGGTGCAGTTTGCCCCAACGTGCCTTGGTACCTTATCACGCTGCCTGAAAGGCAGACAATTAAGCCTAAATGGAAGTACGAAAACAAGCCTGAAGAAGAAGAAAGCTGCTTTTGTAAGGAACTCCAGTATGAACTCTTCAAGGCAGTCTCACTGCTGGTACGTTCACAGCAGCCAACAACCACGGGTGTGGAGACCTAGTTCCTCTGCAGTGCCGTCTGAAGAGACTCTTCAGGATCAGCTTCCAATATTAACAGGCATTCAACAGTTACAAATAAACCTAATAAAAACTGACCTTTTTTAGACACAGAAAATATTATTTCCTTCTGTTTGCTTTCTGATCTCTGATTCTTTCGGGCCCACATATTCATGTTTTTCTATGCAGGGCCAGAGACTGCTTTTTTGACACGAGTTGAGTTTCTCGTGCTATCACAGGGTTCCTAAGGTACGTGGCTTTAACTAAAAATACCGTGTTAACCCCACACTCCATTCTTTTAATATGACTGATTTTGCAATGCAGGTTAAAAAACAGAAACAGGGAAGGGAAGAAATGGTGTTTTACACCAGACGATGGGAACAGTCACAAACTTCCCTTTAGAAGATAGGAAGACCCAAACTTCCACGACAGATGAAATGTTCTGTATGACTGGCTGAGATGAGATTGTTTTCTGTTCAAGTAACGAACCACCCTAAACAGACAGGAAACCAAACTAGGCTTCTCAGCTAAATCCTCAACATGCCCTAAGAGCGCAACGCTACTGAAGCCATTGGAATACGACAGCTTAAAGCTGCCGCTGGTCAGACCCCAAAATTCAACCGGGCAGGACCCACTGTGCTTGTCCGTAACTGCGTGATCTTTTCAGAGCTGTTGTTCCTGCCAGGTTTCCCAGGTTCACATGGTTACAGATAAATTGAGCTGCATTCCAGCCTGGCTGGAATTTGTTTCCTTTTTATTAAAAATAACAGAGGTTCAATTTTAACACAGCAGAACAGTAAACATCCATGCAGGATAAATCCCCGTGTGTCAGAATGCCAAAAACAGGGGCTGGGGGAGCAGGTCCTGGAGAGAAACACGGCTTTGGTACACACGGAAACCACCAGCTCGCACGTGTGTCGTGGTACCTTTTGTTGGGCAGACAAAAGAAGCAGATGCACCAGAGAGGTGCATGTAAGCTGGCTGTTAGCCTGAGCAAAATCTAGTTTAAATCAATGCCGAGGTTTTTCGGGTCATCCTCGTTTTGCATCTGATCCTCAGAGAAGAAAGGGAATTTCTGCTTTAGGTCCCTACTGTGACAGCTAGGCCAGACGTGGGCTGTAGACGAGTTCAACACCTTTGCATTGATTTCCGAGTATTTCAGACATGACGCGGTAACATCAAACACGTGCCTCTGCTCTCCTGTTCTATAGGGACAGCTTGCTTACCCGCTTTTACTCAGTGACAAAGCAACAAGCTTCCTCCCCAAACCCTCCCGCTGGCTATAAGCAGGGCGACTTCTGCCACAGCGGTTAACAGCCCCTTTTGGTCGCTGTGGAACAGCCACGCGTCCTGCCCCAGAGCCAGTACATCACACCAGGCGCTGTATCTAACTGCCAGCTGAAACTCTGTGCATGCCTGAAGGGCTCTCCTGATTTCTTAAGACTGATAAACTACATCATTGTATAGTTTACTACAGCTTGGAAGTGTTGTTGTCAGTACCTTTAAGATCACTGCCACACCCCCACGACAGATTATGGCTCATTTTGGCTCTCCTGCTGCCTTGCAGGTGCCCTCCAGCAACACCACAAAAGCAAGCTAAGCAATCCCAGCCATACCTGCCTTAACCAGGACCAAGGCAACCTGGCTTCCCTGCAAAGCGCTTCTCCCTGTGTGCGTGACGGCTGTACCAAAAGGCAGGCTGCTCTTTGCACGCCGAAAAGAGTAAAGAAAGAGATCGCTAGGGTGAAAAGAGGTACTTACAGTGGTTGGAAAATAGCGACTGGTCTTGAATTTCTTCAGGGCCATGGAGCAGGTGTAAGTGCCAAAGAAGAGGATGAAAGACATGAGGGTGATGTCAGGGACGTATCCGCAGTTGGTGCCCACAAGGTGCCCTCCGTATTTCAAGCACTCCTTTGCCGTCAGAGATGACCAGTCTATGGTGGTGTTGTACTGCAGAAAGAAAGAGAACGTTTCCATAAAGCTGTGCTCATGCAATCGCTGCTTGTGCTGGGACAGGAACGGGGGAGACAGAGCATAAGGAAAAATTCTGGGAGGAAAAGGGGAGGCATGGAGCAGAGGCTAAAAATCCCTGTGCTTGTGCGCAGACACAACAGATTTTAACCCTGACAGAGGATGACACTACCTGGGAACCGAGGACAAGCTGGGCCTCGGAAACAAGACAGAGATCTTTTGACCTCTGCTGCGGTCTGCCAGACATGCTCTGCCCTTCCTCCAGCGGAAAGGCAATGTGGGAAACCACACACAGAAGCTGGAGTGGCCTGAGACCACCTCTGCATCCACTCCCCTCTGCTCATTCGCTGCAAACAACACCAAACCAAACCTGCTTCTCTCGGATCAAGACCACCGCAGAAAATCCCCCTCCTGCCCCTTTCCAGAGACAAAGCTTGAGCTCACCTAACGCCCGCTGGCGTCAGGAGGATTCCACACACACAGCGCTGCACCACGCTGCGCTTACCGGGTGCCATCAGAATGCCAGATGTGCACAGAAAAAGCCGGTGCACGCTGTAAATAATGTTAAATTGACTCCTCCACACAGCTGGAGTTACCGAAACACCCTCCGTTTTGCAGAGGAGCAGTCAGGAGGGCGCTGAGGTTCAGTTCCCCCCTCTGCAGAGCCCTCCAGCCTCAGCTGCCTTCCCCAGCGCAGCAGCAGAGCGGGACTCAGCCGAGCTGGTAAGAAACGTTCCAGAGCACCAGCTCACCCACTGGGACCCAAGCCAGCACCCCCCAAAATACAATGGTCTCCCTTGAGTTCAGCCAGAGCTGAGGGTCTCTTCCCAAGAGGAACCTGCGTTTGAATGTCCTTTAACCGCTCCCGTTCTCACTGGGATACCTCGTTAGCAGCCACGACTGACTGCGACAGCCGGGCAGGGAGGCACGATCTGGATTTCGGCTCTCGTGGTGGAACCCAGAGCCACGCAGGACATGTTAGATGATCACCTGTTTCCTAACGCTTGGGGTGCTTTTCCCTTCCCTGCCCTGCATAATTAATTCATCATCAGAGGGATGAGGACAGAACAAATCCAAAGGCACCAGAGGCCAAGAATACGAACGTAGTGAGCTCGCGATGCTATTCCAGGCGTGTGCAGAGAGCAGTGTCCGAGGGGAGATGGCAACGCAGAGAGCACGCTAGCACCAACTTTGTGGGTACTTTCAGGTACCCACAAAACACCCTCAGTCTGGAGAGTTTGAGAATCACCTTGTCTCTGCTCCTCCTTTTCTGCCTGAAAACCCCAATGAAGGAAACCGTAGTCCCGGGAACCACGACATCAGAGAGAAAGTATTTGAAAATAACTCAGAATTAATAAATCCACAGAGAGGAAAGCGTATTTTACTCCAAATAGTTAAGTCATACAGAACTTATCACAATATATCTTTTTGTTTATAGGTGACATTTTCAAACAGGAAAAAATAAATCCCTAAGTTACACTAGACATCTCAAAAATACGTAAGGTACTCGCTGAAGGCAAAAGGTTCATGGCCTCACGTTGCATCTATTAGTATCTCATTCACATGTGTATGTTGAAAAATCCATCACATAATGTGTCCAACCACATGCTTATAACGTTCTGATCTGAAGCTGCACGTATCAATAACACAAGCTGCAATGAACTGCAGCTTCCTCCGCAAATGCTGTGAACCCCAAGAGGGGAACGGAGCCACGGCTCCTCTGACACTGATGGCGTTTGGGGGAAAACCCCAGGCACAAACCTCCAGCTCCGTGCTCCTGCCTGACAAGGTGCTGTCCCGTCTGCTCTCCCAGCGCTGCCTCTGTGCGGCGTCAGGCAGCGGCACTTCGCCCCCCTCCACAAGGATTTCTGCAGATCTGCCCTGGCTGCTAACTTCAGGATGGCAACAGAGGGGAGAGTGAAAATGGCTTTCAAAGCAGGGAGACGAACTAAACCACAAATATTTGGGGGTAGATTTTACATGTTGCTGTTTTATCGCTGCAGAAATAAGCACCCGAGAGCGCTCAACAGGCCAGATAACCGCTTGGGGTATCAGGGAGCGGAAAGAAGAGAGCATCTCTCTTCTTTGAGAGCCTCCCTCAGTGTGATCTTGCTTCGTCCCCCTGCTAACTGCTTGGCAGGATTTGTACCAAGGCTGCTCTTCCCATTCCCAAAATCCTTGTCCTGTGTCCCCAGGCTTGTGTTTTCCTTTGAAACCCTGAGGCATCCACAAAGGAGCCTGGAAACAGCTCCCTCGGTAGGGTCCAGGAGACCTCGCTTCTGTTTCCTCTCCCTCGGGGACCCTGGGCAACCCTCCTGCCTTAAGGTTCGTGTCTCGCGCTCCCAGTGCCTGCAGACAGCTCAGAAACCATTCCCTTTCACCTGACAGAAACCTTTCCCATCGCTTGATGCCACACAAGAGCGGCCACCGCGTGAAAAAAAAAGGCAGGTAGGATGTCTGCTCTTCAGCAGAAAGTTGTTATTCTGCATGTCAATTTACTTCCTCTGCAGCAAAGACAAATGTACCTGGCCCCATCAAGCTCCATTTCTCTCTCCTCACCATCCAAAGCTCACCACTGGAGTGAAACGTGGAAAAGCCAGGGCTAGCTACAGAAAAATCCAAGACCGAGATGGAAACGGGACCTTCCAAAGGAAGGGCTGGCCATGGCGCTCCTACCGTTACAGCCCTGGACACAGGGCTCTGACTAATCCCCTGGGAGAACCACCTGCATCCTGCAACACACACAGCTCAGACTGCGGCCGCTATTAGCAAGTAATTAACATTACCAAGCTGCGTGCACGGTATTCCGTATGCAGTACTATGAGAAACCCTTGGAGGACCAAGCGAGCGTGCCGGAAGGAGCAGTGTCACATTTTCACAGCGCGATGGGCAGCGGGGGGCTGTCAGTGAGAGGGTTTTCCTCGTGCCATCAATCCCTGCTCTACCGGCACGGCCCAGCAGAAGCACGTGGCACATACAGACTTCCAAGACCATAAAACCCCCGCCCTCGCACAGGGCACTCACCTTCTCGGTAGAGGAATGGAACAGCTCATAGGCTGACGGCACCGCTGTCCCGTTAAGTAACGAGCTATTAACTGCAAGAGAGGACAGAAAAAGGAATACAGTGAGCGTGGTGCCTAAAAAGCAAGCTCCAGCTATCAAATTGTGTTAACTCCATCAAATCGTTTGCATTCTCTTTGCTTGTCAAGTGAGGAATAAGAATTGTTTCAGGGTGACTCAAAAGCATCGATCACCTATCACTTCAAAGATGGAAACAAAAGGCTAAGTGAAACGTAATTCAAACCTACCTGGGTCTTTTTGGAGTTCGTTGTCAAAAAAAAAGGAAACCCAGGCAGACAATATAATATTTCATGGGTTTGCAATACTTTCCTAACGATCTCTGGATTAAAATTAATAGCCACAGAACACTCCTAATTATGAATTTCAAATCAAAGCACAATCTCAGAAACATCCAGAAAAGCAAAATGCAATTCAGAGTCTAGCGCAAACACATTTTTTTTTTTTAGTTTTTTAAAAAAAAAAGATAGGGAGTAATGGAAATCAAGAGGATGGGGATAATTTCTTTGAAAAAAGGGGAGGCATTCACTGTGACAATGACACACGTTCTCCTTTTCTCTTCACTGGACTCAAAAGCATTTCTTTGAAATCTCATTTAGAAATGCAATCCTTCCTGAAAACTGGCTTGTCAACTACGTCCTGTTTCCTTCAGGTTTGGCATGTACTTTTGTGTCTGTAAGAATATTTAAGCTGTATTAAAGTACTGCGTCGTTCACGTTTGTTTAGCTGGAGAAAGAGTAAGTGCATTTGTCTTTTATACTACTGAAATCACGCGAGGGTCTGAAGAAGTAGCGGGACATCTTTATACGGAGGGAATCTTTCCCGGGCCCTTGGCAAGTAAGATCTCGTGACTCTTGTCAAGACGTGGGTTTTGCTGTGCCTCGAAGCGTTATTGCAGGTTTTGCTGCCAGCATCTTCCTCGCGATGGCATGGCCTGAACGTGGAGATGGTGCCAAGCTGCGAGCCGTGCTGTGAGGACGGCGCTGAGCCCGTGAAACGACGCAATCCTTTTCTTGAGAGGTCAAGTTTGAGAAGAGATAATACATGTCTCTCTCGGAGTGCTTTATGCTCTTTTTCTGGCATCTCCAACCACGTCCAAACCCTCCTGGTAGGCTTCACAGATGAGGGAAAAGGCCCTTTGGATGGAGTGGCTTGTCCTCTCTGCGCACAAACGTGTGAGGCAGCCGGTTTGACGAGCGTTTTTGCGCTGTCACGTCAGCACCCAAAAGCCGCACGGAGCAGAGAGCAGCAAGTCGCAACCTTCTGGACCTCCCGTCGTGTTCAAGCACACTGCTTTGCTTTTTGGCTTATCAGCTGCTCCGTGGATGCTGTTGGTCCTGCAGTGGATGGATTGGAGGTCTGGCTGCTGGTTTTGCCTTTTAACTCGTTGACCCACATTATAAACTGGTGCACGTTAGCTCAGAGACACGGACTGGAGGTGCAAGGATCAAAGGGAAGTCCCCCGCGGGATGTGCTAACTAATTATTGCCAGAGCACGCAGAAATCCTGTCAGTATTTCAAAGGCGTTATTTGAAGGGGCTGGGGAAAGCACGGCAGGGCTGGCGAGACGCCGCTCCCCAGCTTTCCGCAGCCTCTGCAAGCGGGAGCGCGGGCAGAGGCCGGCGCAGAAACCGGGCAATGCAAGCCAAGGGCTGACGCTGAAACTCTGGAGCCAAATCTTAACGGCATGGAGATGAAAAACCGCAGTAAAAAGCCTGAACCGGAGTTCGAGGGAAGAAGAGTCAGCTTCACCTGGGGTGTGATAAAAACCAGTAAAGCTGTACCCACACTTACTTGGGGAATAAAAAGCCAACAAACAAACCTGCCTCTCTCCGCAGCACGACCCCGACAGCTTATCAACCTCTGCTTACAGCCCCCCGAAGGCAGCAGCCATTACCTGCGCTAGAGGAAAATCAGTGGAGAGAAAGCACCTGCTGCCGCCTTACGCTTTGCTCCCTACAACAGGCTTTTGCTCTTCTGCCACGGGCACTTTTCTGCCATTTCCTGGTGCACGAGAGAACGCTTGCAAACACGCAGGGAGGGGATGTTCGCATAAAGGGTAATTGATGTCCTAATGCTCTCTTGATACCTGCTTACAAAACCTGCTGCTGCAAGACCTGACGGTCGTGAGTTTTGTTTCACCAGCGCTGGGATCGCAGCTTGCTCTGGGTGACGTTCAGATCTCCTCTCTTCTCTTATGGTGTGCCACCTCCCTCAGTGCCTTCAGCCCCAGCTAAAGGACAAAGAGCCCACCCGGCTGCCAGGGCACCATTCCCCCTTTCCCCGAGCACCCCCCCTGTGTCGCTGACACCACGCTGAGCAGCTAGCAAATATCCCCGAAAGGCAACCAGGATATTCTGCCTCTACTTTGCCATCTCACACAGGGCTTTAAAAAACCAGGGGACATGGGGAATAAGCCCACTTATGTTCAGTGAGCAAAATGTCACAGGCCGGCTCCTGCTGCACGGCGGTAAGGACGTACGCAGAGCAAGGCACTATCTCTAACGACGTGCAAACTCAGAGAGGCTGCAGAGCCCCTTTGTGAAAGCGTTTGGCTCAGGCTCTGGCCTGCCGCTCGCTCCTTCGCTGCTGATTTACTGTTGTGTGGGAAGAGAAAAACCCTCCTCTGTAGCTGTGAGGAGCGGCTGGTGTGGAAACTTGTTTGTTTAAGGAGCAGGAATTAAATCTGTGTTCTCTTTCGCTTACGGATGTTGCCTGGGTTTCTGCAGAGACACAGCTACACGGACGCACGCGTGGATCGGTGCGCTCCAGACCTGCGGAAGGCCAAACGGTCAGTGTCACGACTGACGTGCTCGCAGCTATCGAGCGGGCCCTTTGCTCCTCTGCAAACTTCCTTGCTTCTGTGCATCAAATCCACCACGGAAGGACAGGCTGCCGAGCAAGAACAGCCAAAGGACCAGCTAGCACCACTTGCTCGGCCAACACTGTAATGCCAGCACCTGCTGCTTGACACACAGAAGCCTCAACTTATTTTTTGAGCTTGTCCCTGACTGAGTTTAAACATGGGATCCTGTTAGCTGCTGCGTTCCCAGAGAATCTGCACTTTCCAATCTTTCTCTCAACCTCGGCAGGTTCTGAAGCGCTGGCCTCAGTGCCCCGGGTGCCACAGGCTCAAGCAGATGTGTGCAGCAGAGTTTGGCGTGGCTGCAGCCAAGTGCCCGAGGGCTACCTGGACAGATCGCCGTCAGCACCTCCGCTACGATCCGGTCACTCCCCCCGTTCAAGGTTTATTCCATGCTACTCGAAAAACTAAGGAAGAAGCATTTGGAGATGATGACGCTAAGGTCGTCCTTATCCCCTGAAACAAACGTCTGGCAGAGAGGGAAATCAGATGAAAGGAGAACAGTGGCCGTGAGGGTTGGTGAACTTTATCAGGCCGCACGTGCTGATCCTCCCTCTGCTTGCTTCCAAAGGCAAAGACCAGCGCTGTGTTTCCGGGCTCAACCTCTTACGAAATAGCGTGTGGGTTTCTGCCACGTGCTCCGTTTCCTCCACACACCCACCCGTACCACCACGTTTGCCCCGGGCACCGGGTCCGCACCGTAGGCAAAACAGTAGAGACTTTCGATTCGGCACTGACCATTCCCCCTCGCCGTAACTCCGACAAAGGAAACACCCCGCCGTTCAGACGGCAGCAGAACTCGCCCGATGGCCAAGTGCTTGCAGAGACCCTCCATTTACTAACGCACGCAAACACGCAGCTCCTCGGGATCCGGTTCCTGACACCTTTTGCACAGTGCTAGCAGCAACCAGCAGCTTTTCCTGTTTGACAGGTATGTTGAGATAACCTGCAGTTTACTTTGAGCACAAACCAAGTTTCTTACTCACTCCTCTTTGTTTGAAGGATCCTAGGAGTGGTCACAGCTTCCCTAACGGTATGAGCCAGCGCACTTCTGTTTGCGTTTGGGTTTTGTAACCTGTCATTCCCGGTTGTGTTGCCAGATCTGTACGTACGCTGGCTATACCTGCCTTGCAGCCCACGCTCCAGCGGTAGGCTGAACTGTTGCATATACATCTCTTCTGCTCCAGCCAGGAACCGTTTGTGCTTTTCCACTCATACACGCAGCCGGGAGGTGGAAAACCACCCATCTTTGGGTAATGTCCTGAATCAATCCAGCTCCTGGGCTTGACAAAATGGCACAGTGGACACTGGGACTGACCCGAGCACCATGGCAGTGACCTGGCCACCACTTCTGCCCCTTCACAGACCTCTTAGAGGAATGCCATTGAAAATAAACAGCCACAGGGATGCAAGGAGACAAGGGTATGGAGATGGCTTCTCCACTGGTAACGACGCTCACGTGAGGAGAACCCAGGAAGGTTGGCTATAAAGACCTTCCAGTTAGCACGCAGGGCAAACTTCACCCTGTGGCTTTGAAACAAGGCCGAGATAGGATATCTGAGGACAACTAACAAAGAAGGATTAATCTACCCGTTTATGACCCGGATTGCAGCACAACAGAAAAGGAAAGCAAATGCAATCTCCTATCTGCAAATTGGAGAGCTAATTAAACATTCTCTTACCTGGATCTAATGGTTCACAGGCACAAAAGTATTGTGTGATATAGTCCACCTTGAACTTGGAGTTGATCGGGTAATGATCTGCCAGCTTGATCATCTTCTTGAAAGCGTCGTAAATGAAGATGAAGCTAATAAGGGAGGAAAAACCTTCTTCGGTGAAGCGGGTGAAGTACTTGACCAGGAAGCTGGCATCGGTAGCGACGAGGATGAGACACTGGAAGGCTGACCAAAGGCCGATCCAGAGACGAAACTCCAGGTAGTCAAAATCATTGTCTCTGCAACAAGACAGGGGTGGCAGGAAGGGAGAATATCGAGGTTAGATAAATCCATGCAGGATCATGCCTTTCCCCGGTGAGAACTAGGGAACGCACAGGTTCTGGGACCCGTCCCATTTAGCCTCAGAGTCTCCTCAAGAGCCAAGCTCTCCGTGTTCTCCCGGCCAACTCGGTAAATGTGTGCAGTGCAGTTTAATAGCCGAGGTGGCAGAACAGCACACAGAAGTGATCACTTGCTTACGTCTCTACTAATAAACGTTACAAACGAATTCAAGCACTTTCTAAGGCTTCCCAGTAACAATCCTGAAACACGGCCAGAGCTGCAAAGGGCCAAACCTGTCCAGACCAAGAGCAGCTCAACGCCACAGCTTTCCACCAGCTCAAGACACAACCACAGTTTAGGAATTTCCTTCAGAAAAGCAATCTCCTGGCAAGCTTCACGCTCAGGAGCCTGCATTTCCATCTCGGGCCCTTGTGCTATGTGTACAAATCACCGTATCAGCAGGAGAAGATGGAGAAGTACAAAGGTACAAAGCAGAAGACGACAAACCCTGGTGCCAGGACACGGCGGAAAGGACAGAGCGAACTGCATCGTTCCTTCCTGGGAAGCTTGTTTGCCCCTTGTCTGCTGCTCGAGGCTGCCGTGCCCTCACGGCGCAGAGTCCAAAGGCAGGCTTTTAGGACCAAACAAATGTGAAAAGCGAACGCCGGAGCAGATAAGGCCCTGCCAGCGAGGTTACAGCCCACTCTGAGAGGTGGTGGGGCCGGCAGCCCAGGCCAACCGGTCTTCCCTGGAAAGCAGGAGCCCTACCGTGTTGAAGGACAGGGGAGGAAGGGCAGTTTCTGTGGAAAATCACAAAGCAAAGTCTTTAACAGCAGCCGCAAGCTCTGGGGAGGGGATGGAGCCCAGGAGTTTATCCCTTCTTTCCCCCAACTACATCAAGTGTTGTAAGAAAAACTGAACGTCTCTCCCTGTGAGCCAGCCTTTAAATGAAAAACAGCAAAAGCCGTCCTGAAGACACCTTAGGAATGCAGGCTACACCAGATAACCACCCGCAGCTCAAACATAACAGCAGAAAAGCATCTTCAAGTGCCTCTCCAGGGCACGAGGAAGGAGGAGATTGCTGTATCGCCCTGCAGCACCATCCCTCCAGGACTGTTGGCAGGCGTGGGTCGGCATCGGCTCCTCCAGAGACCCGTGCGTGCCTCGGAGAGGGCTTAGCTCCTAGCACCAGGGGCGGTTTCAGCTCAGCAGCAAAAACCTCGGCAGGGTGCTTGCAGCCAGGCGCAACTGGATGCCCTCTGAGCTGGCTACAGGCTGGCCCCACCATTTCCTCGAGTCCCCTCTGCAGACGGACTCCCCCAAACCTTGTGCAGTAACAGTGAACAAAGGCCTCGCGTCTCCCACGTGCCTGTTTTTCCACGCTATTTCCAGGCAGACACCTCTACCCTGGGTCAGCATTCAGCCGCAGGCGGCAAACTCTGCCCATGTCAGGTAGGGTCGGGCACCTGCATTCAAACCAAGACTCTGCAGGGCTTTCTCCTTATGGCAGAGAAACCTCTCAGGGAGGGCTGCAGCCCTCTCACACTGAGAGGCTGACCTGCAAGAGGGGTAAGAGGTAAAGAAGAAACAAAGTGATGATTCAGAAGAAGAGAAGATTAAAAATAAAAGGGACATCGCTCTGAAATACCCTCAGAGAGCAGGAGCTGCCATCCAGCTGACCAAGCGCGGAGAAGACGGCTGGCAGAAGCCCAGGCGGCATCCTGACTGCGCACCATTGAAGAACTCCAAAAAGTTTTAAACTTTTTTCTTCTCTGCCCCCCCTCCCCAAGCCTTGCAGCACTTCTGAAGCCCGCAGAGCAAGTGAAAAAGCACAGGACATTTCACACACACAGTACAACAGGCTAAGTACTTTTGCCATGATTCATTTTCTTTCCGAGGTCTCCGGAGGGGAAACGTTCCTAACAGCCCGCTCTGGCAGCTGGAAGGCAGCAGGGCCGGGGTCCTGCTTTCCTGGGGAGCCCAGCGCCTGGCTCCTGCCGCTTCCAGCTCGGAAACCCAGACTCATTTCACAACGGGCACCAGAAAGTCTCTGCACGGGAGCAGAGCTCACCTGCCAGGATGCGAACTGACCCGGGGTGTCCTGTACCAGCGACCCGCCCTGCCAGCAACGTGGCGAACGCCGCTGCCGCAGGCACCCACAGCCAGATGCACGGCTGGGTCCGCGAGGCTTTTTTAGATATCTCTCCACACGCATACACAGAGTCAAACTTTAAATGAATCAGCAAATGGGAAATCTTTCTAATTTTGCTCCCAGCAGGGAACAGGGTGTTGTGAATATGAATAACCACAAACACATTACTGAAAAAATCACAGTAGTTGATTCCAATTTCCTTGTGAGAAAGACTCCGTCAAAAAATCCTGCCATTCTGCTCCAGCAGGTTATTAGGACAATAGCTTTTATAACCACCTCCTCCTCCTCGGGTTAAAAATAACCACCTTCTCCCTCCCAAACCCGTACAAAGTGTTTTTCCATCTTGTTTTCTTCCTTCCGCGTGCTGCACCTGGGCTTTGGCCTGCCTGCCAGAATCGAACTGCTATAGCACATCTATTCCTGATTTTATTCATTTATTCCAGCTGAAGAAAGAAAAGAAAGGTGCCCCCCTTGTGCTCGGCTGCGGAGCTCTCACCACCTGGCAGCTCCCGCTTCCCCTCCTTGGGCTAGTCTCATTTTCAGCCTGGTTTTGCTCGCCTCTGTCCCTCCCTGCCGATGCTGCAGTGGGGGAAGAGGGAGGCTGCACGTCCATCTGCTCTGCCCCGCTTTGGCGTTGCGGAGGAGAGCGGCGGTCCCCGGGCTGGGCAGGAGGGTTGTCCCTCCGTGGAATCCTCGACTCCAAGATGAACTTCTCCCTGGCTTGGCACGCTCGCGGCTTCGCCTGACAGGAGTCTGCGAGGCCATTCAGGCTTCAAACCCACCAGCACCAATTATAAAATGACACCGACTTCGACAACGTGGCAGGAGAATCAGACCCTGCCCACCTCCCCCTGCCCCACGCTGTTACAGAATCACAGAATCACAGAGGTTGGAAGGGACCTCGAAAGATCATCTAGTCCAACCCCCCCCGCCAAGGCAGGGCCACCTAGAGCTCATCACTCAGGAGCACGTCCAGTCGGGTTTTGAATGTCTCCAGAGAAGGAGCCTCTGTTTCCACAGAGCTTGTGCTGCCACAAGGATTACCGAGCGAGTTAAGTACGCGAATGAAATCATCTCACTCCCAAAGAGTCCGGCGGAGCACTGCGTATGTGGGACGGCATGTAAATATTCTGCCTGCCTTAGCTCTGGGCCTCTAAAGACTTCTCCGACATGGAGGGTATTCACAGGAAAGACATGATTATACGCTCTCAATTATTTCTGAGTAACTGCCCACAGAGATTAAATATAATGAGGAAGGAGATACAATTAAATGACCAAACATATACCACGGCTCCTGCCTTATTGCAACCCGCAGCCATGTTCAGCTTAATAATTCAATAGACCTTCTCTAAAAATAACCACCAAGGGCCAAAGAGCTGTTCCACATCACAGCCGACTGCTTTTGAAAGAAAGCCCAGTAACGCCTTCCCTCCGGCGGCTCTTGCTTTTGCGTCCTGAAACACAAAAGTCTCACACAACCTGCGATGCTGCGAACGCTCCCTGACGGGAGAAAAGAGGGATACAAGTGATCTGGGGTGTTTTCTGTGCAACCTAAAATGATTTCCTTGCAAAACACTGTCCACAGTATCAGTAGTCCTACACGTAAAATCATCAGTGAATACAGACATCAAATCCCTACTGAAGACGCCGATTCCTTTCGGGATTCTCAGGGTAGTTTGCCAGCACTGCAGATGTGGGAGTCGTAAATGAGAACACCTAACAAAACGGGCCCCTCTCGCTCCGGGGTCAGCTCTCCTCCCTACACCAACCTTAACACGGTGGGGCGGGAGCAGAACCTCTTTGTAAAAGGAAAAAAAAAACCCAAACAAAAACCCAAGAGCATTTAATGCAGCAAAGCTCCACTGAGGAGTTCTGGGGACAGACGGATGGATAACTCCTTCTACGACAGGTACTTCTGTTTTTCTAAGTAACAGTGACTGTTTCAAATGAGTACTGATTTAAGGACAAATTTTTGGTAACCTTGAGACCGGTGGGATTTTGTTAGGGAAACCACCGAGCTGGATTCCTTCCTTGGCTCCTCCGGGAAATGCACAGCAGCCAGGGAAAGCCAGGCAGCGGCTGGGCAGGAACAGCACACCGACTGCAACTGCTGCGAGCTTCTCAGCGAGAGCAGGCTTGGCTGAGAACGTCCAAGAAGCCTTGAAGAGATACGTGCCCACAGACCGGGCGAGCGCTCTGGGACGTGCGTGCCTGTGAAAATCCCTGATGTGACTGCGCTGTGAACTCAACGAGGAACAGAGAGATGTTTCGTTTCATGCACTAAATCCCCTCCTTCCCCCCTGCTAGCCATCTCATTCCCCAGCTGGTATTTCATTAGTGTGAGACATTCCTCCCCTCCTCCCTCATACTTACTTGCTGAAATTAAAGAGGAGCCGTTCAAAGACAAGGACAGGTCCTGTGCTGCTCAAAATGGTGAGTGGCTGACCAGCCAGAAGGCAAAATATCGCACCGGTGACCGCTGTGCCCAGAAAGCTCTCCAACACGCCCTAGGGTAGGCAGAGGAGAGAAGTGAGTTCTACTGCATAACCCTTCCCATTGGCGCTGCTGCAAGAAACCAAGTAGTTAGACCAGTGACCGGTGGCATGCTGCATGCCGACATGCCCAGGAGGGAGGGAAGACCACCTTCTGCCCTCGCCCGCAGCTGCCCACAGATGCGTTTGTCCCACGCAGTCCGTAGTTACTCAGGACAACCAGCTATTTCAGAGGTCCAGAGCTGAACAACGCTCTGTTGTGGTTTATATTGGAGAAGGGGAGGAGAGCGTTTTCAAAGACCGCGTAAAGGATTTGAGCACTCCTTGACCATTTCCCACATCTCGGACAGCAAAGATGTGCTGGGCTCTGCGAACAGATATGGCACAGCTAGAGGACGATGGAAGGTGGGTTTTTCTTTCTCCAACGGAGCAGACGCCCTTTCTATAACAACAAGACACCTCTCTTTCAGGCCACAGTTTTACTACGCGAGATACAAACCAAACAAAGCTGCTTCATCCAGCAGTCATGTGTTGAGACCAAAGTTCATCAGATGTCACCAGCAAGTAATAAATTCCATATTTAACGGGCTCTACAATTACCTTTGGCATCTGTGGCAAAACAGCTTTGCTGGAGAAGGATAAAAGAGCATGCTTGATGCATTCTTGGATGTTCATGTCCAACTATAGCTGGACAACATCTACTTTTAAAATGCAAAACGTGGATGAAATACAAACAGCAGTAAAATGTGATTATCGACAGAGTACGCATCCTTCTACAAAACCAGCAGAATTCCCAGGACCTTACCTCGCCTGCTCTCAGGGAAACTCATCTGTTTACACTTCACTGAGATCTGAAGGAACAAGAAGAGCATTGCCTTCTACCGAATAAGACGTGCAGCCGCCAGCGTGAGCCTCTGCAGGAACACGCACCCCACAAGCAGGGCAGATTTAAGCGGAGGCTTCTGGGCTTCGCTGTCGCTGCGTCTGAATCAGCAGCCCCATTAACGCTGCGTGTGCTGAGCAACCAGCCATTAACGGCACGTGCAGATCCTTCCTCCCATCCACGACAGGCTGCAGGGGCGGGGGGGGGCAGTTTTTCTGACTTATCAGCGGTAACACGAAGAATTTAATTTAAGTTTTGTGGGGCTCTCTTGGAAAGACCCATGTTACTGTTTACACCGAGGGTAGTATATTGATATTGTCATATGTCAAACCAGCATAGGTTACTATACAGAGAAGATGATTTTTTTTTTAATCTATTAAATTATGAGCAGAACTTTCTCTAAAGCAATCATAACTTAATTTTTCTGGCCGCAAACATGATCTCAAAATACCGGTGGTCAAGCACTGTTATCACTGGGTAATTAAAGCAGCAGCATGACAGCTGCACAGAAAAGCAGAAGATAAGGAAGGTTTAAAAGTTCCTGACACACATTTGGTCACTTGTCCATGTAGACAAGCTGCTGTAGAGCGGACAGAAACCACCTTGCCTTGGCAGGAGATGACTTCCTCGGTCCTTCTCGTTTCCAAGCGCTCTGGGGGATAGAGCACCGGCTGGGCAGGGATCAGCACAAGGCAGGTCGGCTTGCCAGGACACCCTGTGGTCCCCGCATGAGGACTGCGCAGGTTTTTGGAGGGGACACAGATGGGAACTTACCAGCCTCTGCTTCCTGGCTTTGGGGGACTTGTGAAGATAAAATCCTAGAATCCCAGACTGGTTTGGGTTGGAAGGGAACTCACAGCCCACCCAGTGCCACCCCCTGCCATGGGCAGGGACACCCCCCACCAGCCCAGGCTGCCCAAAGCCCCATCCAACCTGGCCTTGGGCACTGCCAGGGAGCCAGGGGCAGCCACAGCTTCTCGGGGCACCCTGTGCCAGGGCCTCAGCACCCTCCCAGGGAAGGATTGCTGCCTCCCAGCTCAGCTCCAGCTCGCCTCGGGCAGTTCAAACCCACCCCCTTGGCCTGGCCCTCCCTGCCCTGCAACCAGCCCCTCTCCAGCTTTCCTGCAGCCCCTGCAGGCACTGGGAGGCCGCAGTTAGGGCTCCCCGCAGCCTTCTCTGCTCCAGGCTGGACAAGCCCAGCTCCCTCAGCCTGTCCTCGCAGCAGAGGGGCTCCAGCCCTGGGATCATCTCCGGGGCCTCCTCTGGACTTGCTCCAGCAGCTCCATGTCTTTCCTGTGCTGGGGTCCCCCGAGCTGGAGGCAGCACTGCAGGGGGGTCTCAGCAGAGCAGAGCAGAGGGGCAGAATCCCGTCCCTGGCCCTGTTGCCCACACTGGTTGGATGCAGCCCAGGACACGGGGGGCTTTCTGGGCTGCCAGCGCACACTGCCGACTCATGGTGAGCTTCTCATCACCCAGCACCCCAAGACCTTCTCCTCGGGGCTGCTCTCCACCCATTCTAAGGACAGGGAACAGCATTCGCACAGCTGATCCCCTTCACTCCTCCTGCATTACTCATGGAGCGGGCCCTTGCGGCCAGCGCATCTGGAATCTCTTTTCCCTGCATTCTTCCACGTGTCCGTAGCTAAGAATAGCGTCTGTTCTCAGAAACATACGACTGTGGAGTGAGCTTTTAAAGAAATGTTGGCCGTGTCAGCCTCTCTGGGGCAGGCAGCGTGGGACGGGCGATTGTTAGTGCCTGACCCAGCGGCAGTCACATCATTGGTTACGAGAAACAAGAAGTATAAACTGTGATGTGGTAGCCCCAAAACTACTGTTTTCTGTGAGGACAAAATGTCTGGGGGAAAGCTTCTGGGTGCTGTTCCTCAGCCGTAGAAGCTGGTGGAACCTTCTCTCCCATCTCCGAGTATGAAGATTCAGTGCGGCTCCTGCTCGTGTATGTCTTAGAGCAACCCACGCTTCCAAACTCCTGCTGCAAGAAGGCAGAATGGTTTGAGCAACACTTGACATGAACTTGGGCTCCGATCCCACTGAGCAGCTCCCTGTTCCTCCCTGTTGGAGGAACAATTTGAACTGGGCACCTCGGGATGCTTCATTCTGTCTCTGATGATACGGGGAGCATTCAAGAACGAAAAAGAAACAGTTCTGCTCTTCTGTTGAAAACCTGCAGTCAAAACCCTTTCCAGGCTCCCGCAGCAGCCCAAAGACCTAATGTGTTTTCAAACAAGGACGGTGAGTAAAGGTCTGTCTCCAAACCTCTGATCCACCAGCGAAACCTTCAGAAAATCTGCTGGCAATTCCATTTTAAATCAGTACATAAATAAAAAGCAGTAAATTCAGCTGGTCATTGTAGGTGAGAAGCAAGTCAAGGTTGAAGTGCACAAATCAGAAAAGAATAGATGTTTGCCTGCCTTGAGCCTTGGCTATGTTACGAATTGATTTGTTTTTTCCAGCAACTCAGGGATGATTTTCCTGCACTTTGCTCCAATTCTGCGAAGTTTAATGGCAAAATGGCCGTGGGGGCCCATCCACAGATCCCCTCCTTGCTGTCAGCGCTGCTCTCTGGTGACAGCCCAAACTCCCCCCTCACTGAACACAAACTCCGGGGAAATCAGGGACGAAGCCTCCAACAGCACCTGCAGGTCGGTTCCTTCTGCTGCTCCCCAAGTTTTTGTCATTAACAGCTACGCTGTGTTTACATTGCCGCAGAGCTTCCCTGTTATCAAAGCACTATTCTTAACTGCAGAGAATCAACAGTTTCCCTTTGCAACGTGGTGAATAAATCACTGAGCTCAAACCAGACCGTTTCTGCGGCTTTTGTCTTTCTAGGGACTCTTCTTTCTCTGAGCAATAGGAAACCTCAGACTGGGTTATATCTACTGCAGAGAAAACCACGGACGAAAGGCAACCTGCATCTTCTCTTCCTTTTATCTTTGCCTTCTGTTGTGTCTCTCCTCCTAAGCAGCTCTCAGTCTCAGACATACTTTGGTGAAAGAAGACTCTCACGTTCAACAGATGAATACCATTTTAAATCAGAGGAAGGCTGCACGCTCCGGTAATAATCGCATCGAGAAGGTTCGTGAGGTTCTTGAAAGAATAACCTCAGCCCAGCATCAGAGGGATTAACGAAACAGCATCAGTCCCTGGCAGGTGGAAGGCCACAGAGGGGTCCCCCAGGAGTACAGGGACTATCGGCTCTTCCCCTGGAGGCCAACCTTCTCTTATCGCCTACTTGTGATTCTACCTGATAATAAACGTTTATGGGATACAAAGGTAACAGAAAAGACTTTTGGACACAATAAAGCGATTATGTGCGCTAGATTTGGCATCGGGTAACGTTTCCCCCTCCTGCCCCCACTTTAAAGACCGTACCTCGTACAGATGCAGAGCAGACAGGCTTGGCTCTGCTATTCAGTGCCAGAAGAGCGATGCTCACCGGTGGATCCCGGAGGCCTTCCCACTCTCTACTCCCATTTGCTATTATTTCTTTTGAACGTTGCGCATCACCCATGCGTTTGCGTGACTGCTGCGGAGCTGAGTTTTGGAAGGGCGAAACTATATTTGGGCAGATGAGAGGGAAGTCTGGCACTCCACCAGCCACTGAATCTCACTCTAGCCTGTAATTTACCATAGGGGAGTGCAGAGCTCCAGACAGGTGCCTCCCCTTTTCTACCTTTGGTTTAATTAAACCTGTGTAAATTATTAATTCAGTCATTGTCACTATAAGCTTACTTACTCTTAGGAAATTCAACGTGGCTGCACTGAATCTATCTAAATACAACCTCCCATGTTTTCCTCCTCTTCAAAAAGCCGAAGGAACACTAAAGCTAGAGCATAACTCTGCTCCAGCCAGACACGAAGGACCCACAGCAGTGTTAATACAGAATCCCTTTCCTTTTGATTTCATCTACAACTGAGCCGTCCTATGAAGCCCCTACTTTCGTCTTTGCCGCTGATCATCCTGTCTCTGGATATGCAAATCCAGGAGCTGATCTTCCGCTATTACGAAATTCGTCTTTGTAAAGAACCTCGGTTGTTCTCCTGTGTTACATCTCCTGGTTTACTCACTTCCCTCTGAACCTTAGGATTTGTTTTTTGCTGGAAAGGCAGAAGTCCGGGGATTGTAAGAGTCATGCAGAGGATACAGCGCTATGCTCTGATGACATGGAAAGTCTGAATCAGGCTGAAACGGCACAACCGAGACACAAACACAGAGTAGACGAGGGGAACTGCTCTACATAGAAGGAGCAAGGACCTTCTCCGTTGTCTGGCCGTCCTTCAAACACCATTTAAGGTAACTGCTTGTACAATTTTTCGAAGGACAGCCGTCCCACGGCCAACTTTCAGTTACGACACAGGATACCTCGATTAACTGCACCCAGAATTCAAGCTGTCGGTGGTCAAACACCCCCTGGCCGCAGACAGCAAAAGGCAAATGATGTATTTGCTGCTTCTAAAAGCTCTCACTAACCTGCATGTTTTCCGTAGCGTCACCAAGCAATCCCCCAAAAGTGATAGCGTTGGTCACTGTGGCCAGGTAGATGAAGAGAATGGCTGACAGGGCTTGAATGTTTAAAGCGTCGTAGAAGTCGCTGGCAAAGAACGGTGCTTTCCTCTTTATGTCTTTGATTAAGCCACCGCAGAATCTGAAAAGACAAGAGAAGACTCGTGCAAAATGTTTTACAGTGAAAGTCACCACGATAAGTAATTGGAAGCATTGCCAGAAATGAAGTATTATCTGAAAGGAGTGAGATCACCACATTACGTAATAGTCTTATCGCAGCTGTGATGGTCCAGGGACATCACCGAGATAATGGTGTAAAGAAAGATAGTATCTTGAAGATGTGATGCAGCTGGAAGAGATGAATTTCAGGATCACAAGCCCTACTTCTGCTGAAACAGACCACTAAAGTTTGCAGTTCAGGAAGCCTATCTGTTGTTGTTTGGTTTTTCCCCCTCAACTATAATGGTTGATGTGATAAAATATATTAACTCTAGTCTAAATCCCTGCCTAAATTTCTCCACGTGGCAGACACAACGCTTAGGTGAGCCAAACAATCTGCTAAATGGAAAAACGCTTCGAACTGTTATCCAGAAAAAGAACTAGAAGTAAAAACGCAAGTGAAATCGTCTTGGAGAACAAGATTGCTCCACTGGCAGAGGTATTCTTTTTGTACAACCACAGACAGGACAGTATTTAACTCTTACAGGAACACGGTGCGGCTCTGCCAGTGCCAGCACCGAAGACGTTTCTGGTTTGCCTCTTGCTCCCTTGTGTGCAGGGCACCACCTACGCCAGGACTGTTGAGCCACCGTAGGCAGCGGCGCAGGGCAGGAAGGCGCACATCCCTTTCTGACCCAGAACCGGGACGTGTTGACTGTCTGGTACACACCAATGTGTAATTTCAGACTTTCAGACTTTTCTCCTAGAATTCAGGTATCCTACTAGAACTTTAAAAAAAGAAATTAAATAGACTGGGAAGGAGGGTGCAACGTCCCCCCAAAAACCTGCGTATTGACCCCGAAACGCTGAATGCAGCGTTTTATGGCCGCCTGAACGGCATTCCCACTCTAGCGGGCTTTGACGTGGCGTGCGAGCAGAGCTATAAAGCAGAGAGTAAGGCCTCGGGCTCTGTTACCTGCTGTGTTTCTGCCCCATAAAACCTTCAGCTGTGCAATCCAACTACAACAGGAATGCCTGGAAAAGGGAACGTCTTTGCTTTTGGTTAAGGCACTTGCAGAGACCCAAATGGAAACTGTAGCTGTACCAGCCACGTTTACATCTCTTCGTCTCATTTCACAGACTTCCAACAGACACCACCTACCCACACCTCCTTTCATTTTTGAATGCCTCACTTAAGACACTTTGTCATTTGCTCAGAACCCTTCAGACAGTCCCAAGCTGGGCACTAAAAACCCCAGGACACGTTTCGGGGTCATGGCTCAACCTATATGAACAGTATCTGGGGATGGAAAGCGGAAGGGATGAAATGGTCCTGCAAAGGGAAGCGCTGCCCCGGCTCGGATCGCACCGGGTATGTCCCGCCGAACGACGCGTTACTGACCTGCCAGTCCGCTGCAGTTCTTCGCAGTCCCCGTGGCCCCCGCCGCCGTGTCCTCCATCATGAGGCGTGTCTCCATTCATCTGTACATTTTCTCCGCCGGAGTACATGTTTTTCCTAGGCAAAAGGCAAGCCAAACTGAGGCCCGCTCCACAAAAGGGGATCTGCACCCAGGTCCCCCAAACAAGCGTTCCCAAAGCTGCGCTGTACAAAGGAGACTAAAAGGCTGGGCTAAAAGACCAAGCAGAACCCCAAAGAGTCTGGATAACCGCTACGGATGTTGTTATACGCCTACAACCTCACCTTAAAGGGTACAAAATGGCCAGGATGTCCTCCCTCCGGCTATGAACAGAGACCTGAAAACACCTCTAGTATTTTCTGAACAGATGCAGGTCACTCTGCGGTTGCTCAATAACCCTGGTGTACCCAAAGCACCAGCTCTTCCTGTCACCCTTTCAGAACCGATGCATGCTGTCGTCCATCCCAGAGACCCGCCTGTCTCCTGCTGTTACCTTTTATCTGAGGAAGGGAGAGACTTGGGGGGCTCTATCCTAATGGCTGGATCCCATTCCCCAGGGGGGAGCACAATGACTTCATCCAGAAACTCATCAATGCCAGCAATCAGGTCCTGCCGGTCCTTGGCTTTATAGGCAATGTCGTGGAATACCTGCAAGGGAAAGAGAGACTCCACGTAGAAAAGGTTTGCAGCTTCTGTAGCCTGGATTCCAGAGGCAGCGGCCGCGTTTTATGCTACAAAAACTTCTTATTTGATCAGAAAAACCTCTCAAAGTGTATCAGGACACTTGGCACCAGGGTGCGTGAACCTCAGGCAAGCCCAGGTCGTTTAACAATAGAGATTCTTTTCTTGCAGGCATTTTTCTAATATATACATTTCTATTTTCAGAATACACATTTCTAACCTCTTAAAACATGTTACAACAGCAATTATTAATTTCTTTTATTAAAGAAAAAGTAGTTTTCCTATAAAAAAGGAGTTTCGAGTATATTTGGAGAAGACACTTTTATAAAGCCACAAAAAAGCATTGATTCTTTTTTCCTATCTACTTCAACCTATCGAAAGATAGGTTAGTTTTTCAACCTTGTGACACTGAAACGACGACAATATTTACTCCAAAATAATAATGAGAAGCACAAACTAATCTTCCTGAAAGGCCTAGAGGGAGGAGAGAGGAAAGAGAGTATTAACGCTGAGCTTTACAGAAATCTTTTGGACTGCCTGGAGGCAAGGTGGATCAGCGCAGGTGCCAGACTTAGTAAGAACAGCCAGAGGGAGGATTTTGGGGCTATGGGAACTAGACTCTAGGCAGTGGAATGAGAGAAAACAAGAGCTGAAACCAGATGAGTGGTAATTAAAAGAACCATACGAGAGCAAAACAACACAAGGAGAAACAAACATGATGTAAATCAGCCCCGGATGCACAGAGCCCGAGGGACGCTGGAAGAAAGACGCTGTAAATGAATACTGAAAGCCCGGTCACCTCACTGAGGTGTAGGACTAGTGAGTAATTGCTAGCAACTCATGGATAATATCTAAGTGCTGCCTGAATGAAGAAGTGCTCCAGGATACAGTGCGACACACAGCAGGACGCCCTGGATGTCATTCTGCTGTAGTTAACTGGAGGGTAGCTGTGGGTTACTGCGGCCATGGGATGCGACGCAAGGCGCACGGCGCGACAAGATTAATGCAAAGATTAATTCATAGTCTATTTGAAAGAGTGATTGCTAGCAGGAAGATACATACGATGGATAAAAGCTTCCTGTAGTCATGCTTTCACAAAAACATGAAGCCAGAAGAAACCATTATGTAAACAGATGGAATTAGGGGGTGACGTTTGGATATTTCAGCTTTATGTGTATGTCCATTCCTGTCAGCCACGCTGGAGGAAAGGGCACTCTTACTAGCTAACTGAAATCCAGGAGAACCCATTTCACACAGGAGATGTCACGACACCTACCTCATCAGACATCAGAGTGGCGATGGCTCGGCCGATCTCATGATAGGACTTTGCTTTGCCCTTCGGTCCCAGCAGAATGAAGAGAAATCTGACAAAACAAACAGATCATTCCCATTTAGGACAGCAAAAATTGGATCACTTATTAATTATACACTCCCCAGACAGAAATCTGACTGTAAAATGTTGTTAGAGATCCAGAGGCTGCCGGTGGCCTCCAGCTAACTTGGGAGTAGAGGTTACACCCTGCAGCCCATCGCGCTTACTGGAACAAGCAAGACACAACCCAGAGGTTTTCTCCCCAAAAGCCTTAAAAGAAGCCTCAGGCCACCATGGCCAAATGCTTTCACTGCACAGCAGTCGCTACCATCAGCAACCAAGACTGTGGGATGAGGTGAAGGAAGGATGTTCTTCCAACACCCAGCACCTGGAAGTGAACCATGCACGACAGATGCCGCTCCAGCGCAGAGCAGTTGAGAATCCATGCCCTGTGCACCAAAGAAAGCCCATCAACCTCCACGGTGACTGATTTGGTCGTATTTTACTGGCTCCTTGCAGCTGTTCAACCCTTAAGATATCCGTGTTAAATGTCTGCCTAGCGCTATTCCAGTGCCATTTATGGGACAACAGCAGTGACATAACTTCTGCTGCACAGCCAGGAGGGGACGGAAGAAGATTTAAGGATTGCTCCCTCTGCACAGCTCCAAGGGCAGCGACACACCTGAGCATCCCCTGTGCACAGGACTGAGTGGGGCCAGCACAGCAGTGGGCACAGAGGGAAGACGCCATTAACTGTCCACGTTGCTCACTGTAAACTACATCGTTCCCTCAAGCTATCAGAGAGCACTCCGTGTCCTTATTAATGCTCTGCTGGGGCTCAGATCTCTCTCATGGTTCAGCACCCCGAGTAGCTACCCACAACACATGAAGGGAAACCATTAATCTAAAATAGGACTTCGGCAATAAATAATTAAGCCCAACTTGTATGCCCTGAATTTCTGCTCCGAGCATACAATACGTACCAGAGACCTGTAAGCCCACCTGATGGCTTCGTAGTCACAGCTTAATTCTTAAACAGACAACTCAAGGTGCAAATCTGTTCCTACGGTAGGGACCATCAGTGAGCGTGACTACATCTACAAGGAATTAGGAGCTAATTTTTTACATGATCTCTTTTGGCAACAACTATATCCAAGTCACTGCTAATGAGTTTGAAAAACATCATGATATGAAACCTTTGGAGATAGGAAATTACTGCTCGTTATCTCTCCTGCCCTTGCTTTTGTCAGTGCTGACGTGCTATGAATCAGGATGTGCCTACGTGACAATATGTTCTAATGAGATTCCTTAATGGAAAAGGCTATACATGGAAAATGGATGCTTCTGCCAATAAACTTGTCTGGCAGTTGTGCCAGAATAATGGGAATGCTGGTGAAAGGTGGCTGGGTCTTCAAGCTCTTAACTGAGAATCATGAGAAAGAGTGGCCTCAAGGCTGGACGTTCAAAGGTACCTAGATTCTTTCGGCCTGGAACGAAAAATAAATAAAAAAAAAAGATAGATACCACCATTCAAATACTCCTGAATTCAGGTAAGACCTAAGCTTTATCTTAGGCACTCCCAGTTCCTAAACTAAGTTTCACACCCAAGGCCAAGGTGTCAATGCTGAGATGGTAAAAGCCATTCTAGTCCCTGTAGAAATACTCTCATACTTTTAAGTTGACTTCACGCTGTAGACAGGTGCCAAGCTGGCAGCTACCCACCCACTTGGCGTCAACGTACAGCCGTGGCTGTACAAACACGGGCTTCCTATAAATCCCCTGTTCAGATTTGGTTCATGGCTATGGCATGAAAATCTGTCTTCATGCCACCTCGCACAGCGGCCAACACTGGGTGGCCCATGGGGTTGCCATGCAGACCACCATGCCAGACAGTGTCATTTCAAGCCTTCAGCCTGAGCTGGACTCTAGTGACCTTGAGATAAAAGTCTCTCCCACATCAACTCATCGTTGCAATTAGCAACAGAAGAAGTCACATGGCAGGAGACCAACTTCTCCATTTCACCTAATTTAGCGGAGACTGGGAATTATTAGGGCAATTTTCAGCAAACTCCTTGTCAGCGTGCGTTTCAAAGAGAAACGCTAATAGCTGCTCAAAACAACTTCAAAGCTTCCTGAATTAAGCCTTTTTCCAATTATGGCCATACCTTTCCATCAGTAATGGAAAATAAACACACTATAACCTTTGGTAAGTTGTCTCATCTAAACCACTTCCAGTGTCAATGTGGGCTAGCTTCACCTTTTAGACATGAATTTCAATTGTCTCTCATGGCTAGATCCTAGAATCATACAATCTTTAAGGTTGGAAAAGACATCTCGGATCATCAAGTCCAATCGTCAACCCAACACCACCATGTCTACTAAACCTGTCCCCAAGTGCCATGGCTACAGCCTTTTTGAACACCTCCAGGGATGGTGACTCCTCCCCCCTCCCTGGGCAGCCTGTTCCAAGGCCTGATCACTCTTTCAGTGAAGAAATTTTTCCTAATATCCAACCTAAACCTGCCCTGGTTTCCTCTTGCCCCATCACCTGTTGTTTGGGAGAAGAGACCAACCTCCACCTCACCACAACCTCCTTTCAGGTAGTTGTAGAGAGTGATCAGGTCTCTCCTCAGTCTCCTCTTCTCCAGACTGAACAAACCCAGTTCCTTCAGCTGCTCCTCATAAAACTTGTGCTCCAGACCCTCCACCAGCTTTCTTGCCCTCCCCTGGACATGCTCCAGCACCTCATGTCCTTACTTAGATGGAAGAACCCTTGATAATTAAATTCCTTTAAATATCCTCCCCTATCGATCCTATCACCCACAGCCATCTGACGCTTAGATTAAGTCATTTGAGGCTTTCCTCCTCTCTTTAGTCATTTGGACAGCTTTTTTGTGAACCTTCCCTGATGTATCAGCGTCTTCCTCAGGGAAATCATCCAAGAGCTGGTTTGCCAGTGCAAATATATAGACGAAGTAACCTGTGGCTACTGAGGAACTTGATGTGAGCCTGCTTTCCTGAGAAAATGAAGTTAGGAGCATTGAGTTAGGGGACAGGACTTCTGATAAGCAGGGCAAGTCTTATGAAACATGGTAGGATGATGGGGAGAGGACTGGACTGCTCTGGGCCATGGACACACCCTCTGCGTTATTTGCCAACCTTTACTACGTTAGCTGTGTGTTTTCTCAGAAGCTGCTGATAAAATGTGAAACAACAGGGTTGCGAGGTGTGACGCCTCACCACAAGTACTTCCCCTTACAAGCATCGTGTTAAGTATTATTTTAGCTTCCTAAATGCAAATATTGTCAAGTACTAAGTCGAACGTCTTATACGGTATGTTATAGCCAAACAAGTAGTATCTATTTAAAAAAATCAAGAGTCCTGTTAAAAAAAAAGGCAGGCATCAAGTTAGCAGGACAGGATCCATAAGCACACGTTAGTTGGCATTACCAACAGCAACGCTTCCTAATCGAGCTCTTCATCAGGCTTTTAAGTGTTCCGTGAGGTTCACACGGAGGTGACTAAGCCATACACGCCTAGGTCATGTCCTCTGCTCTCCTCCTACCTCCGGGAACTTTCCCTGTCTTTCACGAGTTATCATAAAACAACATTAAAGACAAACTGTTCCTCAGCCAACTCTTTTAAAACTCCAGGATGCAAATTATCCCAATATATTAATTTAAAAAAAAAGCACTTCATAACTTCAGAAGTTGCTGCTCAGCATTCGCTGATTTTCCAGGGGAATGAGACATTTTTATAACCGTCTCCTGAATTAATGACACCAGCCGGCTCCGCTCCAGTGCGTAACAGGAGCACCTGAAAGCTCTCGCATTTACTAAAACGTTCTTGAAAACAAGCAGTTTCTGTTGCTTCACCCTGACAGATTCAGCTCAGAATTGCCCTCGGCAGGCAGAGCAAGACCTTTTAAAGGGCCAAATATTATAAACACAAAAATATTAATGCATTTTAGTGGTTTGGACTAGATTATGTCTGCACTCATTTAATGTCAATTATTTAGGAGTACTTCCACCTAAGAAAGCCCTCGCGTCGTGCTGTGACATCCTCCTCTCCATCTGCCAAGGCGCGAGCCAGCACGGAACTCCTCCCCGCTGCACCCAACGTGCGCTGAGCTATCGAATGTCCGTTCCCAACATGTAACGTTGCTAAGGATGCTTCAAGGCAGAGAATGCGAGGTTTCACCTCCTACCAGCTAGCTCAAAGTCTCTCTGAAGTGGCAACAAAATTCAGTGTTTCTCCCGAATGCTCTGGGCTTACTGACAAGGCTGACAGCCCTCGCACCCAGGGTACCTGCTCTTGAACTCTGTGTGACAGCAGTCAAAGCGCTCCAAATCCGTTCCCTCTGAGCCGATAACGAGCCAGAAACCCGGGAATTTATGATTCTGTTTTACCTAAAGCGCTACTCCTCCCGTCGCTTCTGCACGCTTTTTCCTTCTTAAGCAGATGATGGTCACCGACTATGTCTGATTCACCTTTTAATCCTACGGACTACACCACCAAACCCAACAGGAATAAATTAATTCTCACAGATGAGTAATTCCAATTCAAAAGGGTCAAACATGCCCTGGCCAACACACTGTAAACCCAGACAGTGCACCTAGAAGATGAGAATCATTAAAGTTGGAAAAGACCTGCAAGATCACCCAGTCCAACCAACCCCCCCACCACCTATTACCCACTAAACCATGTCCCTAAGTACCACATCCTACCTGTCCCTAAAGGCCCCCATGGACGGTGATTCCACCACCTCCCTGGGTAACCCGTTCCAAGGCCCGACCACCCTTTCAGAGAAGAAATTTCTCCTCATCTCCAACCTGAACCTCCCCTGGCGCAACTTGCGGCCGTTCCCCCTTGTCCTGTCGCTGGTTATCTGCGAGAAGCACCACAGCAATACTGTGCACAAGCCCAGTAACCTGGGAATACGGACCTACCAACCTGCTATGAGCAACACAACCCTCCTGGAGCTTGGCGGGAGGTGACACTGAAGACTGCGGAGCAGAATTTCTATCTAGTTTGCCCCAGGAGGCCACAAAGCTTTATGTGCTGTGCTTCTGAGAAATCTGCCTAGAAATCTCTATGAAATCATATGAGAAGCACACTTAGGAGGTGGGGAGCGAACACAACACTGGCTCCAAAGTCAGTGCAGCACTAGCATTTTGCCATCCGTTTGGGACATTCGTGACTAGCAAGTTCCCGTACGGGTGGAGGGTCATGGTGAAAACTGTCCCAGGACCAAGCCTCACCACAGTCTCTTTGCAAGCAGACCATCAGTGCAGGAGACAAGGTAGGTTAAAGGTACCTACACAAAGGAAACTCAGTAAGGACCTGCAGAAAATGGTTTTGTTTTTGAGAGGTGTAGGGGGAAGCAGACCTTCTGTTGTTGGACACCATGTAAGATGCCTACAAGGCATCCAGCATTCCCACAGAGATACATGTTGCTGGACTCCAGGGCTGAAAGAACAACCTCTTGATATACTTTTCCAGCAGAATCTGTGGCTCGGACTGCTGATGAAAGGAGCGTGACTTGAGATTGCAGTAATGAAAGGAGACGATGAAGTGTTTGGTCCCTCTTCTATTTCACACAGGTGGTCCTTGAAGTTTTGGGCAACCTCTCAGCACTGCAGACTTCTCGCATGGTGTCCAACATGTGAACGCAGACAGATAAAGGCAGTCTTTTGCTGCCAGAGCTCTGATTTCCCAGAATAAGTCCTTCTGCTGGAAAGGCTGCTAAAGGACACAGCCTGAAGACCATTTCAACGCTGTAATTAATGAATGAGACACACGTTTCATCCTCCCCTATGCAGAAGATGCCTTTGCAGTTAAAAGCTGTAGGTGGCAAGGGAGGAGAATCTGACTCCTGGTCCTGCCACATGCTTCCTAAGTGACCTTTGGGCAAGTTACTTCATTTCATTGTAGACTTGTAGACACAGGCAATTTCCCAGCACTACATATTAGACTGTGCAAGTCTGTACAGCTTATCTCCAAAAAAATCTTTCCCTTGCTCATTCTTCATCTTTTTTCCCCATCAACATTCCATTAACGCAGCAGACCTGAACACATAATTGCACATTTATTTTATGAAAACAAAAAGCTGTACCTATTGCACTGTCCAGAGGAGAAGCGGCCATACCCAAGCCACGGTGCAAGCACGGTAGCTAAGTGCTTGCCAAAACGAGGAGTTCACAGCACCGTGGAATTAAATTCATCACGAGAACGCCAAAGGCCTTAAAGGTTTTTTCGGTCTGATCGCTGAAAAGAAAACTCAATGCAGCGAAAGGCTGGGATGTCTCCAGGCCAGTTTCAGATCCCCGCTTTTTATTACCAGGGCTGTACGAAGACACCCTGCTGAGAAACTTTTCCTGGAGAGTTCATCAGATCTTGCTCGTTTCTTTTAAGTAAAAATTTACTTTTAAGTAAAGGAAATACTTAGCAAGGAAGCATGAAGGAAAAAATACATAGAAAATGTATGCATCCAAGGAAGAGTCATTTCTACACAGGAAATCTTATTTCTACAAAGCACCCAAAATTCTGTAACTCACAAGAAAAATCCAAGCCAAAGAATGTGTGGAGGAAATAAAAAAACCCACCATCAGCAGAAATACGTAAGCCATTTAACTGGAAGCCTGCATGTTGAATACTGTCTACCTTAGGCACACAATAATCCTTTTTCTTTCCCCAGTACCTCTGCAGGGCTTGCTGTCATGTTTGCTCCCTCATCACAAGGTTGTGGCCATATCCTATGCGTCCAGCTAATGCATGCAGCCGATAAACTGATGCACAGCTCATCTGAGGAAAGCTGTCGCTGCCCTCTCCCTGCAAACCTGCCCCGTTAGCGCTTTGAAAAGCAAAGCATCGCGATGGCTTCACGCTCCTCCGCAAGCTGGGCGACACCCTGTGATGGCTGGGAATGCTTTCTCCCTTCGTCCAGCACCAGGGGAGGGCTTTTCCCCCCACCTCTCTGCCACTGACCCAACAAGCCCTGGGATGAATTCGGTGTATCTGCAGTTGCTGAAAAGGACGGGATTTTTACCTGCCACAGCCCACCAGAAACACCAACTGGATCGCTGCGCGAAGGCGCCTCCAGCAGCGCCCGTCCCCGCAGGAACAGACCGGTGCTCCTCTGCGTTACAGACCAGCATGCCCACAGCTCCGTGCTGAGACCTGGGTGTTTAACGCCCACCCCCCAAAAAACCCCCCAACCTGCTGCTTTCTGAAGAGACAGACAGATGCAGGTCACACTGCGGTTACTTGATATACTCGGCTCACGACACTCCTGCAGCAACCCACAGCGCTGAAACATTAGCTCACCTTCATTGAGAAACCCCAGGTGGTTTTGCACTGCCGAACTTTGATGGCAGGGACAATTTTACCAGGAACTTGATCATTTAACTAAACAAAAGGAGAAGCCCCAAGGGAGAAAAGAGGGGGCACGCAGAAGGCTCCAGTTCCAGCGTCTTGTGGAGCCTGCGGGCTGCTAAGTGCACGTCCACAACAGGAACGCTGGCCGTGTGAGATGGCCGGGACTCGGCGCTGACCGAGGAGACGCTCCATCATAGCTCGTCTGGGCCCTGATGGGATTTCCTTGATTGAATTTCACAGGATGCAGCCATTGCAAATGGCTCTTCATTACTCACAAAAGCCATCTAATGAGCCTCCCTGCTTTGATTAGGGCTAGCATTTGGTTTGGAGGATGGCAAATGGATAATACTATTTCCTGGAAAAAAATGTTGGCATGGAAGGACATATTGTCTTGATTAATGCTATTGAATAATGAGGTCGTTCAGCAATCCTAGATCTAACTTCCTGGCTCCCACTACCAAAACAAACAATACCTCATTTTACATCTGCTGAAAAGCATTTGGAGATGTGTTTAAAAAAAAAAAAAGCGTATTAGACTTCGAAGCTGAAATACTGAAGTATACAGCGCTCAGCAATGCTGAGGAATGAAGGATAACCTTTTACACAACACGCCACGTTGAGCTCCCCGTACTCCTACCAGAACACCCAGCGTGTGCACACACTTGTTGACGTGGTTATTCTAAGGAGTCATTTAAAGAATCTCCAAGAAATACGAACACTGCTGCATCACTAGATGGGGATTAAACTATTAGCAAAACTAGATCACCTTTTTCTGTTGTTTTGCGCATGGAAATAAGGTACAGACTGTAATAACCATCCGACTTCCACTGCGTACGCTGGCTGTGCTTCATTCCAGTATTAGCAAGGCCCCAGCCACGGGCTTCTGTCTCTTCCCACAGAATTTTTACTTGATACAGCCTCAAAGCCTCCAGGCATTATTCAAATGACAACCCTCCCTCTGCACTGAAAGCCCTTGAAACCGTTCACATAAAACACGTATCTGCACATTAGCGATGTGAAAGGACTGGTTTCAACTCCATCAGTACGAGGAAAATGCAAAGCAACCCCTTTGTAAGCAGACACTCAAAGGGCACCAGCGCTGGGCGCGCAGCAGCGCCGAGGAACACGGCACCGCGGGGACCGGCGCGGAGCTGCACGGGGATGCTGCAAACCAGCTGCGGCGGGCTGTCCACCCGCCGTCGCTTGTCCTTCTCACCGACGCTGCTCCGCTCTCCGTGCCCTTCGTTACCTGTTAGCACCACCATTTTTACAGTCCTTACCTCGGCGGGGTGTCTGCGTATACACCTGAAGCAAAGGTACACCGCTGCGTAACACGCGCGTACGGCAGATGTTCTGCCCACCTACACTGATCATTTTTCTCTACTGGGTTACGTGATGAACAATATGTAATGGCATAACTAAGGGCAACATCGTCAGGAGTTCAAAGAGGACTTCAGCTTCGCTGTTCCGGTAGATAAATAAAACTCACTGTACAGGCAGTTCCGCATATTCAAGCAGTAAATTCAAGTATTTAAGAACGTAATATATATTCACCTTTACGAGACTCTGATGAACCTGCAATGAGTCACAATAAATAAAATACGTATATGACGTTTTTCGCTGAACGGTTAGGCATTAGCAACCACCCCCGACACAACTGTATCCCCCAGTTTACCTGACTTCTTTTTTTTCACCCCAGCAGGGCCAGAATTACATCCTTCGTCTAAGGTGAGCTTTTAAGAGGAAAAATATGTACTGCAAAAACACGCAGAGGGACTCCAAGGTATGGACCGTGTGCATTGGGGGGATCCTCAGGGGCAGGAGAAGCGCCCCGGTAGTTAACTTTCACACTGATAGTGCCCTGCACAGCTAAGTTGTTGTTAGTGCCTTTGTGTAGTGTTTGTGTTATTTTACAGCTTATGTCTTATTAAACTAACAGAGGGGAGCTGGAGCTGAGCTGAGAGGCAGCAATCCTTCCCTGGGAGGGTGCTGAGGCCCTGGCACAGGGTGCCCCGAGAAGCTGTGGCTGCCCCTGGCTCCCTGGCAGTGCCCAAGGCCAGGTTGGATGGGGCTTTGGGCAGCCTGGGCTGGTGGGGGGTGTCCCTGCCCATGGCAGGGGGTGGCACTGGGTGGGCTGGGAGGTCCCTTCCAACCCAAACCAGTCTGGGATTCTCTGATTCTAACCAAATTCAGACCTGAAAATGATGAAGTGGCTACAGTGAGTTTTGTGACTTTAAACCAATAATCCTGACCGTTACGCACATCGTGTGATAGAAAGCCATGGCGAATGTCTTCTTTTGGCCTGGTGTTTGGATTTTAAAAGGTGGAAATGCAGTTTATAATTCTTGTCCCCTGCCCATGGGCTGAATCATCTTACCGGGTAGGTACAGGGACTTCAGTCAGAGCACCCAACATGACCGCCTGCTGCAGCCGGACGAAGGCAATGAAAGGGTTCTCCAGGAAGTCTACCTCCCCCACCAGCACATTGGAAGCCTCAGCATCACGGGGCAATTTCTTCATGAATTTATTCTTCAGCTGCATCAGTGAAAGAGGAAGGAAAAGAAAATTAAGTCTTGTTAGGCATGCAAAGAGGAATCTCCAATAGAATTTACCCAGTGTTCACCCACATTTCTTCCCGGGTCAAAACGTATCTTTGGCCAACATGTACCATCCCCACAGAGTCTACTGAGACACAAATGCTGAGAGGATCAGCCCCAGAAGAACAACGCTGATATTGGTGCTTGGAGCCAAGACGATGCTGAGAAGATTACGCCTCTCGGAGCCGCTCTTTTTGTTGACCAACCTAAGATGGAATTGTTTTGGGAGAAAAAGGCATGCGACACTGAGGAAGATGAGTAGATCTGGGCAGGGTTTCAGGAAGAAGCACTGCACCACCTCGCTGCCTGGCAGCACTTCTTACGAATGAAAATGCAACTCCGCGATCTGCAGTCGCCGCTACAGAAACGACTGGCCCGAGGAGAACTAATCCCGAGGGATGGACGCCAGGAGCCGGGCACCTGCACTTCGCTGTGTACATGTCTTTTCAAGTTCCAAGTGAAAGACCAAGCTTAGCGCAGGCTTTTAGGAGCACGTTTCCTACGTGTGGGTGAAGACAGGCGCACAGAAATTTCTGCCTCCATCCCAGCCACTTAACTGAAATACGTGTAAAACCCCACACGGAAAGGTAGCTAACGAGGTTGCTAGTCACCGTGTAAGCTAAAAGACCTCTCCCATTTCCACCATCAATTAAACACCCACTGCTTTAGAATCAAGTTACTGCAGCCGATGTTTAACCCTGCCACAGCAACCCCTAACTTGATCCCAGCTCTGTCCTCTATCCCCTGTCAGACAGAAACGTTAAGAGCCTCACACACAAGTTTGAGTGAATTAACTGTTAACATCTGGAGTATGTACGTACATACCTACTCTGCCTGATCTGTTGAAAAATCAGTGTGGTCCAGTGGCCAGGAAAACCACTTCAGCAGAGCTACCTAAAATCCACAGCAGTTCAGAACAGCTCTCAGGAGCCCCAAAGGACATGCTGACTGATGGCTTTAAGATTTTGGAACTACAATTCCTGAAACGCACCAGAAAACATCAGGCGTACGGTAAATCCCCCACAGAATCTTTGTACCTTTCCACTGATCCCGCCAACTGTTCACCGTTTGGTAACGTATCCCTTGGGAGAAGGGGCAAATGACAAAGCGCTAGGACTCACAAGTTTTAGGGACACGCTCAGCAAGGAAATATGGTGCTGGTTAATCGAGAGCTTCCCTGTAACGAGCCTTTGTCTGGGGGGAGGAAAACCAGCTAAGTGTCCTCCCTAAACAGGTACAAGGGCCCACTGCTTTGGACATGTGCTCGAGGGGGACAAAGCTGCTGTCAGGAGGATAAGAGAGACGAGATGCTCAGCGGCAGCGGAGGATGCTGCTCCTCAGCCCCCCTTTTCTAGGCAGCATGTTGAGGGGTTTCCCCCAAGCACCTCCAAGAGACATGAAATCATTCCTCCTGCCAGGCCTCCAAAGCAAGATTCACCAAAACAACCTCTGCCACGCTCATGGGTAGCTTTTCTCTCACGACTCTGATTTGCCTGAAAGACTGGTGTTCAAAAGCAAAGGCAGAGCAAACGCTTAGACACTTGCTGCTGCTTTGACAGACGGGTCTGGGGTTTCTCCCCCTTAACTTTTGGGCGAAGACACGACACGATGGCACGGCAGCAGCAAGAAGCGTACAGATGCCGAACTCTTCTGCTGAAGCGGTGGAGACCCCCCCTGGGAAGCGGCGCCGACCCAGCTGGCAGGCTTGCTGTGGTCGGCCGCTTGCCCCAAAGGCTCCGGTTACCCTTCGCAAAGGATGCTGAAGGACCGTACTGAATGTAAGATCAAAATCTTTACCGAAAAGGGACAGATCCTTCCACGGCGCCCCCAGGTAAACAGAGACCATAGGACATGAGGAACTCATGTGTTTCAGCAAATACTTTGTCGCAAAAGAAATTCAACTAAAGCACCAAAATTTCTTTCTGATCACTCTACTAATCTGATTTTCTCACCCAGGTTATTTCAACACAACCTTCCCGCGACGCCTTTCCAGCCTCATTGTCTCTCCGTACCCTCAGGATCTCTGACTGCTCCTTTCTGCTCAGTAACAGGAGCTGGAGTTGTCACCTGAGCTTTCTTGGGGGGGCAGGGGTGGTGCTTTTTCTAGTGTTCTTTCACTCTCTTCCCACATCTTTGCCTTTTTCTTATTACCAGTGACCACAGCTGTGCCAGAAGCGTGACAAAGGGAGCTGGTGAAGCCACCGTGAGCAACCGCACCGCTCATCTCCAAGCTGTCTCATAGATAAGGTCCAGATTTTAGTCCATTTGAAAAACAACACAACTAGGTTTTTTTAAAAGAAAGGTTGTATCTCAAAACAATAGTTATTTACTATATTGTATCATATTAAAAAGGTATTTGAGTATTTAGCAGAATTTCCTATCAGTTTTTGCTGTCTCATCTATAAGAAAAGCATATAGGAACAGACATTATTTTTTTATCATATTTGGAGTTTAACTCTTCACTCGTGGCAAGCCCACTGCAACCCATGGCTCTAAACACGGTGTATGCGTGGCCTCTCCTGCCTCCTCCAACCCCATCGTGCTTGGACCACAAACGGTCGCAGTCCCAACAGCATCACCTAAGGCAGAACATCGCTGCGGAGCGCAAATCGGCTCGGTGCGTTTGATCTAGGGATAGCTCCCCCCAGTTCCTGCATCAAGATAGGCATGGAGCTGCTGTCTGACATGGAAAGGCAGACCACAGCAAGGCCTTCTGCTCCCCTGTGCCTTCTGCCTCTGAGGGCTGGCTGCTGGCCGCAAAGGCCACAGGAAAGGAGCGCCAGAGGAGCTGGCAGACGGGGAATCCACCAGCAAGGAAAGGAGCTTTGGGACTTCAGTCATGATATAAGCAGCAGTTCTGGAGGGGCAGCAAAGCGTCTGCTGTGGTACTGAACAGCGGGGCTCAAACTGTAGGACAGCGAGCTTGGAAGACGAACTATAAAGCTGTACGTGCTGATTTCCAGCAAGCCTTCCTGCGGCATCCAAATGGTATCCGAGATCCAACTCTGCGCTCATCACCGTTAAACCGGACTGCTGGAAGAAATCGAGTGACCAGCATCGTTCTCACCAGCCAGCTGCCAGGGTTACTCTTATTTACACATCTTCTCCCGTACCGTAGCTATAGCTTCACGCTAAAAATAGCTCCTTACAGCCTGAAGGTCATTCTTCTCATCTGTGCACCTCCATACCGTAACTGTACCAGGGCAGACGTGAGCAGGCGCACAGGGCTCTGCAACATGCATCATCGAGCTGAAGAAAATATTAAGTCCAACTACGGAGCAATGTCATCACTTGCTTCTGATTTGATCATGGGAAGACATAGCAGCAGCCGAGTTCTAAAAATCAGCCTCCCCCGGCTCTTCTCTGGTATCTTCCTGGCACCTGAAATCTCCTTAGCCTGGCACAGGATTGCCTTTCTGCGGGGTTATTAGATTAGCTTCCGCAGGGCTGCTGCAGGGCAGGGTGATCTGAGCAGCATGGCTCTTACCCCGGCACCAGTAAAGCTCCAGCAGCCTCGGCCACGCCGGTTGGGGGGCATCGAGCCCCCATCCCATACGTACCTCTCCGCCTGCCTTAGCATTCAGGCCGCATCCTTGCAGCCGGGGAGGGGTTTCCGAGCGTCCTCGGATCCGAGACAGCTTTGTTTTTCACTTCAGCAGCGGGAGAATTAATTTGAAGTTGAAGGCTTTGGAAAAATCCTGCCCTTGGTTGATTCCCAACACCCCCTCTGCACCACCCGGGGTGATCTTTGGAGATGCTCTGTGTTTGTCTGGCTAAGGGTGAATGGCGAGGGAGGATGTACTGCCAGAAACACCCACGGGGGGTAACACTCAACTGGGCTATGGATCCGGAACGGGCTTTGCCAGGCGATGTGAGGAAGTAGAAAAATGGAAAAAAAAAAAAAGGCCTCATGAAAAGGCATGAATTAGTGATTCAGCAGGAAGAAAACTGCTGGAACGATCCTACTCCTGCACGCTTCAGGCGGGACTACCACCCCAGAAAATCTTCAATAAGATCCAGGAGTTCTGTGGAGGAAAGCTGGAGAAGTGCTACCAGTTCTCCCACGAACCGTGTTTTGGAGGAAACCATCTCCAGTTTTAAAGACACTGGGAAGGTGCCAAATCCCCAATAAACATCCAACTTTGTGAGCAGGTCTGTTGTCTGTGCGTGTGGCTGAACAAGCACCGTGTTGGCCCGAGCGCCGGTGCCTTTCTGAACCAGAACTGACAAGCACCACCTCAAGTCAAAACCACCTGACTCATTTTGAAGAGCTATCATTAGAGTGCTTGGTCTTTTTTTTTCCTCCAAAAGAGTTTTGCAGCACCACTCACCACTTTCTTAAATCATTTATCAGAGAGGTGATGGGAAGCGTGCAGTTAGCCACGCGGCTGGAAGTACTATGTTCACCTTCCCTGCACTCCGCTAAATTGAGCATCGTTCCAAGCCGCCCACAGATCTCCAACACTGCGCCTGAAAACAGGCACCGCACCCTGACAATCACAATATGCCTGGAAGTATTTTAACACTGTTATCTACAGCATCACTTAAGACCTATGGGAAATGAAAGCAACTCCGACGTGCCACAGCTCTTAGTGCATCCGTTGGTTTGCTCAGGCACGCTGCTGCGCTGCAGCGCTGCCTCGCCTCCCACCGATGCTGCCTCCCCTGCAGAGCACACTGCTGCATGGCAGCATCAAATATTTTGTAAAGGATGGAAAGCTTCTTCCTTTCTTTTGGGAGCTCCGAGCACAACCGAGAGCACAGCTGTCCAACAGCCTGGAGCAGGAGAAGGTGGAAAGGAGCACTTGGCTGAACAAACGCACGGCTCCTGCCTGTGACCCCGGCACACTCTGCAAAGCCGTCTGCGGGCTTGGCCGGGGCAAAAGAATACCCAGGGCAAGCGGAAACTCCATCAAATGAGTCATCAGCTGAAGCACCAGAACCACAAAGCTAACCCAAACCCATGATGCAGCACTAAAACTGTGAGTGGAGAAGCCCTTTAGCTGGTCACATTGCTGTAATGATGCTCCAGGCTTTGCAGAACAGCCTGCAAGGGACACGTAGGCACGGATTTTTGGAAGGATCTCGTTGCCCTTATGTGTCACCCCTAGCCTCAGGAAGAGTCACCAAACAAAAACCTGGGCTGTGTGCGCTGGAGGTCAGGTAAAACACACCACCCAGAGCAGCCTCCTTGGAAACTGAGGTTACAACCCGATGAAAGCCTGAAATCAACTGCTCTTTGGGGACAGAGTTCTGCAGCGTGCCACATGGCATCAACAACTGCCTCTGCTTCTGCGAGGACACCACAGTGCTGTGGTCAATGCCTGCTGACTTGGGCTACTCACCCAACTAGCGTTGCTTGGATTTAAATGCCAGTTGCATTTAAATCAGTAGTGCCGATGAGTTGAGATGGGACGTGGGACGCAGCTAGCCCATTCACATGCCACCCTGCACCTATTTTACACCGCGTAAAGCTGTTGCAGTTATGCTCTGACTGAAAAAAAATCAGCCCTAAAGGAAAGGAGGGCTGGGAGGAAAGAAAAGCTGTTAGTGAAGCGCGAGGCAGGGACTGTCAGAGTGGGTCCAGAGGAGGCCACGAAGATGATCCGAGGGCTGGAGCACCTCTGCTATGAAGAAAGGCTGAGAGAGCTGGGGATGTTCAGCCTGGAGAAGGGAAGGCTCTGGGGTGACCTCACTGCAGCCCTTCAATACTTAAAAGGGGTCTTATAAAAAGGATGGAGAGAGACTCTTTACCCGGGTAGATAATGGGCAATGGGTTTAAACTAAAACATGGGAGATTTAGATGAGATATTAGGAAGAAATCCTTTCCTGTGAGGGTGCTGAGGCCCTGGCACAGGGTGCCCCGAGAAGCTGTGGCTGCCCCTGGCTCCCTGGCAGTGCCCAAGGCCAGGCTGGATGGGGCTTTGGGCACCCTGGGCTGGTGGGGGGTGTCCCTGCCCATGGCAGGGGGTGGGAACTAGATGGGCTGTGAGGTCCCTTCCAACCCAAACCAGTCTGGGATTCTATGACTCCGTTGAGCTTTTCTGCTCTGGGTAGAGCCTTTCTGGGCTGTCACTGCTGTCCTCACCCGACAGCACCTGCCGAGTTTGCAGTGGGGAAGTCCCCCCATGCTTACAGTGAAAGGAAAAATACAAGAAAAATGTTATTCAGGTCTAATGCTGTTACGTAGGTGCAGCAGATAACCAATAATCCCTGTCTCATCCTTACAAGAACAATATTAATAAACCAAATTCAGCATTAAAGGGACATCATAGAATCACAGAATCCTTAAGGTTGGAAAGGACCTCCGAGATCAAGTCCAGCTGTCAACCTAACACCACCATGCCTGCTAGATCATGTCCTGGAGTGCCACGTCTACACGTTTTTTCAATGTCTCCAGGGACGGTGATTCATCCACCAACTTCTCCTATGGAAGCTGCCAACCAACAGGCACTAACTTCCTATCACGCCTTCCTCCAGCCACACAGGACTTAGTTGCTATTGTCAGTGGAAGTGAATGACCAAAGCAAATGCCACCGACACGAGAACCTGAGAACGCTAGCTGTCTGGCAAACACCAAACCCAGAGTTTCCGAGCTTCTGCCTAAAAGCCCAGGAAGGCCCAGGAAGGCGGCTTTCGGCAGTCCCGCTCTGGGAAAGCAAAGCTATCCCACCAAGTGGGGAAAATATTCCACTCTTTTCCTGCTTCTTTCTGCCTTTATCATTTTACAAATCTCCCTCCTCTTCCCCAGCCCACCCTTTCCCAACCTGAAGACCCCTAGATTATATTTAGTGTCTCCAACAGAGTCTCCATTCCAACCCACTCCGTTTCACTCCACCACATACCACTTCTAAGTTCACTATTACTCAATGACCTCCAACACTGCTCTATTAAAAATAGCCAGTGCTGGACGTGGGGACGACAAGGAGGGGAGGAAACCACGTGAAGGTTGGGGTACGATCCCACTAAATGCAGCTCTCCCTCCTCAAACCACGACAAAGCCTGAGCGTTCAAAATCGACACGCACCGCACACATTACCACCGGCGAGCCCAACTGCATAGGCGGTGCTTTGTGTAACTAAACGAAGGCTTAAAGGTCCCTGATCACAGGGAGAAGGGATCCAGGTCCCCAAAACCCTGTTAGATCAAAGCCGAGAGCAACACGGGGCATCTTCCAGCCTGGCAGGTGGCACCAGGCTGCCCGAGAGCACGGGGGACACCGGGTCAAGCCAGCACAGGCTCGGGGGAGCGAACCCCTCCGCAGGCACAAGGAGAAGATGTGAGGGCTGCATTATTTAACAGAGACCATTTAAAAATTCACCCTACCTTCTGTTTCCTCTGCGGAGGGGTACGCGTGCTCACCTCAGCACCTCATCGTATTTCGGCGCGGGTTCCCACACCTGAGCGCAGGCACACAGAGCTTTTGTACTGAGGAAAGGTTAACTGCCCCGGGAATCTGAACCTGCCTCCGTCTCTGTTCTGTGTCTGTCCAGGTACACGTGTAAGATTACCTTCCCATCACTCGTCCCACGAACGCGTACCTCAAGGGACACCTCCAGCGTTCTGGGTTTTGTCTGGGCGCAGACCCCCGTTACCCAGACATGCTACTGAGATGTGCTGCTGATATACCACGGGGAGAAACGATGCGAGCAAAACTGCCCTCTGCATCGAGAAAAAGGGCCAAAGAAAATGAGATTCCAGTTAATTACACTTTGCAGAAACTTCTCCTTTCCTTCAGAAAGGTGGCAGTGATCTGTACTGGAAGACAGTCCTTTTCATTTGAGCTCCATGGAGTGAAAGTAGGTCACCCAGGCTGACAGACCTAAAAATTCGGAATGTCAGCTTGTGACTGTGGGGCTGAGGAGACCTTGTTCCAACAGGAAAAGCAGTGGAACCCACCGGATTTCACTGCAAACAGCGGGATCCCAGCAGTGCCCTCCCCGTCCGTGGGTCCCCCAGGAAAGGCGGGAGGGTTTCTCCCAACGCGGCCAGTTTCTGTTTTAACGTTAGAGCTGGCTTTGGCACAGATTCCCTGTTGATATGGAAACACCAGTTTGAATAAACAGCGCACACACCACAACAAATAAGGGTTTTGTGCCTCTCTGTCTGACCAGACTCATTCAGAGCCGTTTTTTGTCCCATATACAAGACATTTGAAAGTACAGATAATGCCAGGTCAGTAAACTCCCCTTACATCAACATATATTCATTTTCTATACGGTACTGCATCAGCTCACTAATACCAGGTCCCTGATAAAATTGATTTTCTTTAAACGTCCCCTTTATTTTACATGGTGAGCCTTAAAGAAGTCCTAGTGATCCAGCCATTCGGAGCTGCCAAGGACATTTTAACAGAGTACGACTGACGGATTTCTCATGGGAGGAGGGACGGGCAGCAGCGGGAACTTCCCGGCTGCCTCCGATCCGCCTGCGCTGCGGCAGCAAAGGGGCTAATAAAGGCTGTACCTGTCTCTTCTCAATCACTTTTGTTCACAGATATAGCTGAAAAAAATAATTTAAAATCTTTTCAAATTATTAAGATTACATGAATCAAGAGTGAAAAATAAGAGAGAATGGAAGAGTAACGCTAGCAAAATGCCCGGGCAGCACCGGGGAGCGGCCGCCGTACCAGCAGAGGCAGAATGCCACTGAACGGATGGTGAGAAGCCGAACGATGGGGAGCACAAAGCTGACCTTCCAGACATAGGCACAATCCACACGTAGCAGTTTCACCAGTGTAGCCCCATCAGTTGGCTGTGTGGGAAAAACCCCTCAATCTCTCGGCGTACGCAGGTCACGCCAGCAAAAGGATCGCTTCTCACCAGTACAGGTCACCCAGTTAGGGGGTTCCAGCTGGCGGAGGCTGTGGGTCTGCCAGCACGCCAGAACTGCACCAGCAACCCCTGTCTCCTGCAGACAAGCCTCTATTAAAAAGAAAACCAGACAGGAGTGGGGAATGACACCAGCAGCAAAGAGCGGAGCTGGGGATGCCCCTGTGCAGGCCTTCGCCCGATCCCCGGCACACTGAACCGCTGCCCACCGCTCTCCTTCCACATCCCCGTCCCGGGCACCCTCTTTGGCAGAAGGCTGCTTGCAAGCTGGCAGGAGTTCAGACAAGAGCAATCCAAACGGGGAAACAGCCCAGAGATGTAAACATATCAGAAAAGCTTATCTGCATCAAATATATGGAAGATGTATAGCTTGGCTAAGATGCACCTAAACCAGCAGAAGCATTTGATCTTTTCTAACTACAGCTGGCTGAACAACCCTCACGTCTGCATCCCCCCCACCTTCCCCAGGCTTGCTGGACAGCCCACCAGAAGGACCTGCTTTTTCTAGACCGATCTCTGCTGTGGACCAGATGAGAGTAAACCACAAGGCTGTCTTTTCTGACAGCTCAAGAAACCTTCATCAGGTCTTTCAGTTTGGTGTTATTCAATGTGGTGTTAGGCAACAACTTGAGCAAAGAGCTTGACCTTCAGGAGCTGGAGGAACTGTCCTGCCATGAGATGTCCCGGTCTTTCAGACAGTGCTCTGGTACCACTGATGTACCTGGCAACAGAGAGCTCAGAGCCCAGGAGAGAGCAGGAAGCCTGGCCGCTGATTTATTACTGGGAAAACAGAAAAGAAAAATAAATTGTCCAAAAGCGACGCTGCCTCTGCTTGTCTATCTGGCTGCAAATGGCCAGTACATTAACTGCAGCCAACACCTCATCAAATAAGACAAACGAAGGCAAAACACTTCTCTGCACTGCCACCTCAGAAGCTGTGTTCTGCCAACACAAATACAAGCAAAGGCAACACATCTCCTCTTCCCTAATTATCCTTATAAACTGCCAAAACATCGAACGAGCCCAAAGTGAAAACGTGATAAACCAGCAAAGTGAAAACTCGGTGGCTTTTACTGAAGCTATTTATCATCAGAGCAGTCTGAGTCAGGGCCCTGGCGTCTCCTGCGAGACACTCAGGATGCTGAACCAGGCTCTTCGGCAATCCCAAGGGAATCCAGAGCAATGAATCAAGCCGCCATTCTCATGGCAGAGAGGAGCTGGTTCATGCAAACTGCCCAACTTCAATATTCGTAAATAATACACTCTTAACCAGCCATAGCGGGGGGGTGCTCGGCACTGCTGGCAGATGTGAGCGGCAGGAGGAATGAATCAAAAGGCTTTTTAGCTGTGGGGCAAGCTTCCTGCACAGGCTGGAGGCGGAAGGGCAGACTTCCTTGGGAGCTCCCCTTCTTGTTTCCCAGTTGTTACATCTCCTGTGAGACAGCGTGTTTATCGAGCGTGGCAGTGAAAAGGGGAATAGACACTTTCCTCCCCTCTTCACTTCTTCCCCCACAAACCTTTGCCTCTTGTAGACACCATTAAATATCCCATTATGGCTTTTGATCCCACGAGCTCAGCTGGGAACCTGATGGGCAAAGAGCTTTGTACCCTTCTGGTGACCGTCAGCAGATCCCAATGCGCGGAAGTAACAACTTGTGAGTAAACCAAGGCTGAACATCCCTTGGAGAACATACACGTGCTTTTGCTCAGCCAGAAAACGTGGCTCGCTGCTGCCTGCGGACGCTCTCCACAGTCGCTGGCTGCAACCGACTCAGAATACACAATGAAACACCCTCCCTTGAACTGCCCCTTCCACGGACCAGCAGCCAGGACAAGCAGCCTACCAAGAGCGGCCACTACATGCGGTCGAGGCCGGGGGGCACCGTGTTTTGTCTGTCGCTGGCACACGAGGTCCGGATCGATATTGTTGATGCGACTTTTGCGATGAGTAATCCTTAGCTAAAGATTTTCTGCAAACTCTGCATTTTGGTAATTGGCCCTTCCTCTTGTTTCAGCTTCACAATCATTTGCTTTCCATAAATTAAAGGGGAAAAAGAGTAACGTGACATTTTTAATTTAGCAGACATCCCAACCTTACAAGTAATCCAGGACTTTTTGACTTTCAGATTTCTGGATCATTTCATGCTTTCACTCGGTTTTAGTCTGATGGCAAAATTATTTCATCCAGCCTACATATAAGGAAGAGATTTCCATCAAGCCAACGAACACGTTCTAACTCCCCCGTTACCCATAGAGCTATCTCTCCTTTGCTAAAGCCACTAACTGCTCATCACAGGTCCGTAATGTCAGGGGGGAAAGAATAAAAACTCCAGGTTATTTAAGTTATGGCAAGACTTCTTTCTGGTTTTATAGTGAATAGCAGTACACTGAAATTGTTTTCAGGGACAACTGGACAGTAAAAACTAGCATCATAATCTTAAACTTATCAAAGAACAAGTCAACCACATAGGTCATAAATACTGGAGCAGGTTGGCTGCAGAGCATGGGGTTCGTAGCTCCAGCACCAGCTCCAAGCAGAACTTGCCGCTGGAAAGAGCCGAGCGTCTTCTCTCCTTTCCTGACTCCAGCTCCTTCCAAGAGAGATCCTTAGTTAATTTTCTTTGTGAAAGAAAGAGCTTAATGGTTACCCAATAAGAAGATTAACTTTAAAAAGTGTATTAAGAAGGCAAAGAGTATGAGAAAAACAAACCAAAAGCAAGATCAAAGTAAACCCAAAGTAAGCATAAACCCGTCCCCTTCCGTAAGGGCAGAGGAACCAACCTCATGGGGCTTAACGCAGGTAAACCTGAGTACTGTGACTGTAACAAAACCGCACCTCTTGCTATTACCACTGGCTGTACTCGTGCCAGCGTGTCTAAGGACCACTGCAAATATTGTCCTCTATCCTTGGTGCTGTCTTCTCGCTCATCTTTGCAATCTGCGAGAAAGCTGCTGAGCTGAAGGGGACATCTAGCCAGGTTCAGCATCTGTGTAGCGAAGCGAAGCCCGAGCTCCTCATAGTACAGAGGCTTCGGTCACGGGAAAGCCGAGGGTTGTCTTCTCTCACCCCTCCGGATGGCTTACTGTTCTGCTGCCCCTGGAGGAGGCCAATCCAGCTGGCACCACCTCCAGCATGCATTTGCCTTTGAACACCGGCATCTTTCCCAATTTCGCTGTAGGGCAGGACCAAAGTGGCCCCAGCAAACCTTAGGGAGGACCATCCTGTGACTGATCTTCAAGGAACACCCGAGGCATGTCCAGTGCTCTCTAGTACGCTCCACTGCCATGCCCTCAGCTACATCCCAAGTGATTTTAATGCCTTTCCACCCTGCTGCAACAACAGCACCCACCTCACCCAGGTGCTGCCACAGCACAGATGTATGAAAGCAGAAAGATTAAGCCTCTGCACAGAGCTGGTTATGTTAACAGGGTTGCTTCTTCTGCAGCTAGCGAGGCACCCACCAGCCCATCCAAAACTTGAATCCACTCTGCAATTCCAGCTCTCTGTTGGGACTCAGAAAAAAGCTCAGAAGACCAGACACGACAACAGGCACCTTAAAGAAGAGTGTGTTTGGAGGGATCAATCTGGGCTTTTGCCTTTGTAGCTGAGGTCCCAGCCGCTTACTGCCCCTTAATGGGATTATCTAAAAAAACCCAGCACAACCCAAGCCACCTGCAAGCAGCCTGGTCCAGGTGACCGTGCCCAAGCACTGCTGTCAGCTGAGAGGAGAGAGAAGTGGCCAAGTGTATTAGATAACACACCAACGCATGACACTCTTGTGCAAGATCTTTGCCCCTCCCGGAGTGTCCTCTTCTGACCTTCTCCAGGCTTGGTTTGTTGCCTCTGAATTCAAAGGCTATCCTTGGAAACCACCAGTTCTTGCAAACGTGGTATTGAATGGAAAAATTCAGTACTTGCTAGTGGTGAGGCAACAGCAGTATGCCGAGAGATCTGCTCCTGGTTTGGCTCCACACAGAGTGATCCCAAAGAATTATCAAGGTCATACAACAGGAGACTCCAGCTTTCAACTTGGACCTCAGAACAGCCAGGGAAAAGGAGCAGGGAAGCCACAGGTGGGTGCCCAGTACCGGCCGGTTTTTCCAAAAGCATGCGATGGAACTGCTGCTAAGCAGAGACCAAGCATCTCAGGATGGAGGAAAGGTAAATATCACTGGGGTTGGAGGCTGAGAGCTGGGGAAGACGACTCTCCCAGGTAGGCTGAAAGCACTGGAAGGTATGGCTGCTTCAGAATGTTACAGCTGCTTCCAGCTGGATGAGTGCACAGAGCCAGCGCTGTGCTAAGGCACGGTCCGGTGTCCCTCTCCATGTTGTCACGTGGGGGACAATCACCAAACCTGCTCTGCCAGCCTCGAAGAGGGAGGGCTTGAGGTCATACTGCGACTACAAAGCACTGGCCACCAGCACAGCTCCAGGAAGGGAAAGGAATAGAGACCGCAAAGAAAAGAAACAACAGGGTAAAAGTCTTCTGGGGAGCACAGTGTGAAGAGAGAGCACCCAGAACCTCTAATTTTACTTACGTGTCTTTCTGCTCAGTAAGAACCTACTCAAACACAGACTAAAGGAGTGTTCCAGTTACACTACTGCTACACCGTTAAGTGCACCATTCCAATTAGCATTAAAGATTGCAGAACTGAAAATTAAGGATGTGGGTAGGCAGGAAAGTTACTGAAGGTATACAGAAATTTGTTCCAAGCCTTTCTTCCTTTAAAACAGCTTCACCTCAAGTACTGTGTGCAGTTTTGGGCACCATAGAACAAAACAGACATAAAGCTATTGGGGAGTGTCCAGAGGAGGGCAACAAAGGTGGGGAAGGGTCTGGAGGGGCAGGCGTGTGAGGAGAGGCTGAAGGCCCTGGGCTGGTTCAGCCTGGAGAAGAGGAGGCTGAGGGCAGAGCTCATGGGGCCTCCAGCTTCCTCCCGAGGGGGAGCCAAGGGGCAGGCGCTGATCTCCTCCCTCTGGGGCCCAGCGACAGAACCCCAGGGAACGGCCTGGAGCTGCCCCAGGGGAGGGTTAGGGTGGGGATCAGGAGANGGGAGATTCCGTGATTCTATGAAGACACAGGCACAGAATACACTCCTTTATCTTTGCAAAAAGAGTGGTCAATGCAAGACGCTTTAGGTCCCTGTCCTGCTCCAAGTGACTGTTATAAACCAACCTCACCGTGTCCCAGTTCTTTGACGCACAAATAAATAAAAATCAGAATAGCTCTTTCTCCAGCAGACTCACACCTCGCTATGTGGCCTCATTAACTGTCAGGCTTCCAGATGGGATACCAAAATAAAGCAAGCCAGTCACTCTGCTGTCAGGGCAAGACAATCTGCTCTCTTTCTAGCTCCCGTTGTCATGACATGACGGATTACTCCCTCGCCTCCTGTACGGCATCTTAAGTTCTGCTCCAGAAAGTTGCTGGGCATCACCACAATTTCACAAACTTTACCAAGATAGGAGTTTCAGTCAATCAGTAACAAAAATTGAGATCTAAGGTGATTTCTCAGGCCAGCTCCGAAAGGCGTACAGTACAAGGGTTCCATTGTGCAAAGTTCATCACCAGGACATGGGCTAATTAACTAAGCCGCTTTTTGGAACTAGTTGATTTTCACGTAACGGTTTTCACTACAAACATTCAGGCATTATCTACACTGAAAGTGAAAAACTTTGGAGTGTGCTTCCAAACTGGATTTATTAACAGATTTCACTATAAGCGCTACCAAAAGATCTATTTTTATACCCAATTCTACACAAAAGGTCTATTATCTGTATGTGTCCAGAGACATTTCAACAGGAGGGGTAACTGAGACTGCCTGCACTACTGAGATCTGCGAAGCCTGCTGCAACATTCAGATGAAGTTTTCTGCTAGTCCAGCTGTAAGATCCCAATTATAACGGGATTAAAAACACAAAATGTAGTGGTCTTTGCAAGGCAACACCAAGCTGTATTACAGCCCTACTCCTTCCCCGCTTGTGGCTGCATATATTAAAGGCAACCAAGTATTTTTCAAAACCAGCCAACACAGATGCATGCTAAAATTCCAAATGACACTGAGGTCAATGCCAAACATGTTACTCTCCATTCTCTTTCTCTGAAAGTTCATGTATTTTTATATATATTTAATTACTCTGAACCCACTTTTCTACACGGCTTATGTTGCTGCTTCCCTTTAAGGCAGAGCTGCACTTGCAGAAGATCACGACCAGCCACCATTTGAAGGATCAGAGTCATTCTGAGCTGGCCAGCATTATTGCGTTACCCAAATAATTTTCCAAAGTAACTCTCATTTGCATTCAGAATAACCATGGGACTAGAGAGTACTGAAAGACGTGGAAAAAAAAATAAAAAGATTCTCCGAAAGAAAGAGTCACGCTTTGAGAGCAACCCACTTTTTGAACCAAGACAAAGGTTTTTTTGAAATTCACACAGAGACCTTATTCAGACGCCAGTTTTATAAGAGTTGAAATAAACTCACTCTTACCCCTCAGACTCTTCAAGTCTCAGAGAGGACGAGAACACACACAAAGCCAGCCCATACCATACACCACAAACATTACCCTCCTCTAAGAAACCAGGCAAAGTCGTGGCACTAAAGGCCACGTTTAACTTGATTACTCATCTCCGTTTCAGAGCGGTTCTGCGCCTGCCTTTCAGAAGCGATGCCGAGTTGCGCGTGGTGAGGCAGCATCTTCTGTTCCACCAGCTGCTGCGGTGGGGACAGCCTGCCCCAAAGGCTCCCCACCCGCCCCGTGGCCCTTGTGAATGCACGCCCGGGAGGGCAGACCCTGGCTGCAACACCCATGAACCTCTTTTCTGCAGGAGAGGATCCGAGCTCCCTCAATATCTGGGTATTTTCCCTCCTTTCATGTGGGTACCAGCATGGTGCCATGTACGTGGTGTCATTTGCTTCAGGCCTCGCAAGAGTTTTGCAGGGGCTGGTGGTTAAAAAGCAGAGGATCCAGTAACAGTAATAATCTACTCACCTTGTTCACTCACTTCTTCTGCTTCTGTTTTTTGGCAGAGAGCCTCTTCCCCCAACATCCAACCCCTAACCACGCAAAGTCTGAATCTGAAGCTTACCTGGTCTTTCTCAGGCTTGTCGGAGATGTCGTTCAGGCTGGTGGAAGTCAGGTTTCTGTGAGCCATGGCTGGGCTGCCTGTAAGAACAATGTCAACACCAGTTAAAGCACCTGTGTGGGTCCAGTCAGAGGAATACAGAGGCTCAGGCTACAGCAACACCTTTCCTTGCACAAGGGAGGCTGATGTGGGGAATTTAAGACCCTGACAGGCTGCTTTCCGTGACTTTACGTGGCACATGGGATATTAAGATGCTAACGCTTCGTCATCTCATACCCATAGCGTTCCCTAAGGCCCTTTGGGCAGCAGAAGGGTCTCGGGACTTTCCGTAATTCCTGCCTGCAGAGAAAAGCAAAGCAGCACCAGGCTGCCGACACTGACGCTGCTGGGTCAGCCAGGACCCAGCCACAAAGACACCCCTCAGCAGGGAACCTCGCGGTCACTCCGACCTGCGCACCCCTCGCCTTCGCCATCCTGCAGAGATGGCGTCTGCCCTGCGTTCCTCAGCCTCCCAGACATCTGTACGCAGCTCAGGCAGCGAGGGAGGGCGAAACAGCCAGCAATAAACCCTCACCTTTCTTCAAGGAAGCATATAACCTAAGCTCAAACTTAAAACAACGTGTGCCCCACATTGCTAAGCCAAAAGTCCCCAATTCCTGACACCAGATACCCCAGAGAGGTGAACAACACCCCAAGAGACAAAGAGTTGAAGCAGTTCACCTCCACCTCTTTCACACAGACCGGCTGGTCATCCGCAGACCCGACCCGTCGGCATTCAAGTGCTGCAGAACAGCTCGCAGGGAGCTGCTTGCTCCCTTACGGACTGCTTATCCTCTTATTCTGGTGTGCTCAGAGACTAGCAGAACATATGGAAGTAGTTGCAAAGAACTTGGAAAGAGCCCCATGATTTTGGAATTCAGTTCTACACATCCCACTCAAAGCATCTGTAGTTAAAACCGAAGAAACCCAGAAAAAGCCATAACTGTAAAAGAAGAAAAATAATTTCATTTAAAAAATAATAATTAAAAAAGATAACTTCTGGGATGGATACAGTATCACAAACCACAGCGGACAGGGTGCACTTTTTTAATTATTCTGAAATGTCCCCATCCCTTTTCACCCACACTCATGGCAACCAGCAGCACAGCAACAGGAGCTGTTACCACAGAGTTTCTGACCATGAACATCACTGGCAAGACAGAAAACACTCAAAAAGAAATGACTCTGAGGCCATTTCCTAACTTAGGCTATGTTTCGAGACAATACTGATTCAACTCATTGCTTTGATATTCATACCAAAATGAAAGTCCAAGTTTTCAGTGTTCAACAGTTCCCAGTGCAAACAAGCTCTATGTAAAGCAGCATACTGACAAAAAAAGGGAAAGAAAAAGAAGGAAGAAAAAAAGAAGGAAGAAAAAAAGAAGGAAGAAAAAAAGAAGGAAGAAAAAAAGAAGGAAGAAAAAAAGAAGGAAGAAAAAAAGAAGGAAGAAAAAAAGAAGGAAGAAAAAAAGAAGGAAGAAAAAAAGAAGGAAGAAAAAAAGAAGGAAGAAAAAAAGAAGGAAGAAAAAAAGAAGGAAGAAAATAAAGAGAAGGAAAAAAAGGAAGAAAAAGAAAGAAAGGTAAAAAAGAAAAATAAAAGAGTTGCAAGAAAAATAGCTGGACTCCCCCAGTTGGGTTTCCTTTATAACACATTCAAGCGGATGTGGAGATCGACTTTTAAGAATTTTTTCTTACGAGCCCCCTGGAATCACAACACANAGGAAGAAAAAAGAAAAGAAAATAAAGAAAGAAGAAAGGAGAAGGAAAAAAAGGAAGAAAAAGAAAGAAAGGTAAAAAAGAAAAATAAAAGAGTTGCAAGAAAAATAGCTGGACTCCCCCAGTTGGGTTTCCTTTATAACACATTCAAGCGGATGTGGAGATCGACTTTTAAGAATTTTTTCTTACGAGCCCCCTGGAATCACAACACACCCGCTCTGTGTTACTGCCCCATCCAGGAATGTCAACCCCGCAGCGGCCAAGCGCAATTAGAGAAATTAGATGTTAAAAAGGGGGATCCCCAGCTTCTCCTCTCCCTGCTGCTATTGCGAGCCAGATTTAAGACCCCACCTATCTCTACAAAGTTTTTACCAATCTGTTTACTTACAGAGTGAGAAATGCACTAGGAAAACTGCTTTAAGCTACATATGTTAGTACCCAGTCTCCTAATGATTAGCAAGCCAGGCTTAAGAGATGTCTGCACGTTTTGACTGAATGTTTGGTAGGAATCGGGAGGTAAGAAGTGATCAAACTTGCTCGTCCATGTAGTGTATGTTACGCGGTGTAGACATTCTTATGTTCGTAATACCTTCTGTGATGTGAATATTTCATAAATATTTGGTAAAAGGCAAAGGTGGACCAAAAAAAGCCCCAAATAAACCCACATTATTGTAATCCTGAAGCCCAACATTGAAACTCCTTTTTCTTGTACGGTGCAATTAATTATCTTTTAAAGGTTGCACAGGCACTGCCAATTCTGGGAAATCTTTGACAAGTATATAATGTACCCATAAATTAAAATGAAGGACTGATACACACGGCTGCTTTGCAAATCTGAGCCAATAATATCAAATAGAGACTCAGAGAAGCACTTTAAAATGGGAACCTTGTTCCCGCTGACAGTTGGTGTCCCGCAGCTCGGCGAGTCAAAGCAAAGTTTCTATCAGTTCCTACCACCTGAATGCTACCGAGTGAGAGAAATCAAACAAGAAAGTCTTGGGCAGAGTTAGATAGATCTGGAGAAGTTCAAAGACCTGCAGAGACGGGAATACCGGCGGGCTGCTCGCAGAGCTGGGTATGCCACACTGCCCGAGGCCAAGGCCAGTTCATGGTTTTGGGAGAGCTGCTGTTCTGCTGTGGACGGCGAGAGCATTGCAGAGATTGACTTCCTCTTGTTCAAGCCCTACCGTGAGACCTCCGAGTCCTGGCACGGCTAATGACTCCAACTAAAAAGCAACCAAGTATGGATTCCAAAGAGCTCTGAAGCAAGGACAGAAAATACTCATGATTTGATTTTATACAGTTGTTTAATGCTCTTTCAATGCATTTTATTCAAAAGAGCTGCACTGTGTAGCTGTAGATGAAGGCATCTGCTGAAGGTATCCCTTCATTTTCTGCAGACTCCTTTGGTGGTTTTCAAATTTCTAGGTCCAGTTCTGGAGTAAAGAGACAAAAGCCAGGGTCCACAGTTTTCATGGCTGGCATTTTTCCAGATTAGAACATTTGTTTGCTTTGTTTATTAGATGTCCAAGGCTGAAGGTTTCTTAGGAGACAATCACTCTGCTTTCTAGAAGAAGGGGCTCATGACTTGATCGCCTCTTTCTAGCGACATGATCAACAGGAGCACATCAAACTCACAGCAGCTCTTTCTCAAGGCATCCCAGACCTGAACAGACCCACATGCCAAAACACTCGTCCGCCTTCCAGCTGAACCCCTTGATTTAATAAATACCACACTTCCCTACAAACATGACCTTGACTAAACTCTAAAACCATCACAGCTACGGCAGCGCTACCACTACAAGGCTGACCAAGGACAGGCGCATGGAGACAGAAGCGAGGGACATGAGACAAAACCCTGCACAAGCAGCAGCACGAAGCTCTCGGAAACTCTGTTTGTCATGGTTCCGGCGCTTTGGATGGGGAATGTTCCCCTCCTGCCCATAAATCCCCTGCTGGCAATTCAGCACTGCCCTGATACTGTCTCTGCAGAAACTGCTTGTGTGATAGAAGTCCCGTTTCAGTGGGTGACAGAGCTCCTGCCAGGAAGAAGGACCTGAGCCTAAGAAAGCAAGCCTGCACCTGCACGCACTTCTGAGAGTCATCCCCACAAAGAGCTGTGGGCACGTTAGCCATAGCTCCGACTTCTTGGCACAACACACAGTCCTTATTCCCTCCCTTTTTCCGTCATCAGACTGGCCTTGCATTAAGAGATCTGAGCACCAAAACTTTGCAAAGTGCTCTTTGTTCTTTGGAGATAGAGAGCGTCTTGCACCCCAGTTTAAATAAGGCTCTCACAGGCTAAGGTGATTCCTATCTCCATCTCCTCATGAGAAATTCTGCGCTTAATGCTGACAGCCAAAACCTCTTGAGCTTGTAATATGACTGTTCTCCCCTGAAGTTTGGTGTCTGTGCGTATCGTCTTCTGAAGAGGCCTTACAAGGCCCTCAAGTTCAGACTGGTCCCACTCAGTACTGACTTTGATGATCTCTAGAACACAGACTGGAAACCACAAGCTTTGCCTCTTACCAGCTTTGCTGACCTAAGGAACTTGACAGTATCCCAGCCTGCGTTTAGAAGTTCTCCCCAAATCCCTGAACTTATCTTGACTGCCAAGCAAAGTCACTAACAGAAAAAGGCTGCTAGAAATGCAAGATGCAACATGTGCAATGTTGGCTCAAAAGCCATTTGGCTTTGTGGGCACTGTGGCCCAAATCTGTACAGCTCAAATGCCTCCTGGCTCAGGTTCCCAATGGGTGTGCACCTCTGAAGGCCCAAAGCCAGGAAGGATGTGTCCAAAACTCGGGTTTTTGTAACAAGCCTGCTCATAAGAGCAACTCTCTGCAGCAGACTCGACCATTTGGAGGTTTCGGTGACACAAGGTGCTCTCAGTCTATGGGGGAAGCCTACCAACAGCACTTCTGAGAAAGACCTCAAGGAGATGGTAAAAAACAACCTTAAAAACTTGGGAGTCCTCAGGCGAGCAGCTTCTCTGACAGAGAGGAAACGGGAGCAGATGGAAGCAACGAACCTCTCAACCCACAGGCTCCCAGAGCCCTGGGCAAACCAGCAGAGTAAAAACTTTCTGCTGCCGAGACCTGAGCCAAAGATTTCGGCACACTGTGTCCACCCTTAGCAGTTCGCTAACTAAGGGTAATTTCCTGATTCGGGCCTAATTTACATCACTGCCTTCCTGGCAAAGGCCATGCGAGCCTCTTCTTGGCTGTGCTCCACCAAGAATTTGTGCAAGAAGTAAGGCAAGCGGTCCAGATGCCTCCATGCTATGACCTCATTCGACTAATAGGTTTGACAGTCATCTTTCACAGGGAATATCCTGAAATTCAGATTTCTGTGGATTGCTGCAGCCTGTGAAGAACATCTCTGTGCCCTCAGGACAGGAAGCTGTGCCTTCCCTGGGGGAAGAGCACGCTCCTCTGGGATCCTCCTGCCCAGTAATGGTTTACAAAGGCTAATCAGAGACAAGTGGGGCCTAAGGAGATTCCAGCTCATCACCGAGAGATAAAGCTGGTGAGGCCTGTTAACCGTGTGACAAATGGAGCCTGGTTTTGTATTTAATTCACATGGAAATTAAAATATTTAAGCTCATTGCATTTATAATGCTGCATCGGTAGCAAAATTCACGAAGCCCTTTTAACAGCACTTCAGTAGAGGAAAGAGAAGTCACGGGATGGCTTAGGAGGGAGAGCACCACCAGAAGGGAGGGCAGGCTGACCTACCTGTTTCATCCCGGATGCCAAAAAAAAGCCAAAGAGAGTGAAACAGAGCAGCAGGAAGGGATAGCGGGGTAACACCAACAGCCAGCACACAGCAGCCATTCCACAAGGTGTCTGCAGCCTTCCCACCGTTAACGCAGCAGCGTCAGGAGACCGGCAACACGAATTATCTGCTCCTCTGCCTCTAGTGTCCCCCCGCCAGCACCCACCCTCGCCCCTGCCCGGGACTTACTGAGCCATCCCACGCTGGGGCTGCGCTGCACTCGCATTTCATCGTCCAAGGTGCGCGTCGCTAGGCAGGGCACGGAGCTCTCGAGCGGGCTGCGTGCTTGTGCGGTGCAAGCGGGCGACAGTAGCAGCAGCAAAGAGGAGGAAGAGAGCAAAGTTGAAAAGTCACAGGAGAAAGAAAAAA
>VWZZ01004285.1:1003387-1016027 GCA_013399095.1 Psophia crepitans | reverse complement strand
AAAAAAAAAAAGGCAAGAAAGAAACCTTCAAGCAATTGCACAAGCAAGCCAGACAGGAGACCGAGCGTTCGAACCGTCGCGGTTACACGCAAGTGCGCCTTCTTGCACAGTCCGGTGACCGAAGCGGTAAGCCCACCCATTTGGAGCACGACATCTCCGTAGCTCCACCTTTCAAGCGTTCAGCTGCCAGGTCTGGAGCCATTTTTCCAGCCCTGGCATCTAAAATTCAGGCATCTTACAAGCAACTGCGTAAGGCAGCTGCGGCGCTCGTTGTGCTGAGGGGTCCCAGGCTGTGGTGCGGTCAATGAGAACGGCAGGCGCACAGCGCTTTTGGAAAAGAAAAATAGAATCAGGTGATGTCTGTGTAGGAGCCAACTTTGAGCGTTCGGACCACACAGGTACCCAGGCACACCAATTCAGGCTTGGAAACGTGTACCTTAGTCTGTAATGCTCTGAGTGATGCACATTGGGGTGGGTTTTCCAAGCATTCCTTGAAAAATATCTCATTTCTGACTTAAACTTCTCCTGTGCTGGTATTATTCAACTGGCGCCATCATCCAACCCTCCAAAGGGACTGAGGATGCAGTTCGTACAAAAACCCACGTAACTGAATAAAGCTGAACAGAAAAGCTTGAGAGGAGAAAAGTTTTCATCTGCTGCTAGCTATCCTTCTCTCTGTGCACCAGCCAACGTGTTGCAGGAGGCCTAAACGGTTTTTTAACTCAATTGTTTTCCAAACTACAGGGAAAACAGATCATGTTCACGAGGTGTTTGGGCAGCGCAGACACCACCCACACGGTGATGAGTAGCACGCTGTTACTTACGGTGGTTAAACACACACTTAAACACATCACAGTTCTCTACAACTTTTGACAGCTTGGTGTCAGGACCATTCTTTTAAAGAAAAATGTCAAAAATGCATAGCAAACATCACCCACGAAGCACCAGTACACGTGGACCCAGGCACCTCCACAAGGAACGGCGATCGCCCTCCTCGTTTTAGAGAGCGGCAAACCCACGGCAGACCTGCGTTAGGACCCAAAGGTGTGCGCCAGCCGGGAAGGACTGCTGGAGAGCCGCTAGCGTACGTGGTATTTATTGCAGGGCTTCATGTCAAGTGCTGCGTCCCGTGCCAGGAAAGGACACAAAGAACTCTTAGAAAGCTGGTCAACAAAACAAAATGCACAAAAAAGCCCTCACCTGTCAAAAAAACCCTGTGGGAGTTGAATTGAGATGTAAAATGGGAATGTCCTTCTCAGACTAAACCTTCTACCGATTAAAGAAACGAAAAGGGTGGCGTCTTTGTAAGGTAACTTTGAATAATTACTTGGTACAGCTTTGTCTGCTCAGCTTTTTGATAATCATCTTTTTCCTGCTGAACGGAGAGCAAAGGGACAGAGAGCTTTGATTTATCCTCCTCCATCCCATGTCACACGAGAAATTACCATCTTTTGCCTGATTTCTTTCCCAAGAGCAAAAGGATTTCTGAGCAAACATCCTCCCCGAGCAGGATGCAAACATCAACCTTTATGACACAGCAGTGAATAAAAGGCATTCAGCGCACACCTCCGACGCCCAAAGTTGCGTGTTTCTGCCAATCTGATTGCCACCGAGCCTTATCTTCAAACGGAGCAGGGACATGAAAGAAGAGGGAGGAGGATGACTCTGCTACCGGAGACCACAGAGCCACAGTCATCCCTGGTCAGGTTTGCCAACGCAGAGGGAGCAGCTGGAGACGCTCAGGGATCGGTCACAGCCAGGGAGACGGGGGGTAAATACCATTTTTTAGGTCACAGAATTTCTGTGGGCATTTCCCATAACTGCACAGGACTCAGTCACCTCAGAAGATGGAAATAAAAACAGTAATATGCAACGGAGTGAAAATACACTCATTTTCGCAGGCTCAGTCTTAGCAAGCTCTGCTTATTTACCTTTTTTCCTGCTTTATGCATAAAGAGTATCTTAGGACACATTCAAAAGCTGTAATTATGACTGAACATAATACCAGAACAGGAGTTATCATGAAGCTGAGAAAGGCATCACAAATTTTAGAGCCCCTAAGACCTAGTTATTTAAGTGAGATACAGGCACCTTAATGCCTTTGAGAACCATGGCCCAGGGGATATTTCCAGATTTCAGATTTAACAAATACCCTTGAAGAAATCTGTCATTATTTAACGTGGGTTTTAAGCTTAGCTGTCCTGAAAGAAAACAAGGGAAGGGAGGGAAGAAAGGGAGGGAGGGAAAAAAGGGCGGGAAAAGAAAAAAGAGAAAAGAGAAAAGAGAGAAAAGAGAAAAGAGAGAAAAGAGAAAAGAGAGAAAAGAGAAAAGAGAGAAAAGAGAAAAGAGAGAAAAGAGAAAAGAGAGAAAAGAGAAAAGAGAGAAAAGAGAAAAGAGAGAAAAGAGAAAAGAGAGAAAAGAGAAAAGAGAGAAAAGAGAAAAGAGAGAAAAGAGAAAAGAGAGAAAAGAGAAAAGAGAGAAAAGAGAAAAGAGAGAAAAGAGAAAAGAGAGAAAAGAGAAAAGAGAGAAAAGAGAAAAGAGAGAAAAGAGAAAAGAGAGAAAAGAGAAAAGAGAGAAAAGAGAAAAGAGAGAAAAGAGAAAAGAGAGAAAAGAGAAAAGAGAGAAAAGAGAAAAGAGAGAAAAGAGAAAAGAGAGAAAAGAGAAAAGAGAGAAAAGAGAAAAGAGAGAAAAGAGAAAAGAGAGAAAAGAGAAAAGAAAAAGAAAAGAAGGAAAATCATGGGCAGAATCCATGTTAACGACCTTTTGCTGAAGTGTTTCCTAAAGAAATGTTTTTGAAAGTAATTTAATCCAATTAGGTACCTGTCAAAATTAGAAGTTCCAAATCAATTGTGCATAATATATTTATATGTAACCTACAGCAGGGTCTGGTTCAGCTTCAGTAGAGCTCGTTTCATTAACGACCCTTAATGAACACACAATAACTGTGTCCATTAAACGCGCAGGGTGCTTTGTAATTTACATCACTGCGTTTTATGGGTAAACCAGAGATGAGAAGTTCCCTCTTTCAACAATGGCAGTAAACGCCAGTCGAGCAGAAAGCCACACCGCTTCCCAGACAGAATCCCAGAACCCCAGACTGGTTTGGGTGGGAAGGGGCCTCCTGGCCCACCCAGTGCCACCCCCTGCCATGGGCAGGGACACCCCCCACCAGCCCAGGCTGCCCAAAGCCCCATCCAACCTGGCCTTGGGCACTGCCAGGGAGCCAGGGGCAGCCACAGCTTCTCGGGGCACCCTGTGCCAGGGCCTCAGCACCCTCCCAGGGAAGGATTGCTGCCTCCCAGCTCAGCTCCAGCTCCCCTCTGGCAGTTCAAACCCACCCCCTTGGCCTGGCCCTCCCTGCCCTGCAACCAGCCCCTCTCCAGCTTTCCTGCAGCCCCTGCAGGCACTGGGAGGCCGCAGTTAGGGCTCCCCGCAGCCTTCTCTGCTCCAGGCTGGACAAGCCCAGCTCCCTCAGCCTGTCCTCGCAGCAGAGGGGCTCCAGCCCTCGCAGCATCTCCGGGGCCTCCTCTGGCCTCGCTCCAGCAGCTCCATGTCTTTCCTGCCCTGGGGCCCCCCGAGCTGGAGGCAGCACTGCAGGGGGGTCTCAGCAGAGCGGGGCAGAGGGGCAGAATCCCGTCCCTGGCCCTGCTGCCCACACTGGGTTGATGCAGCCCAGGATATACACCAGCCTGTAAAGCTCTTGTGCAGAGGTGAGAAACAAGTGATGCACAGAGGGGCCGCTGCTCTCGCAAACCGGGGGCAGCATCAATATTGGATGAAAGTTGCGGTGAGGCTGAAATGAAAGGTGGATGCTGAAAGGAAACACCCACCTGGCAAGAAACTCTGGGGAAATGTATGCGCGCTGGGGGCTGATGGCACGTTCGTTATTGTGATTAGCCATGTGGAGAGACAGCTGCACTCCTCCTGGCCTCATGAAATTTTTAGCTGTCTACAGGACAAATTCTGCCTTTAGAAGCACTCGTTAAACTCCGGGGAGTGTGGTATAACTCGATCAAATACATTCTGGAGTTACTTTTTCATTAAAGTGTAAATAATAAATAATGGTAACAACTATCCATGAAGTATTTCCCTTTGTGTGCAAGTCTCTGCCTCCTTAATTCTCAAAGCACTTGCAGTGTCACGGGCCACAATACATTAGATATTCTCCTAACACCTTCCCAGGTGGGGAAACAGAGGCACGACGATGCGAAAGAGTGGCTGAAGGTCAGCCAGCGGGCCAGCAGAGCCAGGAAAGAATTTCTTGAGAATCAGTCCAGCTGAGACAGGACCCGCAGAGCCACTTCAAACAAGAAAAAGAAATGAATGCAAAACGAAGTTGCCTAGGACGGAGTAAAGGATGCCCTTAGCCACGAAAAACAAGCAGGGGCTGGAGCGATAACTTAGGCGAATGCCCGCTGTCAGCATCATCCTTCCCGGGATAAGCATGTTGTTATTTTCTCCTTCATCAGCTCTGAAAATCTTGCTCAGTGCCGTAAAGAGACAGGGCTTACCATCAAGGTAAACTTAAATAATGCATTGTGCATCATTTACCTTCAAACCTCCTAAGTAAGTTTTAATTTGCCTCTAACACCCTGAGGTTTTAATGGTTCCTCCAGGAATGACTTTAAGTGCAGAAAGGAAGAATTTGACGTTCACCAGCTGCTGGAAAAAAGAGGAGGCTGTTACAAGCATATGGTGCAGTAAAAATAGATGCAATACAGAGGTGGAAGATGGATGTACGCATGAACAGAGCACATTTTAACCCCTTCTGTTAAGACTCGTCTTGTGTCTGAAGGAGGCACTCAGCAAGGCAATGCCATACGGGCCATCCCAAAGGTTTCTTTACAGTTCTGCGCCTTCAGAACTCACCGAGGCAAGGACTCTGAACAAAAACTTAATTACCTGTTCGACTGTAGCACAGGCAAAAAGCCTCTTGTCACCCAGACACAGAGGCACTCCCAGCAGTCAGAAGTTCACCTGCTCGCCTGGCACGCGGTATGAGAGCGGTCAGGTCCGACTCGAATCGCAAGCGTACCGTGGGCCAGCACGGAAACATCTCTCCCTGTTACCATAACCCTCGGTGCCCACCCGCAGGAACGGGGCTTGGGGCTGGAGCCAAGAACCGAGGGCGTCCCCTCGGCACACCACGCCCAAGGCGATGCGTGCTACAGACACAATCGGTCGCGTGTTCTGCCTCCCATACAGCACGGCTACAGTGCAGGATCCTTCTCCTCAAAGCAAACCTGTTCACCTTTTCAAAGGTCCAGAAAGAGCAGCAGTCACCACGGAGGTGGTACCTGATAGCTACAGACACCACCACAAGCCACGCTTAAGCATTCCAGTGCAACACCCATTTCCCCCTTTGAACAGAAAGCAGGTGCCTCCCACCCAAGCCGTGGGGAGGACCCAACGGAAAGACCCAGAGCACATGCTAAACCAAAAGTAATATCTTACTCCCAGGTGAAACCAAACACGAGTTACTCGCTGGGTGCCCAGTCCTGACGTGACTGAGGCACCCTCCAGGGATCCGGAGTGCCTGGCTGATGGAAGGGCAAAAACCCGAGGCATCTACAAATGTTCTGCCTGAGGCTAATGGGAGACGAGACGAGGGGCTTGGAGAGCTGCAGTTAGCTTAGGAGAGCTCCTGAACACCACCTCTCCTGGGTCTGGCCCCTCCATGGATGCTCCTGCCACACAGACCACCCAAGGCAAGCTCGGCGTCTGCTCCACTGGGATTTCCTGACAGCGCTCACCAAAGCGCACAGTCCCTCTCTCTCTTCACTCCACGGGACTCCTGCAGGGATATTCACCCCAAATCTGCACGCTCAGGACACGCCCTCGATTCACGTTACCGTGTCTTCGCGTTACTCGCTTAACCACAGCGTTATCAAGGCGCCGCTGCCCGACAAGATGCATCATCAAGACCAATAAATATTCTTCACATGCACATACACACCCGTTGCAAAAGCAAAGGATGATAAAAAGTAGGAAATATTAATAAAGTATGATAATAGGTTAGGGAGAAATGTCAGGGTGAGTTTTAGAAGCAGAACACAGAAAGCTAAGAGGCCTTCAATGTAGCAAGAAGAAAATAATTTCTCCAATTGCTTTCACTGCTGGGCATTTTAAAAGGGGAGCTTTTGGACAAACATTCAGACTGTAAGAGGAAGTAGTCGTCAGAAGTCCCAGACATGACAATGGGCTTAAAACTCCACTTTTTTTGATTAGCACTAGTAAGACGACTGCAAATCTCAACGCATGGATGGGCAGCTGCAGAGTGACTGCCAAGGCCTCTGTAGCTGTCTGCATCCAGGCACACAGTTGCAGACACCACTACCAGCACGGCACTATCCATTACGCCACGTTTGGAGAGCAGGAGAGACATATTCACAACATACACCACAGAACAGTTTTAGGATGTATAAAGCAAGACGGAAATCAGCTTTACCCACACTGGACAATGACTGTATGGCAATAAAATGCAAGCTAGATGGAACTATCACGTAACTTTTGGTTAAGAGTGCCATCGGACGCGTACGAAAGCTTTGCCTCTGCCCAAACTTTTCAGACGATCGGCCTTTCAGGTTCAGGTGCGGTTAGAGTTTTTTGGAGATCTCTCCTTCCTATGCTTGTCCCTCCGCCGTCTCCTGCACGCCAGCACCTCTCTGCCTGTCCCTGCCCCTCCTGCACCCTGCCTGCCACCTTCCTCTCCTCTCCCACTCAGTCCAGTGAAGATACAGTTAGAGGGATGTGCCACGGCCAAAGCAGCCTTCAGAGCCCATCACTGACGTGGCATCAGTACGGGTCTCGCTACGCTAATCGTGGGTTAGAAAAGCATTGTCAAGGCAACACAGTTAGTTTTTGGCGGGCAGGTTTGGTGGGTTGCTTTAAAAGGGAAGGCTATAGCCAGTTAGCCTCTGCATTACCATTATCGGGGTTGGTAAACATCCTACTTGCACTGGAGACGGTCTTTCCAATGTCGGCCAGAGAGCGCAGGTTGGATTTCTTGGTCTGGTGCCGGTGCTTCCTGAGCAGCGTGTAGGTGACTTTGTCCTTCAGCTCCGATTTCAAAAGCCCCGTCTCGATCTGATTGTCAACGATCATCTCTGTCGCATGAAAAGAAAGGGGTGAGGGAGAGGAGGAGACAATTAATCTCAAAGCACAAAACTCAGGTGCATCAAGGGAGAGCAGGGGGAGACATGGATCATTTGCACCGCATGTTTTTGAAGGCTTTCACTCCCCTCTCCAAGCCACCACCAGATTTCGCCATTTTGTTCCCAATGGGAATCTCTCTCAGGTCCTTGGAAATGGAACATAAGCACTTCTATCCAGCAAAACCCGTCGGCCCCCGACACGTACCTATTGCACTGAGACTCCCTTCTGTGACTTCCACACACGCCTCTGAGCCTATTTCAAATCAACTGTACCCAGGATAAGATGGTTCCTAGCTGAGAAAGGGAATCTGCTCTGATCCTGTGTTTCTGTGAAGGAGCTGCAACTCCATCGCAAGTTCCAGTACGCTCCCAAAAATAACCCGGCAAAACTTCAACAAGGCCTGAGTTCACCTCGCAGGCCCGCAGTAAAACTGAATCTCATGATAGAAAAAAGTCCTGGGGATGAGTAACTAATTAAATCAGTCACTCTCAGAACTGAAGCAAAATGATGGCAACTACAAAAGGCAGAACTTGCTCCAATTGTCACAGGATGGATAATGTGGCTTTGCCTTGAACTGAATTGCCAGGACAAAGGCTCCCAAATCCACCGCAGAGATGCTCCCCTCCCATCAATTCCCTACTCTCTGCTCCCCTATCCCAGAGGAGAACAAAAAAGAAGGTAGCCAGATTTACGAAGAATTTCTATCGTGCATTACATCTCACATTAAGTTGTTCCCTTGATTACTTCAGTTAACGTGCTGTCCCCCAAGGGAAAGTGGCAGCTCTTATTTGTCTACCAGTAACTTTTATTTGTGCTAACAATAAAAGTTATGGGAAAGAGGAGGTGGAACATGCGTCACATTTGCTAACTCAGTGAGTCAGAAAGTCATCCTCTACTTGCTGCCCAAGAATTAACGCCTCTTCAAATCCCTAGGGAAAAAAGCCTCGTTCTTCCACCCAAACTCAGGAAAGGATCATTATACACATGAGGTACGGGTACACAAAATGTTTGGCAAAAGCTTTATTTTTGTAAAGTGCCATTTTTCCTGTAAGCTTTTGTTGCTCATATTTGTTGTTAATGACTTTTGGAATACTTCCTTCAGAACATCATGTCTTTCTTCATCAAGTTTATGCTTCTCCATCTGGCCAAGTAGTCCTTCCGTTCCGTGTTTCTGACGTAACACAAATCAACAAAGAGAGCTCTTGGAGCTTTTCCTTCCTGCACGTCGCTCCTAGACCCCAACCAAGTGATCGTGATGAAATAATTCTGGAAACCAAGTCTGCAGGCTTCTTGGACAGCCCTATCCACCTGATTCTGGAGGCGGACCAGGAAAAATACCCTGCTCAGGACAGCGTTACAGCAACAGCAGCCACTGATTTTTAATTTAATCTCCCAGGAACTAGATTTAATTTAGGTGTTGAAGAAGGATATTGAAGGTGACATCTCAAAGTGACTTCGAAAGTTAATTTATTGTTTGAGAGTTCAAGCTGTGGAACACTGACACCAGCTGCTATCTTCTGAAGCACGTTCAGCTTCAGCATAAAACTTTGTGGGTTTTTAGTTAAGTTTTCTTTTGGTTTTGTCTTTTAAACTTTGCAAAGCTGTGCATCTGGAGACACAGACACAAAAATAAAGGAAGATCAGTGCCACCATAAGCATCTACAGAGCTATGCTCAAAACTCTGATGCAGATAACATCAGAGGCAGCTTTTGTTGTTCTGAGTCTTACAAAACGGTGCAACATCTGATACTTGATAATCTCACGCCAGGACAATTTTGGGCCTACTTCCCGAAATTCTAATCCAAAGCTCTGAGTTTTATTTCACTTATTTTGTTTTGCTCTTCTACACCTCTTCACACAAGGGCTCCTCAACTCAGTGCTTGGGTTAAATGTACCTCCACCGGATGGCTCACTTTCCAAATTTATTTTCGTACCTCTTCTCACACATGATCAGGAACACAGTATAGCTTTCAGCAATGTCACCAAGGGTCAGCCCAGGCCACGGCTATTTCGACTGCGAAAAAACTGCTGTCCCATTGAGCGGGGCGAAGCAGCAGCTGGTACCGCGGCTGTGCTGGAGGGGAGCACCCCATCCCAACCAGAGCACGGCCGCCGTCGGGGCCGCAGCCGAAAGCAGCCCACTGTCTGACCACGCGGGCCAGCGTCCCGCACAAAGCGGTGCTTGTCCCGTGAGAGCTGGCCTTTTCCAGGTTACCTTTCTGGCAGGGAACGTATGCTATTCCTCTCACACGCACGTAGTGATCTCACAGGATATGTACGTCACCATTCCAATGGTTCCATACAATCACCATAAAACAGCTCAAGGCAAGCACTAATTTTCACCACAGTCAATTTTTTTACTCTTGTACCCAAACTGAGAAGAACCCCTTTCATTTATGTGTTATCTTTCTCCAGGTGCTTTCTAGTTTTCCCCATCACTCCTTGGAAGATCCTTCCTTATTGTCCTCTTTTATTGAAAAAGCATTAAAACTATCAGTGAAACCATCCTCAGGGTTAGTAACAAGTTGTAGGGAAGAGCTGAGGGGAGGAGTCAAGGCAGCGTTACTTACCCACCACCTGTGGGAGAGAAGAGGCCTCCATATCCAGCATTATTGAGCCCTTCTCTATACATGTCCTTAGCTCAAACAGGCTGTGCAGGGACAAGGTGGCCACGTGAGGTTTGCTCCATCGCTCCCCACCTTGTTCTACCTTCTCCTCAAACTTGATCCACCTACGAGAGGGCAGAGCAACGAGACTGTGTTAAAGCCATCGGCTCCTTGCAGACACGCATCTGAAAGAAGGGAGACAGCTGAACCGTGAGGGCATACCAACAAGTTCAAGCACACGCGTTTTCCCACACATCTCCGAGCCCACAAATCTATGATGACGTTGCAAAGGCTCAATGAATCGGTATGTGGCAGCTGAGCGGTGATAACGCTCTGCCTGCTTGCAAAGTATTGCAAATATGAAGTAAAATGCATTATCTTTAATAGCTTTCACCAAGACTTAAACTAACACCCTTGAGGTGATGTTTGCTCCGGGCCAAGAGTACACAGCAAGCCGGTCAGTCCCTCCCCGGTTTGCACGCCCAGTGCCTAACCCGACACTGCATTGCACCAACCGCCACCGCTCGACCGACGCTTCGCCAGACCCAACGGAGAGAAAGTCAGGTAACCACATTCACACCTAAATTATCTCAGGTGAGAAGAGCTGGGCACCACAGCTTCACAAAATGGACAGAGGGCAAAAAACCTCAGTTATTTCTGGAAATAAGGTGACTTGTATTCATGTATTCAAATCCAGATGACAAAATCTGAATGCATCAGCCACTGCCGAAGCTCAGCAGCACCGGACGATGCTGCCCCGTACCTAAGGGCTGGCATGAGGAGAGGAGCACACCCCAACCAAATCTGAAGACATTTTTAGTACGAGTGAGACACCAATTAGGGGGCTCGGTCTTGCCCTCCGCTCTCTAACGGCCGCTTAATGATTTAACCAAGCAGGTCTAAAACACCACAGACAGCTCACCTCTAGTTGAAGATTAGAGCAAAGGTTAAATCCTGTTCAGTGCAAAACACTTTTTACACCCCTAAGCCCATGTCCTAGCAGAGGGGAGCGGGAGGTTCCAGCTCCCCCAGCCTTGACCCTGCCCTTGGCTCTGCTGCGCACAGCCAGGGGTCTGCCGGGGGGTGGCACGGAATGGAGCAAACCGCTTGAGGAGGAGATTTCCCCTGGCTCGTGCCTTTGCTGTGCTGAAAAAAGGGGGGTGTGTGTGTAAGAAAAGGGGGGGAAAGGATGGGGGGAGAAAGGAGGGGGAGGAAAGAAGGTGGGGGAAGGGAAAGGAAGGCAACAGGCCTTTTTCCTTTACTGCAGCACCCAGCGATGGGTTGGGTCTAAGCTCAGAGTGAGGGACAAGGAGGGGGTTTCAGTAGCATCTAACTGCAAAGCAGAAGTGCTTGGTAATCCTGCCTTGAGATACTGTTTTAATATATGTGGGAAATGAAAATTCCAGTGCCTAATACAAGGGGATTATTAAGACAAAAAAACCCCCACATGTAAAGGTAAGGAAGTTCATAAACTGGTTCGAGAGAACATTATTAACACCAAGAGAAGTTACATTTAATCCTGAAAAAGGTATTACTCGAGGATTAATCAATTGCAAATAATCTCTTTTTGAGACTTTTTTTTTTTTTTAAGAAGCTGCTTTTTAGCCCAAGCTAAAAGCCTGAACTTGAGCTCAAGTTAATAAGGTTCTGTTCGGTTCACAAGGTATCTCCTAGGACACCTACGGGGCTCGGGCAGGTGCCAGTCTGTGAAGTTGAAAGGCTGCAAATTCCAAAGTGGGTTTTTTTTTCCAGTGAAAGCGCGTTATTCCCAACTATCAATATTTGCTTTTTACTTTCCTCGCTATAACCCACGATATAAACACAATAACCCAAATAGTAACTCGCAAACCTGCCTGAACTATTGCCAACCTGCAGAGCGCAGTCCCTGGAATAAGTCTTTTCCTCGGGAGCAGGAATCCACCGGCAGCGAGGCGCTTTCCAAACATCCTAAAGCAGTGTTAGGCTCTCGGTTCCCGTGTCCCCTCGGAAGCCCACCATCTCCCACACAAACCAGCGCGAGTACTTCGTTAAGCAAAGCTCCCCACGTGGCTTTCCACGCCTTTAACCAACTTGTCTTTGAATTATTTTTTTTATTTTTTGAAATCTGCTTCTGCAGAACAGCTCGCCCACAGCTGGAAAACCGCGTGGGCAGGAAAAAAGTGCCAGGTTTTCAGGGTGGAGGGTAGCAGAGAAGGTAAAAGGGACAGCCACAGGGTTAATGCTTCCGATCGCGTGAATATGGAATTGCACAGCGCTCAACCGAGTTCCCGAGCGCTGGAAGCAACGCTGTCTGCAGCCCGGCAAGGGAAAAGATGATCGCTGCTGTTTGAGAAAACGAACAATCAAATTACCTCCCTCACCTCCACCCCGCTCTGCTCTTGACATCTACATAATCTTCCTGACCGCCAGCTGTTCCTCGCTTGCTACAGCTAGCCAACGTTCCCGTGACCGCATCAGAGGAGCAGCGAAGTGTGACATAAACCACCCACGTGCTGTTACACCTCTCGGGCTCTGGGAACGATGCTGACAGCTCCGGCGAGGCTCTCCTGAAACCGGGTACCTATCAGCATCGCTGGCTCCAGAGGGCTGAGACTTGTCGGAAAAACCTGCCCCCAGCGTGCTTGGTTGCCTCTGGAATAACACCCTGCGCTCCGCACGCGTGTCTGGGAGCCGACGGCGTAGTCAGTGTAGGCAGACTGTGAAGAGAGCGGGTATCCCTGCAGAGCCAGATGCAGGAGCCATCTTTTCTTTCTGTTTACTTTCAAAAAGGACTGCATAAAAGGTGTGTTAATATTGTAACGTGTGAAAGCGGCCAGTTCTTTCTAAGGTTTTCATAAATAACCTGGATGTAGGACTAGGAGGTGTTCTGAGCAAGTTTG
>VWZZ01004285.1:935459-1003102 GCA_013399095.1 Psophia crepitans | reverse complement strand
CAGCGTCTGGCCAACGCTCTCAGCCATCTGCTGTGATGGGGCTGGGCCTGTGTGGGGCCAGGGGTTGGGCTGATGGGCCTTAAGGGTCCCTGCCAACTCAGGGTAGTCTGTGAGTCTAGGATTCTATGAAAGGGTGAGGATATAGATGTACTGCCTGACAGAGTTCATATAATTAAAAAAAAAGACCATCACAGAGGATTAAAAAATCCTATCCACCATCCCACACTCCTCTCATTCCTTTTCTCTGTCATCTCGTGATCTTTCCACCACCTCCCTGCCTTGTAGAACAACAATCTCCACACTACGGTGGACACATCTTGGTCCCCAAATGTACCGTGCTGAGCCTCAAAATACACTGGCGGCCTCCTGACACTTCAGGTCTTTTCCTTTTCCTAGTTTGCTCCATATCCTGTAACATCCACGTGTTAGTGCACCAACATGTCCATCCGCACCAGGTAAATTGATTACAAGCGCCAAGGAAACGAACAAGGAGCACCCAGTGACCCAAATCTTCGGGTTACCTTTTAACAGCAATAAACCTTCCCTTTTACTGCTCTATCTCCAACGCGTTTAGAGGGCTTTGGGGTGAAACCCTGGGTACCCTAAGGACATTTTGCCAACAGGGCCCTTCATTGTGAGCCACGGCCCGACACCACAACGTGCTAACAGGGAATAGGACTGCGCAAAGGAATGTGACATCGAGCCCCGGTCACGGGCTGATCTCAGACATGTCACCTTCTGCAGCGGGACAACTATTGCCCATTCATACTGGGGTTGCAGTAGACACCTCAACTCATGTTAATCAAGAAACCAGGATGGACAACTAAAGGTCCCTTTCTGGAAACATCTTTTAATCAGCACCTTTAAGATTCTTGCTAGAAACTTTCCGAGACACGTACCAGTTATTATTCTGTCGACCAGAACAGGTGGGGAAGGGACGATACAATTTGCTAAACCCTTCCAATGCAAACACTCCTTCCTGACACCTTCCACACTCTTCAAGCCTTAGATCCACACGGCTGCAGCTCCTCGGCCCGCCGCACGCAGAGCTAGCCAGCTCCAGCTGGTACGTCCTGCCGCAGGAGCCGCTCCGTAGCCCACAGCGCGTTTTGCTGCGCAAGGTTAAGCCATTTCAGGCAGATACTGAGAAATCCTGAATAATCATGTGCTACACAAGATCATGATCACCAAAATAGCATGCAGTGCAGGGGGTCAGGCCAAGTTTAGGAATTACACAGAGCATCAACAGGGTGCTTAAAGAACGTAACGTGTACGCTATCATAAACCCGGCTCCATCTAGCACTTCTACCACAGATGTGTGAAAGAGCACAAACCCAGAAATCATTTGCCTGGGAAGAAGCAAACCTCCTTGCTTCCGTAGAGCCAGCTGCCAGCACGGAGGCGCACCCCACCGTACGGTCCTCCGAACCTAAGAGCGGAGGGCTCCTGCCAAACGCCCCTCAAGAAACAGCAGTGCTCTCAGCAGGATGTCTTTTTTCCGGCGTCTGACCTACGGAAAACAGAGCTTCCCAATATTCATACTGTAAAGCAGAGATGGAACAGACTGCTCGATACGAAATATCACACTAAGGTCACAAGTGCTTTGGCAAATTGTCATTAAAACCCTTTCCCCAAGACCCACACACGGACAGAGGAAAGCCTAATTTGCTGTGAAGAGCAGAGGTGGGCGGTACAGATGACAAAACACAAGTACTGAACTAATGATAAGAGGGAAGAAAAGCAATAAAGAGAGAAAAGGATGACCCACAAGTAAGCAGTTAAAGAGTAAAAGGTGAAAAGTCTTTAAATAGGTCCTCCAAGTGACCGAGAAGTAAAAATAAAGAAAGATAAGGGGGTAAAGGGGTAGGTGGTGGAGCGGTTCATTAAATCGCAGGTAAAGAAGATTAAGGTAACCAAACAAGATGGGCTAACTACGAACACAGTAGGTGCCCTTAAGACTGGAAGGTGGGGAAAGAGCTTAGCCCAGTCACGATAAAGGAAAATGAAAAGCCCCAAGGTAAGCGAGGGGATTGGGAATGGGGAAGGCAGAGCCCCGGAATACTCCCCGGCTGGGGGGAGCACCTCTTTCCAGTGGGATGCATCAGGCCTTCACGGCAATCAGACTGCAACTAGGGGGTTATTTTTTTAAGGAAAACCCAATAAAATATTTTTACTGTATTAAAAAAAAAATTAAAAATCAGAACTTTCTAAGGCTAGAGGCTAAGCAGCAGCCTTCAGATCATGAATCCAACCCAACGCTCTTTCAGTGGTGTTCAGAAACAAACTATAGCTAACTTGTGTCAACCAGATCAAAAAAACACGCCAGTTTTTTGACCACGGGTTTGGCATGGCTTTTTAACCAAAGCAACAGCGGCAGCAAAACAAGCAGAGACCCTGACAAGAAACTCAAAGCAGGCAACCCAATCCAGCGCTTAACACACGCCTCGAATGATTTCCTCAAAAGAAAAAAAAAAACCAACCTGAAACTTGAGGGGCTTTTTGACTATTTAAAATAAATTTCATCAGTAACTCGCTAGGAGAGGAGCAGTCAGAATCTCCCAACTTGTGGCGTGCGGTGGGGCGAGGCTCAAATCTACTTTGGGGCAAGAGAACTCACGTAGTTCTGTCGTGCCTGCAGGAGCTCTCCTCAGGCTCCGATTTCTGGCCAAGACATCGTCATTCTCGGCAAAGCTCTAACACACCCGTACGTCTGCAGGCTCTCCACAGGCAAACCATTCAAACAAATCTCCAGTTTTTTCTTTTAAAAGAATAGTTAAATCTTCAAATTCTCTCATTTATCAAAGAAAGGTAATTTGAACTGTACAGGCTCCTTTCTGCGGATTCCCCCAGCGATCCTGGGGCACAGCTATGACCCCAATTGCACGTTAAAAAGGAATTTCTCAGGGGAGTCCTGTGCAGCCGCCCTTCCCTTTTGGGGAAAAGGAAAACCAACCCACCTCGCAGTCTCCTTCCATTCCATCTCTTGTCCGTCCACGGCCAGAAGTTCATCCAGCTCCGTGAAGAGCTGCGGGGGCGCCGGGCTGTCATCTTCCTCTCCGAGGATGAAGCGGATACGTTCGGCAGCGGGGGAGACTGCAGAGGTGAAAATACTGCGGTTAACGGCCTGCGAGATGACCAGGGACGTGCGGCTCCTCTCCTTCCCCTTCTCCCCAAAGCCATTCAGCTGTTTCTCCAGGCTGTCTTTTCCATTTGACATCCTAGTCGCTGCCGACGGAGGGGCGTGAGCGAGGGTACGTCTGCCTCCCTCTCTCCCCTTCCTTGCCTCTCACTTCACTTCTTACAAGTTCAAGCTGGGAGTAAAGTTCAGGAAAACTTGCCTCTTCCTACAGTCCTTAACTACGTTACAGCAATTTGCAGCCCTTGTAAAAAAAAAGCACTATCAAGCTCAAAACCAATATACTCTACGGTGCGTGCCCAAGGACCTTTCGTACTCTGATCAGCCGAGATCCTTCGCCCCCTTTTTTATATGACGTGAAACCAGTTTCAGCCAAACTATTTTGGGGCTTGCTGTGACAGCATCCCATAGCTGGCTTTCCCCTCCCATTGGCCTGCAAGGCTGGCTAGAACCTCCCCGGACCTGCTGCTGGAAAACACAGGAATATTTAACAGAAAGGTTGTCCCATCTATACGTGAAGAATGCGACCCAAGGCATTTAGTCAGGCACCAATGCACTGAAAAAAAACAACTGCTCCCACTGGGAAGAGACTGCCCGTTTAGGCAAAAGAAGCTAGGTTCAACACACGCTCTTTTGCCAGCGCAAGCAAAGTTCATTGGCATTAGTATTAGTTCAGGACAAATTAGCAGAAACCCCTTCCTGGTAAAGAAACATGGGTGATTCAAAGTTAAAACCCGAGAACATCGCTGTCCGCCACGTCCCAAGCCCTGTGGGCATCTCCTGAAGGCACGGAGCTTGTGCCACAAGCGTCACCTTGCTGGAGGGCTTCTTGGGGTCTGCAGGGCTTTTCTGACTGTATCACCTTAAACCGAAGGTGCCGTCATGTGAAATTTTAAGACAGATATCCTTTCTGCTGAATGTTTATTAGCATTAGAGTTAAGCAGCAGACTATGAACTTTGAACAGTTCTGCTAAAAACTCCTTTCTTTTCAAAAGATCAGCTGGCTGTCTGTTGCAAAATAATTAATCACACCAGGTGTCCAATCGCCACTGATTTTTCCAGGGTAAACAAAGTCTCAATTTGTAATGGGAAAAAGGAACCAGAAAGAAACATGACCTTGCCTTCCCCCCCCCCTTTTTTTTTGTAAACAAGAAACTTTCAGAGTTTTCTTCTTCAGTTATTCAGCAATTACTTCCGACACAGACCAAGCGGTCCGTGCCCCTGCCGCTACACCACCTCAGCCTGAGCCAGGCATCGCCCATCGTCCAGCAGAATTCCCAGGCGGTGGCTTTTCCGTTGCCCATCGGTCCTTCCTTTGAGAAAATCCATCGCTTCCCACCAAAAGAACACCAAAACCAAAAATTTGCCTTCAATACGCTCCTAACGGGAGAGAAAAATATCGCTAAGCTGAATTTACAGACACTTCGTTACAGAAACACACACATTAACCCTCTTGGTAATCAGCACTCTTATATAACCACTAGCTCCTACAGGATTTACCTTTTCCTCAAATATATTTCTCAGAATCCGTGAGGGGCACAATGAGCACTCGGTTGTCTGACTCGGATGTAACAGAGGCACTTTGCAGAACAGTTCCAAAATCTATCTGCAGACGCATAACCTGATGCATGAAAATCGTCCTGGCAATTATAAAGGCAATTTGGACTACAAATGTGGATCTAAAACACACTTAAAGCAAACATTAGTATAAATAATTAAGATTATCCTATTCTAAAAATGCAATTAACACTTGAGTTCATCTCGATACAGTCAGCCCCGACTAAGCGCCGGTGCCAGAAGCTTGCGCTGAAGCCAACGCACCCGAGCATCAGGAGGCAGGGTTCAATTTCTGGCACGTGCTTCAGGGCAGAGATCTCTCCCGAGGCATACACACGAAAAAAATACTTATTCAGAGGCCAAAGAGTCCCCTACGGCCTTTAAATACCACTGTACCAGTGGAATGTTTATAACACAACAGCATTTCCTTTCATTTCTATTGCAGTGATGCTTTGGAACACGTACGTGTGGCCCTGCACAACACAAGCCCCCCGCCCCGGGTTTCGGGATGTCCCATCGCTCCACAAAGTGCCGTGGAGCGGAGCAAGCGGTAGGTGCGTGGACCAGCCTGTAAGAGAATGGGCTGCAGAGCTTCCAGAGCTGCCGAAGGCATCGGCCGATGGGAACGTTACCTCTTTTCAGCCATTCTGAAGTGGGTTTATTACCCAGAAGTGTTACCCTGAAACTCAGTCCCGTAACACAGTAATTCCACAACCACCCACGACATTTTGCTCGCTGAATTGCATCAGGAGAGGAACTGCAGAAGTGCTCCCACCAAGCCTGGACATACACCACCCTTTCTTCCTTTTCCTCTTTCTTTGGTTTTTGCTAATTTCCTATTAGCTGCATTTAGCAGAGACGATAAGGGTGAAAATCCAATTAAGGAATTTGCTGGGTCACAGGTCTCCTATGGCGTGCTTTACCCCATGTTCTTTATTGAGATTTTGTAGGTTAATGGGCTGTTTATGGGTTGTTTATGTGCTCTCTTTAGCAAGGAGAACACATTTTCATCTTAATCTCCGGAGCGAACACTGTGTGCTCAGCACGGGGCGGACAGCCGCGTATGGGACTTAAGAGCTGGAGAGCAATTAACCTGGGGGGGGGCGAACCCTGCGGACCTCCCCCTGCCCGACCTTTGAGCACCAACCCCGCCAGCCCGCCCCAGCCTTGACCATCACCTTCGCTTCTCCCTAATCCGTCCAGTTTAGGAGCTGCTGGAACCGGCACCATTAACGACGGGATCAGCTGCCGCTGCTGCTAAGCCCTTTCAATATTATTTCCCCTTGCTATCTCATTCAAGAAAACAGCCTGATGATCAACAGACATATGTAGCACGGAAAATGCTAATCCACAGATTCAGACGGCTAGGATTATATTTTTCCCCTGAATGGGGGAGGAATTAAGGTATTAATTGCAGACGATGAAGTGCTCCAATGCAGCATTTAAACAGAGGTATCGCCGTCCGCAAGCCCTCTACAACTACCTGAAAGGGAGTTGTGGTGAGCTGGGGGTCGGCCTCTTCTCACAGATAACTAGTGACAGGACAAGGGGGAACGGCTGCAAGTTGCGCCAGGGAAGGTTCAGGTTGGAGATGAGGAGAAGGTTCTTCTCGGAAAGGGTGGTCGGGCATTGGAACGGGTTGCCCAGGGAGGTGGTGGAGTCTCCATCCCTGAGGGTGTTTAAGGAAAGGTTAGATATGGTACTTAGGGACGTGGTTTAGGGGGTAATAGGTGGTGGGGGGATGGTTGGACTAGATGATCCTTGAGGTCACTTCCAACCTTAATGATTCTATTCTATTCTATTCTCTTACCTTCCCCTTCCCCCGCTTCCCCGTTCCAGCGTTCGGCCACACGCGGTCCGTGAGGTGGCTTATAAAATACATCACTTGCAGAAGAGAATGAACACATCAGCAGTTTCCCCTAGTTCAGTTCAGGCCAATTACGAGCACAATTTATACCCTCGGGTTCCCAAAGGCAAAATCAATCTCCATCAACGGAGAGAAATCTCAGGGAGCTCAGAAACAGAGAGAGACACATTCTAGCACGACAACCTCAGATCAGCCGTGGCTGAACTTCCCGGCCTGACGTCGGTCCACTCCTGCAACTGCTGGCTGTGGTGGGGAGCCCTCCCGCGCTGCCCGGCGCGATGGGGGAGCGGGCGCAGTGCCGGCGGTGCTCCCCAGCGCGCACAGAAATGCTGGGGGGCTTCATGGCGTCGGCACGTGTCCTGAAGTCACCTCCTGCTTCAGCAGTGCCTCGCTTGTTGCGGGGGGGAGATGGTGAGAGCCCAGCTCTCCAGGTGAACGGTGCTGCCTTGGGTTGGGGGACCGGGGCGGGGGCTCTTTTGTCTTAATGTCCAAGTAAAACTCCCTCTTCTCCAACCAATCAACATGCTTTTCCTCCTGTTTTCCCAGCTTGCTGTTACCAGTGTCACTTCTAAATACCCGTGGGACCCGCATCTCTGTCAACGGCTTCCTTCATTCCGGGTCAAAGAGACCATCTCTGTTACATGGAGCTCCGTACGTGGGCAGCTACAAAAATCCCCAAGAGACCTGGTGTAAATCCTTCCTCAAAGCCTGTGGTAACATTATCACAGAAGGCTATGTGTCGAACATGCTTTCCAAGTACACTTATTAATATAGGACAAGACTGTACTCCCATCAATTTCTGGGGGTGCCGTCACTCAGCCAAAACTCAGTTCAGATCCATCGTTCACCTCAAGTCAGAGCGAGCCAGTTAAGTGAAACACCTATGCAGACGCTTTTATCAGATTTGAAATAATTTTCCTTCTAGTTCAGCTGACTTCACTTCCAAAATTAATCCATTACCCAATGGTAATGCCCCATGCCAAGGGGCATGTAGGCTCCTGTGCCATTCCCGCACCTTTACAGGTAAGAACTCTTATTCCCGCTACGGAAGAGAGAACCGTCAAATTAGTTAAGACCAATTTCTGCAGAACAACCCAGGTGAGAACTGGTTTCCCGATCCCCCAAGCGCTCCATCAAGCGAAAGCATCCTTCAGCGCCCCCGAAGAAGTCAACTGCATGGAGATTTACACTTGACATCTAGTTATGGAAACGCTTGTGCCTGGAAACGCTGCCGAGCGACCCCGCACCGGGCTTTCCCAGGGCCTCGCGGAGCCCACCTCTGGATGATCAACTCCCCAGCTAATCACTCTAAGCAAGCGTGAGAATTTCTTTTTTTTTTTTTGTTATAGAGAAAAACAATTACTTTTTGACCCTGCACCCGGCGCTGGCTGGCTGTAAGGCAGATTAGACTTGTCCACGGGCTGAACTTGGCAGTCCGCAGGGAACGCTCACCACGCTACCCAGATCCCGTCCTGGGCTGTTTCTTTCACAGCTACGGGGAGCAAAAGCAGAGACTGCTATTCAAGCAGCTCGATCCATCTTGAAGGAAATATCCCCCATCCCTTGATCGTGACCCTTCGCAGCATGTAATGAACAGCATTGACTGCCTCTTGAATAATCCATTTTCCGCTGGACGGTTGTACTGCATGACTGTACACGTTCTACCGTAAGCTCCTCTGCAGCATGTGGCATATATTAAGTCTTTGATCTGCGAAAATTCTTCAGTATTAGACAAATGCTTACTAATGGCATATTCCCTCAAGTGCCAGAAGAACGGCAGCTTTTACGTAACGATTTGCTGAGCACCCTCAGCACCCTTTGTCTTCAGCGCTGCTGAGGTCTCGTACCAAAGTTTTGCCTACAGATATTTTATTGAAACATTCCTTGGAGATGCAGGGACAGAAGGAAGACCTTTCCTCCAAACGTGTCTCGAATCAGCTCCCCTATAGCAGGCAGCTCACGTGGACAAGGTGAGCAACGTGCTGGATGCTGCACCTCGAGTCTGATCATGAACTCTTCCCGACGTGGTTCCACTCGAGAGAGAGTGTCAGTAATTGCCTCCAAAAACACTCTGCTTTTCAGCTGCAGACAATAACAATAATATCTACAGAGCACGGCAGGAGCAGAGGCGGCTGCATCTGCCAAATGGAGCCCATTACTGATAGCCTCCCACAGACAGGCGATTAGCACGTTGAGCCAGACTGAATATTTAATGTACTAGCAACGCGAGTCTCCGCCTGCCCAAACCAAAGCAAGGTTCCACTCATTTCAAGGGTCTGGGTCGGCCGGCCGTGGACGTCGTAATTCTCCGTGGGTACGCTGTAGCGAGGTGCTACTCACCAGTGACTAGCTTCCAAGCTGCCAGAAAAACAGGGAATTGCTCTTGCTCTACCACTTTTTTTTTAATTTCCTAGATTCGCCAAGTGCCATACTTCATTACATCGAAGGCAGTGATGGTTTTGACACTTATTTCTACAAAGCAACTAGCCCGTGCTTCTGCACCGTAACCCGTGCCCTGTAACAACCCCACCGGTTTGTAAGCCCTGGCGTGATATAAACTACGTAACAAGCAATTCATCGCAAAATATGGATCACAACGGTATTTTGTGACTAGTCCTGGAGGTCAGCCGTCTTCGAGTTGCGCGAAACTGCTACAGCAGCACATTTTTAAGGAGCTATTACTGAGCAGTTGCCAAAGAGACTTTAATAAAGAAAAAGCAGCATCTAGAGAAAGCCTGGCTTTTTTCCGAGCTTTGTAACGTTTCCCACTGTCACACAGATACGGGATGCTGTCTGGCATCGCACCTCCCTTGGACTCCAGTATCGGTCAAGTCTCCAGTTAAACCATTTAGCAGCACAGCGGCTGCCATGTATAACAAAGTTCAAAAATTGCTCCTTAATTCTCAGCGGTTTTCTTCTCCTTTGGCTTTTCTCCATTCTCCTTTTTGAAGCGCTATGGCTTTCACAGTCCCTTGCAGAGATGTGTGCCGTTCACCCCTCTGGAATCCTGCTGGGGTCCTCTTCAGGTATCTTAAACATCTTCATTGCATCAGTGACCATGTACAACAACCCTCGTACTTCCAGCAGCATCGCATCGACGGCGCGCCCTGGGCGCAGGGCGACTGCTCGACGTAAGCTAGCGCAAGGGAAAATTCCTGTTCCTCCGGTGAGCAAAAAAAGATACTGTTTTCTTTTCCAACACTGTAATGTGGAAAGACAATTTTAAAGCTATTTTGATGTGATGCAGTCCCTGAGTAAGTCCTGTCATTCCCTTGCATGAGCTCCAGGCCCTCCTGCCAAACTATCGATTCTTTTTCAAGTTTACCACTGATCTTTTACTGGTGCCCCCTTTTTTTAGGCAATGGTGAGAGTACAGTGACATTTTTAAGGACACAGTTATAATCACTCAGGGCTCTTCTTCCGAATTTGAGCTTCCATGCAGTGACAAGAAGAAACTTCCCTTCCCTCTCTGCGCTTTAAAACCAGCCCTCCGGCGGCAATAGACAATTTTATGCCTATTAAGCTCTTCTCACAAGCAGGGTTTCATCACTGTCTGTTTGTCCCGTTCAATCAATCTCCACATCAGCTCTGACCATTTCAGCACTTCTAGAAGTCTTCTCCAGTGAGGGCTCGACCGAAGAGACCGATCCCCAGAGGAGGGAAGCCAAGCGCAAGCGTGCGAGGATTTTAAATTTTTCATTCCTGTAGCTTCGGTGCGTGCCGAGCCCTTTGTCCCGTGCGCTTTTCAGCCAGTGTCTCCGGCTGAAACGGAGCCCATTTCCGTTGCCAGGCAGTATTTCAAGGAGTACTGAATGTCTCTGGCACCCAACGCTTTTTCCTTTCAACTCTTTTCATTCTGCCCCTGCCTCCCCACTTTAAATGTTGCCCAGTACCGCATCCGCTTTCAGGCACAGAAAGCACAAGCAACGCAGCACATAACTATTCCTTAGAATGCTTGCAGGAGACCAACCGGTGTATGAGACCTGAACACGCACTCTGAGAGCGTTCTGCAGGTTGTTATTTCTTCATGATCACCCACCCCGCGTCAAACACCACGTAGCAGAGGGATGCCCCGGGCTCCCATCAGCCACGAAGCTCACCAGCACAAATTACAGCTGAGGAGAGGATGGAGGGGGAGCTCGATGAACGAGGTTTGGTATTTTTTCCATTGCCTGGCACGTGGGACCATTATCTGTGAAATGGGTATCGATGGCTGGGGTCCCATCCCAGTGTTTTCAGAGGGTAAATGGCATGATGCAGTGCCAGGGGTCACGGACCTCGGCTCGGTACCACAAACGCGGTGGGACAACTAACAGGACAAGCCCCACGGAGGTGAATCTCATTTTCAAGGCTGACAAATACTTCTTCAGAATCCGTAACGTGACTTTCTTTTCACTGGCAGGTGTAAAATTATTCCAAGGATCAATACTCAAAGGCAGCGTTCGTTACCAGGCATCATTCTGAAGAGCAATGAAGGCAGCTCTCCTGCTTGGGTTGAACAAAGTACAGCAAAGGGGCACTGCCGCAGTCGGCAGCGGGAAAACGAAGGTACAAATGAACATGGAGAGGTGTCTGCTACTGATTTAAGTAGAGTCAGTCTTCACTGGAGCCAGTGGTGGATGGGGAAGGCTCTCCTTTTCTCCATGTGATGGGGATGATGGGTATGCGTTGGCCATACTGACAAATGCACATCTCAGAATCACAGAATATCCCGAGTTGGCAGCGACCCACAAGGATCATCGAGTCCAACCCCTGGCCCCACACAGGCCCAGCCCCATCACAGCAGATGGCTGAGAGCGTTGGCCAGACGCTGCTTGAACTCAGCCCAGCTCGGGGCGGTGACCGCTGCCCTGGGGAGCCTGTGCCAGGGCCCCACCACCCTCTGGGGGAAGAACCTTCTCCTGATCCCCACCCTAACCCTCCCCTGGGGCAGCTCCATGCTGTTCCCTGGGGTTCTCCACGCCATGAGCATTAATGTGTGTATTCGGTAGCCTAAATCCACTCAGAGCTTAGGAGGCCACCTCATCTTGAATATCGGGAGGAGTAAGGCGCCAACCTCCTTTGAAATGCTCTGAAAAAGCTCAGCTTTTATTTTTTCCATCACCTTCTGAAAAGCTTCATTCAGTGACAAACCGCCCTTCTGGCTCTTAAAGGTTAACAGCCACTTATCTCCAAAGCTGCAAAGCCAGCCTGCGGATCCAGACAATGCCTGCATTGACTCGGAGAGCGGCAGGGTTTGGCCTGACGGAGTGGTTACAAAACCAGTTAGTTTCATGTTTGGATGCTGGTTTTCCTCACACTTCCCTGCTGCAACAGGATGAGTTCCATCAAGCAGATCCATCTCTTCAGACCCACACTTTGGGTGAGCGCACTGATTCTGTATTTTAACTCCCAATAAAAGTCTGTCCCCAGCACTTCCCTCGCTTGGCATCCCTGGACATCATCCTGATGAATCTGTCACCATCTGTTAGCGGTGTGGCAAAGCAAAGCTTTTGGTGGATAAATCACTTCTCCGAGCGCTTTTTCTTCTTCTCCCCGTGTCAGAATAGTAGCAGAAAGACTCTATTGAGATACAGACACAATACCCAGTTTCGTTCCTGCCTTCAAAAATTAACCACCGTTAACTTGAGGCTCGGAGTGGCTCCCGGCTGCCAGCAGCACAGTCCTTCCAACCGCCTTCCCTGAAAGAAACTCCCGATTCAACTCGTTCTCAAAAGCCTTTGACATTTCTGCAGCTCTTGCTCTTTGCCGGTTTCCCCTTGCAACAGCAAGTAGAGTTCAAGCTTCCTTTTTACTTGGAGCTTCACAGACTCGCCCCCACCTCCTGCACGAGCACTAAACCTCAGCAGAACACAATGATGCTGGAAAAAAACACCTTCCGATGTGCCCCACTACTCCGAAGCAGAACCCAGGCAGACCAAGACCTGCAAACCCATCCCTCCATGTAAGAAAAACTCAGCTGCTGGGTATCCCTCGCACAGCGAACTTGGAAGGGTGCAGAGTTAGATCCAGAGGTGCGCGCAGGTCCGTATTTTGAGCCCAAAAGGCAGGTGATCTCTCATTAAGGAGAGGTAAACCAGCGAGCTATCGCACAGCGGGCATTTTAGCGAAGGTCAACAGCAAAACCAAATGTTGGGGAATGGAAAACAAGTTGAGATAAAATAAGTTTTTTAAAAAAATTAGAAAAATAAAATAAAATCAAGAGAAGGCCACCGAAACGTTCGTGAACGCCATGTCAGGCTAGCAACGTATAGCCTACCCTTCCTCAGCAGCACGTCAGCTGGCCAGCTTTTGTGGTCAACCTTGGCGTCCACCGCGCAGAAGAGGAAAACGCGGTTCTCATCAGGCTCCGAAGTACAAGAAGGAAAAATGACTCGGGCAAGGCAGTAACTTCAGTGCGTTTGCTGAGGACTCATCTATACTGGAAGGTAGTTTCACTGCTTTAAGCAAATTTCTGTAATTCAATCAACCAAATTTAAGTAAAAAATACTTGGGAAATGAATACTACTAGGATCTATACCAGCTAAATTGTGTACAAAAAAATAACAGACCATTATCCAACGTCTTTATACAGTGAAACTAAGCTCGGGCCGGCTTTCAGTAAGTGACTGTACTGTAATTAAGAACAATATCCTCAGGAAATGGATCCTGCCAAAACTGAGGAAGGAAGAAAGCTAGTTCAAACAAACCTAACTTTCTTTTCACTGAAAAATGAGAAATTTGGGATCGAGAGTCGCATTTGGAGACTAATCCTGGAACACAAGGTGAGCCACACAGAGAGATATTTTTCCCGAAACAACAGAGGCTCAAAAGCAGTAAGGAACCGCAAATACACGAAAACGGAAGGCAAAGCCCCGCTTCGCTGCACTGTGTAGGAACATCCTAAGTCCAACACCAGCCCGGGTCAAAGCAAAACTATGAAATGTGAAACACAAGGAAGATTCAACCAAAACCTGGAGAGTTAGTACAGAAAGCACACAAGGAAAATTAATTATTTAAGAACATTAGCAGCAAGAGCTTGAGAACCAGTGGGTAAACCGGACCACCTCGGAGCGCGACCGGCAATTAAGAGGATTAAAGGTTTTGCAGAAAAGCAAACCGCTTTCTTCGCGTGAAGCTCCAGCACACAGGTGGGCAGAAAGACACCTAACCTTTTGGAAAGGCTACCGTGTGCCACGAAGGTGTCTGCAGAAAGAGGAGGAAAGACAGAGGTGAACTCTGCAGGAAGTGGCCGAGACCCCTCGCGCTCACACCTCACCAGCCCCTGTCCAGCCCTGAGGTTTTAGCAAGGTCTGGAACATTTTGCGCAGCCTGAAACCAAAGAAAACTATAATCGATCCATGAAACCACCAAGAACAGGCAACCAACTAATTTAACACAGGATACCGCCTATCGCAGCAGAAAAAAACCCCCCAAAATATTTTATTTGATTTCCATTTCTTTTTAGACTCCAGGTACTGCCTTTTGGAGGTTTTCTACCACGGTACATCCACATCGCAGTTTCAAATACTGCACAAGGTTAGCATGCCTTTATTTTTCTTCCCCTACTGAAAACACAGCCTGCTGCGCTGCCACAGCCTGTCCGGACTCACACAGACCGGGGCTGCTGCAGTTAAAAACAAAACCATTAGCAGAATTCTCGGAACCGAAGCGCTAGTTAAGCAGATGTTTTTTCTTTCTTTCTTTCAAGCTCCTAAATGCAACTTTAGCAATTACTGGTTTATGTAATTGCCTAACATTTAATGTTTACAGCAACATTTTACAACTAATTTACATGTAGTTCGCTAAATGCTTTAGGGTTAATTGGTCTTTTGTCGTGCATTAAGTAGCTTGTTAATTATTAGACAGCTGGGAGGAAAAAACAAGCAGGAGGTCAGTTTGAGGATGGCTTGGACTGAACAGAACGGCTGCTTGTAATTAGCAAAACGCACGGGAGGGTGATTTTTGCCTAAGCATTGACCTTCGTAATGGTCAATCTCATGGTTAGCCCTGAAGCAGGCAAGCCATGAGCCAACGGCCTATTTTACACGTTGTCTCTTTTCTCCTACCTACGCGAAGGAGAACACACCACTGACTTCATGGCGTACGGCATGCGCATGTGAGGTCAAGATGGAACCCCAGGAGAGGAGAGAGAGAAGATGCAATTCCTTGTGCTTGGCGTGAAGAACGTAACACAGAAAACTGGCATTTTTAAACAGGCTTCGGACAGAACGGGTGGAACAAGGAACACAAGGAGGATCCAGAGGGATGCTTCCCGGGCCACGCCCAGAAGACCAAACCCAAGCACCCACATTTCCCAGTTTCTCGATCAGAGTGCACCCAGGCCTCATCTCAATACCGTATTGTGGCACGAATAACTTGGTACCAGACGTGCTGAAAGGGAGCTCCAGGACACCTAAGCATTCTCTGCTCTGACCTCTGTCAGCCCAGATGCATCCAAAGAGATCAGAACGATTTGAGGAAAAACAGCTAAATCAGTGTGCCTCCTTGGGGCTCGATTCCATCCACACTTCTGTCTAACGAAAGAGTGCTTTAGAGACGATGTCATAACTTAGAAACCAACATTAATAACTTAATTACCAACTTGGCCCTGCTTTGAGCAGGGGTTTGGACCAGATGACCTCTATAGGAGCCTTCCAACCTAATTGAGTCTATTCCATTAGTGAACGCCACATATAGCTAATCTCCGCTCCAGTTAGCCCATCTGCCGCCCAAGGCGAGCGCTTCGCCAGGTTTTCAGAACAACTTTTGGTAATGAAGAGAGACTGGAAACCCCAGATGCTGGTTTTAATGATCTGCTTGGCATCATGGTCTGGTAGGTGAGATCAGAAACTCAAGTAAGAGAAAGGCAACTCTGTCTATCAGAAGCATTTGCAGAAAAAACCACCAAAATAAAACAAAAAACCCACCAACCAAAACCCAAACCCAAACATATCCAACCTGAAAAATCTACGTGCTGTCTTTGCCGCGCAAAGCGTTCCCGTGGCTTCTTCTCACCAAGTTCCCCAACTCCAACTTCTCTGGCTTTTAGTAAGATGGAGCTATGATTAACCACGTGGCCCGTGACAGCCCTAAATATTTTGTCCAGGAGCCCACACCCAAATTACTGTGGATGAAGCACAGTAGGCTAAACGGAGCACCCGGAGCAGGGCTGCCCCAGCACTGAGGGCTGACCCCATGTGCTGTCCCTCAGCACCAGCCAGAGGAAAAGAGCAAAACAACTCCAAAAAACATTGCTTCCTCTGCATTCAGGGAATGAACCTTGACCAACTCAACATGGGAGTCAAACTCGACCTGTGCCTCATCCCTCCCTGAGCACAAAAAAGTGGCCTCACCTACAAAAACGCTGAGCACTCAGAAGCACAATTGGCCTTAAGGAGTGCTCAGGACTTAAAAAAACAAAAAAGAGTAAGAGGAAAAAAAAAAAAAAGGAGAACAAATCAGCCAGGTACTACTAACGATCTTTTAAACAACTTGAGATGGAAAGGGCAAACCAGAAACGAGCAGTGTTTTCCAAAATGTATTCCATCAAAACAACATTTCCTCAAACGTAAATCGCTTTACAGGTACTGATCTCCTTAGAGTCGTTAAATGCTATCTTTATTTCTTTTTAATTGGTCCCACTGCATTTTAAATTGCTTTTTGAAAGTACAGTAGGAGTATACAAACACAATGAGTTGAAACACTGAACTGTTAAAACAGGGGAATAAAAAACTCTGCAGTTTTACTGCTGCTTAAAATCCACTATTGAGAAAGAAGGAATGTACCTGTTGATTCTAAAAAATACCCAATTATTTAAGAAAGTTTTGGTGCGTGGCAAGTTTCTGCAAATCATTAATTACTATAACTCAGCACGGGGTGCTGCCGCTTTCCTTCTGACCCCAGGAGCACGCACACGCTCCGGGTTTAAGAATAGCGACACGGAAACGTCCCCCTTCCTGAGCTTTAAACGCTTTTTTGCTCCCAGCGCTTCAGCCATGCATTTCCCCCTCCACCCTGGGATCAGCATCCGTGCTTGGACCAGACAGTTTTGCAGACGCAGCTTAGCGCACAGCCGCGGAACCAGTTAGATGGCCACCAAACCAGTTAGATGGCCACCAAACCAGTTAGATGGCCACCAAACCAGTTAGATGGCCACCACGATAAGGGCAGGGGCTGCTGTTGGGAAGGTAGAAAGGAGTCGAGGTGCGGTGGGAGCTTCGTACAGGAGACGGAGCCCAACAGAACCGTGCGGTTCAAGCCGCAAGCCAGCCTCGCAGAAGCGCGCTGTGCAGTAAGGCCATCCCCGAAAGCACCGTGGAAAGTTTGCAGCCCGGGAGCTGGGCAGGGCTCGGTTAATACTGATATTCAAAGGACCCTGTCCCGGTGCCAAGCACGCAGTTAGTATGACAAGGGTCGCTTTGTCTCGCATCCCCCTCCACCTCCCAGCACATGGGAAACTTCAGAAATTCCCTTGCCGAGGAGAACAACTAAGCTGAGTAACTTGGAATTACAGGCTTTCAAGGTTGGTTTGCTGCTGGAGCCAAGACATATTTCCAGTGCTTCTCAGGACTGAAAACAACCACCTACTTTTAATGACTTGCCTTTTATCTTTAATAAGGGATTAGGAGTTATTTTTCCAGCTAATACTTTAAAATCCAGATAATCATAAAAGCAATCAGTAATACCCAATATATGTTAATTACTCATTTTCTTCTCGTCTCTCGTTGGCGTGCTGTCACTCATGTACATTAATTTGTCTATAATAAGGCTGCAAATCAAAATCAACAAAAGGCTTCGGGTCCTCTGGGGAGTCACAGGTTTAGACTTGGGGGATTAGCAACAGATTATATCTGCGACGACAGCGAAGAAAACAACATCACGGCCAAAGACGCGCTGAACTATCCAACCAGCCGTTTACCTGCGATCTCCCGGCACATAACTTCCCACAGGAGTCCAACGAAGCCCAGGACTGCTGCAAGAAAAGCTAACGAGGCACCGGACCGACTTTTCAGCTAGATGGCAATACAGGGAGTCAAAGCTGTGCTTGCCAAGTTATTCCCGGTGAAATGCGACCCAAAAATAAATCTCTATAAGAGGCTACACTGGCCTTTCCAAGGGGAACCTACAGGAATGGCAGCTGTAGAGGCTTTACATTCAAGACCAGCTGGTGGCAGAGGGCAAAGCTGAAGGTGCTGGAATAACGATGATAGAAAGCACACTCCTTAGAGGGATAAAAAGATTGCTCAGATGTCTGCAAAAGACTTGAACAGATAGGATGCCATCAAAAACGTACAGCTACCTCCATACTCTTGAGGACTTGGAAACGGAAGCAGCCAGGCAACTGTTTTCTACCCAGGTTTATGAAACCGCTGGACCAAATGCTGCTGCCGACACTTGCCACACCGCTGGCTGGGCTCAGGAAGCTCAGTCCGGCAAGTACTGCTGGAGAGCATGAACCCAAAAGCTTGTCGTCTTTTCCAAATTTCAAAGAGTCAAAGCCAAGTGTTTGAAAAATCCCCCTTTTTGCTACAATGTATATAATTTCCCTCAAAAAAACGCTGTCAGAGATACTAAAACTCAACCTTTTAAACCAAAGAGTAGTACAACTAGGCTATCTATCCACACCTGTCCGTGCACAAAACAGAAGGGTTTCTAAGTTGGGAATAGCAGCACTTTCGGATAAAGCAGACACCCAGAAACTAGATATTTGCACCTCTGAACCCAAGGACAGGAATACAATGCCAGACGAAGGGAAAAGAGGGCAAAAATAACAGGCTGAGATCTTGGTGAAGGAAAAAACCCCTCTAACACAGCACAGATCCTGTAATAAGGGAACACTCTTTCAGTGCTCATGACAATAGCATTTCTGTCACAAATCACTTGTCAAATCCTCCTCTTCCAGACTTTTACCTGCAGATCACGGAATTACAGACAAGCCTTGGCTGGAAGAAACCTCCGGAAATCATCTGCTCCAACCCCAGGTTGCAAGCAAGGCCTTCAATTTGGTAACCAGGGCCCCATCAAGCCCAATCTTAACCTTTCCAGCGAAGGAAACTGCACCACTTCTTCCTCCAGGGTTTGCTCTCACAGTGAAGAACATTTTTCTCCTACCCAGACAGAACTTCCCCTGGAGCAGGTCATGCTCGTTCCCTCTGGTGCCATCACTGTGCCACCTTCTGAGGATCTCTGTACCTGGGAGAGACAACGGGCTTCACTGCAGCTCTCCGAAGAGCGCTACAACAGCACGGGCACAGCCGAGGCAGGCTGCGTGTCAGGGCTGCCCCTTCCTGTCCGGCCAAAACCTAATTCCACTCAATTTCTTCGTTCATTATGTTCTTCATATCCCTGTGGCATGCACAAAGATCACCATGATGTGGTTGTGCTAAGCTCGGTGCAACTCCTGTTCAAGCCCTGCTCCTTACACTGAGGCTGGGGCAGGAGACCTTGAGGAGAGTCCCTAAGGTGGGTCAGGACTTGGGATGTGGGCTGACTCGCTCCCATGGAAGATCACAAGACTGAATAAGCTTCAGTTACAAAATACAAACGTCTTTCTACTGCACATGTGCAAGCAGGCTTTCACAAAACTTTGGCTTTTGGGTAGTTTTGACAAATTTTCACCTGGGCAATGACTGACAGCCATAGCTCACTGTTTTCATTTCAAGTGTCAACCTTTTCTAAAATTTTAAACAAAAATTCATCCCTGCTTTCCTTCTTCCTCCTCTTCCCCTGCATCAAACCCAGTGTGGGCAGCAGGGCCAGGGAGGGGATTCTGCCCCGCTCTGCTGAGACCCCCCTGCAGTGCTGCCTCCAGCTCGGGGGGCCCCAGCACAGCAAAGACATGGAGCGGCTGGAGCGAGTCCAGAGGAGGCCCTGGAGATGGTGCGAGGGCTGGAGCCCCTCTGCTGCGAGGACAGGCTGAGGGAGCTGGGCTTGTCCAGCCTGGAGCAGAGAAGGCTGCGGGGAGCCCTAACTGCGGCCTCCCAGTGCCTGCAGGGGCTGCAGGAAAGCTGGAGAGGGGCTGGTTGCAGGGCAGGGGGGGCCAGGCCAAGGGGGTGGGTTTGAACTGCCAGAGGGGAGCTGGAGCTGAGCTGGGAGGCAGCAATCCTTCCCTGGGAGGGTGCTGAGGCCCTGGCACAGGGTGCCCCGAGAAGCTGTGGCTGCCCCTGGCTCCCTGGCAGTGCCCAAGGCCAGGCTGGATGGGGCTTTGGGCAGCCTGGGCTGGTGGGGGGTGTCCCTGCCCATGGCAGGGGGTGGCACTGGGTGGGCTGGGAGGTCCCTTCCAACCCAAACCATTCTATGAGTCTACGACTCTAAATGTGAGCTTAAGGCAGACACCTAAATGGAAAATTCCAAGTTCCAACGATTACGTTTCAGTAAAGACACAAGGAAGGACCTTACATTCTCCGTTTTAACTGTCTGCGCGCTGTCGCACAACTGTAAGAACAGCGTTACGGAACCGGTTTAGCGTTCAGTTGAAAGCATCGGTGGTCCTGTTAGCAGAGACTGTGCCTGCAGGCAGCGACTGCGACCAGGGCAGCACCCCAGGTCACCCATCACCGTGTGCGTTTCCTCGGTCCGGAGCGGGACGTGCCCGCTTTGCTTCTGCCTGGCCAGCACAACCCACCCACTGCAGCATCCGCTGCTCTTATATATAATAACCGAGTCATCAGTCGTCTCCTGCGGGAAGAACACAGAGCCACGGCGCTTTTCTCCAGCAATTACCCTGCTGAGACACAGAGGGAGCTGAACGGGAGCAAAACCAGCTCCTGCTTTCGAAAGCAGGGGCCACCAAACACCCCGACGCTGCCAGCTCCTCCCAACCCCAGGTGCAGGCTACAGCCCAGCCGTGGGTTCGGACGGACGACAACGCCACGCGTTCATCTGAACGTGCCCAAATGGAACCTCCTGTCAAACCCAAAGGCACCAGGGAGCCCCACCGCCACTGAGCTCTGCGGAGGCCAGGCTGTCTCCCCCACCGCCACGGGCCCTTTTGTCATCTTGGGAAGTCACCTGGGACGCCGCAGGGCTCCAGCACCAAATCATCACTTCGGGACAGCAACGCAAAACTGGTTCCTATTTTTTCCAAGCGTTTTCCTTTAAACAGTTTCTTAATAAACCGATTTAAAAACTGACAAATGAAATTAAACCCCAAACTGTACTGTAATCTACCAAGGACATGAGAACTAATAAGATACAGCACTGAATAAAGAGCAGAAAACACATGCTTGATTCCAAAGGGCAAGTCAAATCGCTTAATCCAAGTGCGAATCGCTAATTAACCATCTCAGCGGAGATATGCAAATGTGCTCAACTAGTTTATTAGCAGCGCTGTCTTCTACAGTGCAGAAAGAATATTACCATCAGTTTACTTCATTAAATCATTCGGCTCATTACAGAAATTAAATGGGAGGTGACAAAACAGGAGAGGTTGCTTATATTTTTGGAATTCGGAGCTCAAAAACCGGGGTAGGGAGACGAGATCCGAGGAGAAGGGGGAAGGACTCCTCTAGCCCAGCAGCGCAGGTGATGCTGCCCTCCATCCCTCGGTTCAGGTGGGTTCTGCCTCTGGTAAACAAAAAATTGCATTGGCTACTCCTTTCTAATGCACAAAAATTAAGATGCTCAACACCTGCAGATTACATCACCGAATTTAAACGAGTATTTCTAAGCGTGACTTAGCTCCCAAAACGGGTCAGTGCGAAAGAAACAGCAACAGCACATCAATCTTGAGAATCAACTTCCCTTCAGGAGGTTATGAAAATTACACAGCTAGATTAAAATCCACTGTTTAAATTAAAGTTTCCTAGTTGCTGATTCAAATCACTGATGGCACCAAGTTTGTTTGTTTGGTTTGGGTTTTTAATTTCTGGTTTTTAAGGCAAACCAGGCTCCCTGATGAACTGCCTCACACACTATTTCGGCTACTGACTTCAACTCTCCCGTGCGAGATGCGCGTTTTCACGGCTCCAGGAGCGAGAGGCAGCGGTGAAGCTGCTGAATGGAAAGGAATTAACTGAGGAGGTGTAACACGTGCCACGGCACACATGGATCCATCTCAGCCATTTCAGATTGCAGAATTTGAACAGTTTTATTTGTGTGTGCAAACACACACAGAGAGGAGGGAATGATTGATTTAGTGATTTTAAAAGCTGGGGTTAAAACCTACTGAACTTTTAGAATGAGACAGAAAAATTATGGGAAGAAATAGGCAGTTGATATTCAGGGAAATGAAATTTCTCGCTTTCCCCTGTCCCCCCAGTTCAAAGTATTATTAGAGCTAGATGTAAACCCAAGGCGCTGCGGAGAGAGGAACCTACCCTCTCACTTCCCCAGCTCTACAACAAAGCGCAGGGCAATCCTTGCAGGGATACGGCTACGAGCAACGTCAACACGTGCCACTGAAATCCCCTTCCTGGGAGTCACCGTACCTTGCTGTTAAGTTGAAGAAGTTTTGAAGAAGGAAAAATGAACTACTTTGGGGGCTTCATTTATCTCAGAGTGAGCGAAGAACAGCAGTTTGGTGCCACAGACAGACCCTCGCTACAGCAGGTACTGAAGCAGCAGCCCAGGCTATGAACTTGAAAATCATCTCCCGCGAAGGGCCGCGCTCATCTGTGCAGAGGAAACGTGACCAAGTCTGCATCGCATTCCGGTTTTTAAAAGAACGGTTCAAAGAATTCTGAAACTTTGACTGATGCAGTAGCATCTGTGAAGTCAAACCGAGGACAGCACATGTGCTCATGTATCACCATCAATCTCTTCTCGTCCCCCGAGTTTTCAGTAAACGGATTTCGTGCAGCAGCAAACTCAGAAAAAGAATAATAAAAAGAAAAGATAATAAAATAAACCTGTCAGCAATCTGCTGAGCATTAACTGCTGTGCTTGGCTTAGCCCAGCACCTCTTCCACCCACGGGCTGCAGTATGAACACTGTGCACCCCTCAAACCTCACCGACATCCTAAGGACAACTCCATCACGGGGAAACGCAGCTTCGGAAGGAACAGGCAGGGACTATTTGCTACACGTCCCCGCCAAATGCATTAAAGAAAAGAACGCGTAGAAAGAAAAGGCAGAAGCTGTTTTCCAGGTGTTTCTCAGCTTTGCGGCAGCCGAGCAGCAGACAGCTCTTTCCAGATAGCTGTTCCCCCAAGTTCTTCTGCTTTATTTTGAGATGAAGGCAAGTGTCTGCCAACAACATCACGTCAAAGATGGGAACGGCTCAGTTCACAGCAGGTTCACAGACAAAGGAGGACCTGGTCTAGATAAAAAAAGCTTTTCTTCAGAACGTGCTTGTTTTTTATCCCCCAAAGAGACAGGAAATTGTGAGCAATAAACCTCAAGGATTTCTTTTCTAAGATTACTGCATTTGAAACCTGTCCTCAACTAGAGATTCTCATTTTCAGCACATGCTTCGCATAACTGAAAATACACGACCTTGATAGGAACCAAAATACTTCTTGCAAAACATTTACTCTTCCTCTTGCTATGTACAATCTGTCTGCTCTTCCTAAACGAAGGACACCAAACCCACATCACCCGAAAAAAATGTCACGCCGGATTTAGTCGGAGGAGTATGTTTTTACAACAAGTGAAGCACTGACCTTATGTTTCTGAAGCCGTGGGCTTCCGAGAACAGAGCATCTTCTGTACCAAGCGCTGTCTTGGCTGCGGGGCTTTCGCAGGCGCTCCCTCGCAGAGTCGGGACAGAGAAGGCACCGCTGCAGTGCGATGTGGACAAGCTCCGCTGAGCCCTCCACGTGTCGGCAGAGGACACTTCAGAATCACCAGCCAGATGTGCAAGGAACCCTCTGGCTCACCATGTCACCCCTGGCCCTGGGACCTTGGGAGGCCACCAGATACCCCGGTACTGTCCCAGCTCATCCCAGCCAGCTTAAGAACAAAGCTGTCGTTGACTGCAAGAGCTACAGACCTACAGCAACACCAAGTTCAGCTCAAAACTAACTGAGCTAAAGCTTCAGTGGCCCAACGCTGCAGACGCACGTGAAGCTGCTCTGCTACGGGCCAGAACACTGATCTCTCCTCTAGCCCCTGCCTAAAAACACAGTTGGTACCCTCTAGGAAATGGCTTTTCCTTTTTTTCCTGCAATGAATACTTTTCCCCACCAGAAGGGACTGCAGAAATATTAAAAATCCACCAACACTGCAAAGGAAAAAAAGGAAGAAAAAAATCAAGCCCAGAATTGCACTCTGCAAGTGACTGCCTAGCAGTGGGAAAAAGATTAATCGAAAATGGCGTACATCCATCGGAGCACCCCAAAAAGGAGTTGCAGGCATACTGCCTGGAAAGCGTAAACGTAAAGCTGATGAATTTCTGTGTGCCTGCAGCTAAATCCACAGGCAGGTCCTGGAAAACCCATGCCCGGTGAAACAGAGCACCGCTCCCCCCGCGCAAGCCATCGTAACTGCGGTCTGGTCTTCGGAGGACTTGCGGAAGAGCCCTCGCCATTCCAACGTCCTTGCTTTTCAGGGCACAGCTACATCCTGGTTTAAATGTTTTAAGAAATAGAACACTTCTCAGCGCAAAACCTGAAGCGGGCAGATAACGCTCTCAGATAAGCACATAAACAAGTATGCACGCTGGCTGGCTTCTGGGACGCTTCCCACGTTCAGAAGCACCAGTGTTAGGATTTTGTCTCTAAGACACCGTTTGTCAAACAAAGCGTTGCTCGCTCTCTGCTGAAGCACCGCATCGCCCTTTGCCAACGCACAGGGCTTTGGATACCCCCAGCAGAACTGCTGTCTCCCCTTTGTTCCTCTCACAGACTAACCCAAGAGAGACCCCAAGTCCCTCTCGAGACCCTCAGGAGGTGCACTCCTCCTCCGCTTTTTCCGCCAAGGCACATGCTGACGTCCGCAGCGGATGGATCGCCCGCAGAATCCACCTTCGTGATGGAAAGAAAGGCTGGAGCTACCAGTGCCCCTTCTTGCACGAATCTCTCGGGAGGATGCTCCTTCACAGATGCCACCACTTCTACATCGAAGGCATGTGACAGTGCACTAAACGCCACCTAACGCTGTCCTACACCCATACAAAGGTCTCAAGCTCTCGTAACACTTGTACCTAGGGCCGCTCCTCTTACAACCTAAAGCTACAGTGGTAGCAGCGTCCAAATCACCAACCCCTGCCAGAAACAAGTCATTGACCGCAGCGGTTCAGTTGACACGCCACGTCCAAATGAACGCTGACCAGGCAAAAACCTTCTGTCTTTCCATTTCTTACAAGCCCCGAGTTAAAACGTTTGCAGAAAAGCACCGCGTCACCACCACTTCCAAACATTTCAGACAAGTACAGGCAGCAAGTGAAACCGCTTGTAATAAACACCACAAGCCTGACCCACAGTCAAAAAAGATGTAAAATTACAGCAGCTCATCAAAGGCGAGGCCTGTGGCTACACATGCTGTGATCTCAGACTCAAACAGTCACCATTTCTGAACACAGAAAACAGTTCATAAACGTGATTCTCAGCAAAAAGGACTTGAAAAAAAATTGCTTGCCGTGAAAATCAGATGGAGCTTTAAACACTTCTAAAAAGCCGTATCTGCCAATAAATATTTCACAAGTAGGAAAACTCAGGTCATTGAAACGCAACGTCTGCTAACACTAGTGAAAAGCAAAAACGTACTGATTTTTGTACCAGCGGTTCAAGCAAAAGAGAAAGTGGTGACGATAAGCTTGAGGCACGCGTGAAGTCCCTGAGCCGATGATGTGACTTCTGCAGTCGCTCAGACTCTGGCCATCGACCTCACTGGGAACAGAGTTCAGGGCTTCCAAAGCTCTCCCCCTCGAAACCTCGTTACCAGATGAAACCTCAGAGCAAACCAGAATATTAATTTCCAAAACGTGCCGAAGACCGGCAGGCTGCAGCCAGAAAGGAAATCAACTTCCTAAGTCTCCAACTTTCAAAGTAACCTAAGAGTCAATCCAGTACTTCTCCATTTAAAGAAAAAGGGTGAAAAGAAACGCAAAAAGCTTTTCTGGTCAAAAATCAAAAAGTTGTTGTAAAATAATAATTTCAAAAATAAGGAGCCAATACAAGGATGGATCAACAGAGCGTTTACATGTTCGTTAGGTGAAGTGCTACAGAGTGTTCCTGCAATCTATCCACACACAATCCCTCTGCTCTCCCACAACGCTCTCTCTTCTGTAACTCATTACATGTGCACATTAATATTATGTCATCTTTTGATAGTTCCTTCTATCTTCAAAGCCCTTCAATTTGATTGAAGCAGCCACATTCCCTTTTGACAACAGGAACGAACAGGTTCTTCCTCAAAGCGTTACACCTTCCACTGCTCTGCCCTGCTCACTTCTGAGCCAAATTCCTTGGCAAAAAAAAGGGCTATAAACAGCGGAACTTTGATAATAGGGTTTTAGCCATTAAAAATAGGCAATAACCGCTGAGGAATGATGAAGCAAATACATGAGTATTTTCCCATTTTTAAAAAAAAGTACACACTGATGTTAACAAGTGACAAACCCATGAGATTAGTCACAGGATGGTACTGAAGAGAGTCAAGTCACAAACCTTAGATTAGCTGTCGACGTCAAGATGTCAAACTAATGACTCTCCCAAGCCCAAAATAACACTGAATTGCACTTGAGGAGTATCGATGGACTCCCAAAGCATTCAGAACTAGCCACGGCGAGGGAATTAAGTTGCCTAAAGGAAGGTCTGCTTCTGGTGCAGAACAGCAGCTTTGAAATGGATCCACCCCAGACTATTTTTTTACTGCAAACAATCTATACCCTCCTCTCCAGAAGGGCAAAGAAAACCCCCTCGGTTTGTTACTGGGTACTATATCCAGAAAACGAAGGGGAAAAAAACCCAGCCGCAGCTTCCCAAACACTGCCAAGTTTCAGTTACGAGCCTACGGCTCCAACTGTTGTGAAACACGGGATGGTCTGAAAGTCAAGGCTTTGCACGGACGGTACCAGCCGCGGGCTGTTAACAGCCTTCAAGTCCCCCGCGGGACCAGGCTTCTCGGTACGGAGCTAACGAGGATACAGCGTGCTACAATCTATTTCGCTCTAATGACTGAAGAATGACATAATGCAAAAGCTGGGTAACATGACCTTCATCAGCAAACCTTCCCCGCTTCCCGTCTTTATCAGCTTCTTAATATTTAACCCTCTGATAATTAAGAAGCACCTTTCATGCCATAAGCATGAAAAACGCTTTATATCCTGCAGACACAGGTCTCGGACAAAAACCCACATGTGCTATCACTTTCACGTGGAAAAAAGGAGCATGGTTTGAGACTGGCAATGAACACTAAATGCAAAGGAAACGTGTGCTGGAGCAGCATGGACCCGGCTGTCAGAGGCAGCCCTAGGCAGAAGGGCTAGCAGGGTGGCAGCGACCACCGCCAGCTCTCGCCGGGCATTTCCCACGTAAGACGGAGTCAGGGCACGACCTCGCAGCGGGAGGTGGGAAAAAAGCCTGGGACGCTTGTGACTCAGGGAGAAGGTCAGCAACTGCATCACCACCTCCAAGGGGAACTTAGAGCTGTTCATGGCCCTAACTGTGTCTGAGTCGAGAAAGATCCCAGCCCACAGGGATCTGCCCTCTCCGTTTCCCTTTTTTTTTTACAATCCCTCTTTCACAACAACAGGGAGAAACTATGAAAACACCTAGTGTTCCATTTGGTGACAGCTTACCTGGGATTAAGACAAGTAAAAATAATAGGGAAAATGAGAATGCTCCTCGTAAGCGATGCTGGGAGAAGAACAATCCATACCCTTCTACGTTAACTCTATTTACAAAGGGAGACCAGGGCGAGCTGTATAGAGCAGGCTGGCAGCCTTCCAGCGAAGAGATAGCCCTGCTCATCCTCCCAGGACCAGTCTATAGCAAACTCTGGCTGGGGGCGGGGGGGGGAAGCTCTCAGCAGAGCCACGCTTCTGGAAACCCCCACAGCTCCAGGGTCACCCAGAGCAGTGGGCAGGAGCCAAACTTCGGTCCCGTCTGTGCTCCGCTTCTCCCGCTTGTGACAAAGGAAATTCTTCCTGGGTTCTAAACCCCCCCGTGGTCACTGGAAAGCGAGCTAAAGAAAAGGTGAAAGGACAGCGAGAATCTATACCAGAAATAGCCACCTGGCAAAGCCACGCTGCTTGCATCACCCCAGCGCTCCCTGAAATCTAGCCCGCTCCTAGGTTTCCCCACGTAGCCAGAGCAGCTCCAGGTCGGCAAACTATTTATATCCGCAATCTGCGCAGCACTTCAACAGATGCTTAGCTTTAAATATGGATTTAAATCTTCTTCAAAACAGCCAGGCTAAATATATGCTGTAGGTTAAATTTGTTCTCGGTGCTGCCCTGAATCGCAGCTCTCTCTGTGCCCGCGCTGTTCCCACAGGTGCTGGCAGGAGGTGCGCGGGCAGCCCGTCCCTCTATCCCCCTACCACTGACGTCCCTCCCATCGTTACGGCAAAGCGCGGCCAAACCCTAGGAGAAGATGATGCTGGGATCACAGCCCTCCTTCCACAACGGAAGGTCCAACAATCAAGAAACGCACACGTTTTACCCCCAAATGTGGTTTTGACTGCAGCTGGAAGCTTCTCATTTATTGCCAAAGCATTACAGGAACCCGCAACACAGAGTAATCTCATTTCGAAGGCAAACAATTAATTAAAAACTACTGCCGGTTTTACATATACAAGCATATGTATTTTAAGTAGATCAGATAAAAGCACTGGAACTCTTGTAAACACTGAGTAAAAGTCACAGGTTCAGAGCAGTAAAAAGACTGAAGCACCGTTTATTTCTAAAGATCCCCCAGATTTTTAGCAGTCACGCTGTCACCTCCTCCTCACACCCGCGCCCGAAGGCTCCACGCACGACGTGTGTCATCTGTGGGAGCTGCAAAACCCTTGTGGCCACACCAAAACAAACAAAGAAAAATAATCACTGAATTGTCCCATTGCCATGATTACTCAAAATTGGGAGTTTGGAGCGCGAGGTTGAGATCTGAAGTACACAGCTGGCAAGATTTCACTCTAAAAAAATGACGTGAATAATTTAAATCAGCATATTCTGCGGTTACGTAGCTGTTCCGTTCGCCTCCAGTTAGCAAATGTGACTCTGCAAGCCCTAACAGCCATTTATCTGGAACACTCCATGCCCAAATAATCCCCGTTTCTTGAGGCAGGCATGAAACAACTCTTCTGGATGGCACTACTTTTCCGCCACTAGGAATGCGGGGTATGTTTCAGCCCAGCTTTAATGCAAAGCCTAGACTAATCCCCCCCCGAGAGCTTTAGCCAGACTTTGCCAAAGGAACAATTGTTGCCATTAAATAAGTTTATACTGTTCGGTGGTGAGCATTTTCTTTCTCAGAGTGAGCTCTTATTCCCACGATGAAATGCATGCTGGAATGAAGTCACTTGACTGCATTTCTTTTTTCTACAGACTCATCCTTCTGAAGTTTCTCATCGTAGGCAATTTACACAGAAACAGGCTGGAACAAGAAAACCATGATATACAAAGTCGGCAGAACGAGTCCCAGACAGATAAAGGGAAACCCAAACAAGAGCAAGTCCAACAAAACAGGGTCGGACACGTTCTCTAGGAATACCCAAAGCACGAGGAAGAGTCAGTGCCCAGCTGAGTATTCAGCACCCCGCCTGCAAGCGAGGAGCAGGAAGCAGACTTCCGCTTCTCTCCAGCGTCTACAGCCCGACCGATTCGCAAGATGCCCCAGAAAGCTTTTATGGGCCCAAGGACCACAGGGCCAAAGTCACACATTGAAATCCTCCCACGTCCATGAAACTCCTTCCCAGCCTCAAAGTTCCCACACTGCCTTCAAGGACACGAAACCAGGCCGGTTTGTGCACCCTGTGTAAGCGCATCGGGAGCAGAGCTACCCCATCCACCTAACTGCTCCCCAAAGGCTCCCCTGACTTCGTGCATCTATCGTTTGCCACCTCCCCAGTTGATTCTGTCCACGCAGCAGTGAGGGGCCGGTCTCACCGTCACCCACAGACCACAGGAGCCATGAAGGGTCTGACTCCAAACCACCAGTCACCCTGCACACCGCGTTCAGCCCCTTTCAGCGGGAATTGAAGTGCAATGTGACTGCGAGGCCACATGCGACAGTGCTGCCTGTGCAGGGCTCTTCAAGCCCATCTGTGTTTCAGGCAGGGAATTCAGAGGGAACTCCACGGTTTGTGGGGAGAGACTTGATCACCTGGACTGCTGGCCACGGCAAACCTTCAGTTAGTTTCTCCCTGTCTGTGCGACGCCTACCTCTGCCCAGATTTGGTGCAGGACACTGGCCAAGTGTCTCGATACACAAATCTTTCTGGTTTCGATACAGCTTTCCTGACCTCTCTGTGCAAGCACACCACGTTTCACTCCTGTTGGCGCTTTCCTGTGAGTGATGCTATTTAGTGTCTCCTTCTTTTTTCCCCCCTTCCAACTGATGATTCACATCGTAAGAGCTACTGACCCGTTTTAAAAACAAAAACACCCCCCGACCCCCGCAATGCTCTCAGTGCTCTACAGCCAAGGACCAAACAGTCGCCGTAGCACTGCGAACTAACTATTTCCTGGGTCACGTACATGAAGTCGACCCGTTATCTGTATCATCCATCGCCCTGCCAGACCACGTCTGCCCAGGGCCAGGCACTCCGAGACGTACTTCTATCACGACGGGTGCCTCTCCGAGGCCGACTCGCAGCAGAGCCCGGCTCTTCCCTTCCGTGTGCGAACAGGTTTTGACACCTATGCTTTCTGCTTCGTTCCGACCTGCCATCATCCTTCTGCTCGCCACCACTTTTATATCAGGAAAAGCGTTTGGTTCCAAGGAAGCGAGAGCGCAGGCGCCTTCTGCTGCCGATCCCAGGTTCCCCTAGCAGGAGGGCAAGTACAAAATAAGGACACACGCTTCGCCCAGCAAAAAAAAAACTCCCACGTAGCTCCAGCACAGAGCAGCCAAGTTATTAACCAGAGCCTGAAACCCAAGACTAACAGCTCATACCGTTATGAAACTGCTCTTGGAGCGCGAACACAACAGAGTAACTGCTGGAGGTCTCTGCAGTTCAGGATGCTCAAAATACCTCTGCTTTCACGCACAGCCGTGCAACTCACAGGGTATTATATACCCATAGCTCACAGCTAAGTCAAACACCCCTCCTCAGCTGGAGGAACTCAGTTCCCATTACTATATTTAAATATCAAGGTCTCCAGTTGGAAGCCAGGCTTGAACACAAGCCCAATACCACATTCAGGCTGAGACTAGTCCATTCATATGTTTCTTTACCAACAGAAAGGAAGGCTCTGCTGATTTATGCACACTTTTATTTCCATTTAACTGCTGAGGTCTACACTGCTCTTCCAGTGAGTATGCAAACCGTAAGGCAAAATGCACCAAGAGATCTGCTTTTTTATGGACAGAACCATGGCCAAACAAGTACAAACAGATCTATAAAGAATTGCTTACGTTTCAGTTAACATCTGCTTTCCTCTTCAGCTTTCAGATGACCAAGCTCTTCCCTATACATAATTTTGATGTACTTAATATCAGTATTTTGAAGTTCACTCGGTGGGTAAGAAATCAGCAAATAAATCCAGGCAGAGACTCTCCCCTGCTTGAACAGATGTTGGATCAGGATTCAAAGCTGAGCAGAACAGCCCACAGCTCTCAAAGCTTTTGCTTCAGATATCATACAGATTTATTTTAATGATTCTCCCATTTGTCTGGGAAATGGCTGACACTAGCAAAGAAGAAAGGAAATCATTTGCAATGATTAATGTACCAGGGCTGAGGCCTTTTCCACCCTATCTTGTTTATTCTTCGGGTTTACGACAGAAATTTCAGCATTGTTCCATTTCCACGTCCCTTGGAGGTGGTTCTCTGGCGTCCAGTCCTTCGGGTCGCAGGTGAAATAGTTCATTCCGGCTTATCAGAAAGTCAAAGAGGTGAAAGAGAAGAGATAAAGAGGCAGTTCTTGCCTCTTACTGTTTCTTCAAGGCACGGACCCATTCACAACACCGCATCTGCTCCAACGCAACAGAAACTTCAAAACGAGTTCACCATCCCTAAAATAACCCTGGCAGAAAGAGAAACCCCGGAGTGGGTCCCTGGAGACAGCTCACAGCTGCAGAAGACAGCCCGAATACAAGTCTTTCCTCAAAAGCATTTGTAAGGGTATAATGAAGCTTGTTTTTCGCGAGCAATGACAGAAATGTATTTATTTTAGGGTTCACGCTTCTGCAAGCTAGCGCCCCAGCAAAGCGCACGCTGGGGCAACATTCCGTAGGGAGGCAGAAAGGCCTCTGCTATCAGCAGGGTGTTCTGTATTCAACTGATTGACTTTTTCTGTTTATTAACACTCTCATTTTGCCATTCCAACTACTGGCATCCGAGTAAAACCGGTTTTTGGCCTCGAGATCTCTGGTTCGCCCTCCACACGTCTCCTAATCATCTAATTCCCTAACAGCTTCCTTGTGCAATCAAAATTATCCGCATTATCTTTGTGCCAGCTCGATCTGGAGGAGATACGTGAGGGGGTGCCAAGAAGGGAAAGGGCCCAGAAACGACTGGTGTTAGGGAGAAGGGAGCAGCCCTGCGGTTCCACAGACTTCCCTAGGCCACTCGCCAGGGTTGTGCTAAAACGCCTATTGATCCTACTCATTAGATCAGCAGCATCTGCCGCCGTCCCGACAGCAGCCATCTGCGCGCTCATCTCCCAACCCCACGATCCCAACCAGAGGAGGTTAGTAGGTCATGGGTATAATTCTCTGCATCTCGGGGATGAAAGGAGACTGAGCTCCACACCGCGGGAAGCACTCGGAGAGCCCCTCTTTCACCCATCTAACACTTCCCCGGCCAGCTGACCTCAGCTGCACCCTACGTTTCCGGTACCAGCTTCAAGAATAACCAGACTAAGGATCAACATGCATGGTCCCAGTAAGAACAGTTCGATGAGATTCAGAGGAGCCAACAGAAAACGCAAAGGGGGGCTCAGAGAAGTAAATCCAGATGTTGGGTCTATTTACACGAGAGGGTTTTCCACAGAGCCTACCTACATCAAGACTCCCTAAGCATGAAACAATGACTTTCAGTTGCCGGAGGGAACAAGATCGTTCCAGCTCACAGCTCCATTTCCAACGTTCCCTGTTAGTGACGCACCCTGAGCCTGCCTCCTGCCTCCCTCCATCTCAACTTCAGCACCTACAGTCATGGGAACCCTCTTCTTTCTCTCAGTCTCTCTGGAAACCAAGTCAAGTGGAGAACTTGTAACTGGCCCCATCAGCTCGTACTCCAGCCAGTCACTTCTCTCTCTGGGCCGATAACGACTGAACAGCGACATCAGAGAACAGTTAATACGCAACATCTCCACCAAGTTAGTAAGGGTCTCGAGAAGAGCCACTTCTCTTCTCTCTGACAGTACGGTACTTGCCATCCAACAGCATTCAACGCCAAACAGCATCCATGTTACGTTCACCTACAGAATAAACGCGCAGAAGCGATGTGGCACCGCCACTGACCCGTTCTGCCTGTTCATCAGTAAGACCGAGCCCGATTTGCACCAAGCCGTGCTTGCTGCCGAAACGTTGAGTCAGAAACCCCACTGCATGAAACATACGGGGGGTGGTGAAATAGCTACCAGGCTCAGTGGACAGGCCCAGCGTATTTGCTTTGAAGCGCTTCAAACTCTTGTTTACACATACACAGAGAGAAACCCAGAGCTCTGGGATGGCTTGTTCCCACACTGTCCAAGGGATTTGCACAGTTTAATCCAAAAAGGGTGGCTTTAGACTACCAACCATCACCTACACAGCTCAGCCCTTCTCAGCTATAGAAATATCTTTGGCTTAAAATCAAAATGCTTCTAAATGAGAGATTTTTTTTTTTCTCCCACATGGTAAATTCCTTAGACTTTTCTGTCCCTTAGCAGTTTCACGTGAATGCAGAGAACAGAATTAGGCAAAGAATTAAGGTGGCTTAGGTAATTATAGCGGCACATGCTATCAGTTCAAGACAGAAGATTAGCACAGCGAGCTTCCAGTTAAAGGAGGTCTTCCCCTGGACTGGGAAAGGAACTGCTCTCTGTCTTGCTTTGTCTGCCTAAAACATGAACAGCGTACCACGGTGGCAATATATATCCCATAAAAAATTTCCCAGAGGCACTTTTTCTGGCACTTAAAAACCGAAGAAGTTTGAAGATCGAGTCGAAGAACCACTTGAAATCCACAAAGTAGACATCTATGCACCCTGTGGCTTTAAACCTAATGTAAAGTTTATATCGAATTTTTTTCCTCTACATCCAGCATGCCTCACCGTGTCACCTTTGGCCGAGGGAGATTTCGAACACAAACGGCCTGGTGAAGAAAAAAGCAGCAGAGACCATTCTTAACCAGGAACGGCTTACCTGGAAAGCTGCAAGCAAACGTGCAGTTAATCAGGGCAGAAGCGACCCATAAGGAAAAAGTTCCGTATCACGCACACCTACCACAAAAGGGAGGTGTTTTGAGACCGATTCGTCCCTTCGTTTTGCAGGTGGCATCCTCTGTTCTGCCCAAACCGCGCTTAGCAAATGCGCAACGCTCAATTCGTATTATTTAATCTCAAACTTTGCAACAAGTAATTCAATATTAACCAGACAGGGTTTATCAGTTTAACTCCCCTCTCAAGGGGAAGTTAAACCTGTAGAAGAATCTTCACTTTCACTTCACCAAAAAAAATGTTTCTATCAGTTCTTCAAGTTGTAGGGAAAACGTAGAAGGTATGGCAGGAGTGCGACGGCGTTAGGGTGTCAAATGCAGGCGGCCAGCTGAAACAACGCTACTTCTGTAGTGGTACTTCGTATGCAAATTCGTTCTGTCGTTTCAGGACATGGATTTTGATCACTTGAAGTTGTGGGTAACGTCAGCGGAACTGCTCAACAGCTCTACCGTCCGTATTGGTGTCACTGCCACGGCAATGTTCACGGTTAGTTTCTGAACGGTGAAAACAGCAGAGGCAGGTTGTAAAGCATACCTGAAAGGATGACGCTGTGCCTTTAAACGCACCGCCCCTGGAAACAATCCTCATCAAAAGCACATTATCCTTTCTCTGGAGAAGAAAATGATCGCGTTCATTCCTCCCCCTTCTTCCACTGCAGCGGCTGCTCTTTTCAGACACATCCAGAAATCTCTGAAAGCAGAATTCAGATCTGAACAATTTTATCCTGCCCTCTGCACGGGTGGAAAACTCTCTCCTGCATATTCAGGCCCAGGCATTTGCGGTGGCTGTGCATGGGCACATTACAACTCTGATTTTTTTTTCAACTCTTTTTCAAACAGGAATGGTCAATTGGATTGATTGTTCGTGTGGCTAACCAACCAGCCGTTCACTTCCTAAGGACACGTCTGTGGCACTTGAGAGGCCGGGCAATGGATGGAAAAAACCTTCAAGAAACGTTGCAGGAAAGAAAAGAAGTTACTAATATGGAGGAAAGGAGAAAGATGTTGGAAGCAAGGTGAGATGTTCTGCCAGGGCAAGAACCCTGTGCCTGCACAGTGCCCTCAGCACCCCTGCTACTTGCAGTGTCCAGGACAAGAAGAAGGCCAACAGCCGGAGCTTTTATCCCCATGGGCTTCAGTCCCTGGTCCTCACACCTTGGCATCAAGTGGAAGCCGGAGAGAAGAGCTACAGATGTCACAGCAGAGGAAGAGATACGGTAAAATCCAGGGAGCAGAGTTTGGAGTTTCCCTTCGACACAGGGCTTCCTCAAAGCAAAGGAGTCGCCAGAGGAAGATGCAAAGCTCCGTCTATGAAGAGCTCCAACCGGAGAGGACAACGTGGGAAATGCCGTTCCATTAGGACGAGATCTGCTTTCACTCACCCGAGATCCCCGACAGAACTGCCCCTTTGAGGACTTTCGACCAGCTTTCAGGAGTTGCCAAAGGCAGCCAAGGCAGACGCCGCACGTCGCATCCCACCGGGCATGCACGCCCATATTCCCTATGGGCACTCGACTGATGCCTGAATTTCATCAGACCTAACGCGTCCCTAACTTATTTGGGGACAACTGCCTCTTTTCCCCAACCCTTACTCTGAAAAACAACTTCAGAAATGACCCTAAAGGGAAAAAGCACAACTACCTTGCCTTTCTGGACAGGAGGCACTCGGCGTTTGCCTTACCAACCAGCGCGGCCAGGAAAGATCGTGCTCTGTTACTGTGCCTGGGAGTCTCAGCACACACCTACCGAGGAAGGAATGGCTTAGCCCTACCTGTTATCACACCAAAATCCAGACTCTGCAAGGGAATTAAAAAACCCCAAACCTTCGCTCCTTTCCCAGCTGTCACAAGCAAGGAATGGATGAAGGCTTGGCAAAGATACAAGACGTTTGCTCTCTGTCAGAATGAGATACTAAAACCAGACTTCAATAATTATTTTAGAAAACATACTGAAAGGGGGAAAGGGGAAAATGTAACATGGGGGGGGGGCGTGTGTGTGCAGGCAAGAACAGAGGAGCATACTTGCAGCATTTGCACTCGCACGGACCGGCTCTCGGGACTGCCCGCCTTCAGCGGCACAGCAAAGGCAAACCCAGAGCACCGGGCAGGTTCGCACCGTTCTGTGCCATAAGCCCCACCTTGGCCATGCTTTTACCTAAATAGGGTGAATGTTACGTGTGAGGGAAGTGCCGAGTGTTTTAAACAAAGCTAAGGGGTCCTAAGAAGCTCTTCTGTGATTGGCATATGCACAAGTCAAGTTAAAAAAGAAAAAAAAAAAAAACCACTTCAGTCAAGAGGTGTTGCAAAGAAAGCAATTTTTTTTGATTAGCTGTCTCAGAAAACCCCTGTGGTCTTGCCAAGAAGGAAAAGAAAGCCTTTGCCTAGGGTGACAGTTCACATCCAGACCCAACCTCCTATCACCGTGGGCCTTCATCCTGTCCCAGTGCTGCCGTGGGAGCTGCAAGTGTCCGCAGTTAGAGTGGAGCCACAGGAACAAGAGAAATATCATCCAGAGCATCTCCCACCAACGAGAGCTGGAATGGTTGAACGGAACTTGGGGTTGGCTGCTGCTTGAAGTTCTTCTCTCCTACATGTGTGTCTGTCACTCCTGCACCTACAAGAAGTCCTCCTAGCTGCCCGTCAACTGCGTCTCCAAGTAACCACTGCTTATGCCTCCTCTCTCCATCTTTCCTCTGGAGCTTTTAAGGTCACAGCCTCTTCCCTGAACCACCCACAAACCCAAAAATACCCATCTTGAAACCTAACGCAACTCCAGGATTGTATCCCCAGCAGCGAAAGGGAGGAGAGCCTCCCGCCCCCACAAAATGAGGCAACCTGCCGCGGAGCAAAGGGGTCCTGCCTCGGAGCAGCCTGACCCAATCTTTGGGGCCGGGACGCAGTCAGCTTCACCCGAGGCAGTCCCACGGCCAGCCCGAGTCATTCGCGGTCTCTCCCCGCGTTATGCAACCTCTCCTTTGCAGGGCGAGAGCGGAGGCGAGGGCTGCGTCAGCAGACGGTGCCGTGCCCAGCTGCTGGCTCTGCACGGCTGACCTCCTCGCCTGCACCCTTCCCACCGCCCGCCTGCCCCGAGCACCTTCCCATGCCCTCTCCCGTTCCCTCAGCCAGCCGCACCCCACCAGCCGCTCTGACAGGCCCCCAGCTACGCAGAGGGCACGTCTGCAACCGAAGCAGTAATTATTTCTGCTTGTGCCTCGGCAGCTGCGCTACGCGTGACCTCAACACGCGGCATCAGAGATCGGAGGGGCAGAACGAGGCGTGCTTCCACGGACCGCACCACCTCGGACCACTGCGCTAGCCTGGTGCGCGGTTCCTCAGCACCGGAACACCACAGAGTCTCTTACATTTATGGGAAAGTCTCCCTGACCATCTTCCCTATGTAAAACATTGATATTAAAAAATAAAAACCCAAACCCTAAGCTATTTGGCCATCCTGCGTGGTTTGGTTCAAAGGCTCTCAACGCCGGTCTGCTGCTGCTCTTACTGGGGTGAGCTGAAGCTAAAAGGTTTTGGAAAATCCCACCCCCTGTCTCGAAGAGCCAGGAAAGAAATCGGATTGCTGATAAAGTCCAACCACACTAATAGAAAAAGGAGTTTTGGCACAGCCCTGCCTGTGCTGCATCTGCTCTGCTAAGTAGGTACATTTATTTCAATCCTGGAGTTGTCTCTTGCTGTTTATAGCTGCTAGCTTAATGAACCTTCAGGGTAGCCACCAAGCCTGAGCCTTCCTAAATTGATGTTTAAATATCCTTGCTGAATTAATTCCATCTCATTATGGACGGACTGTTCCACAGTTGGACTGGCCACTTGCACTCCTCATTGGGAATCAACGGGGGCGTTCTCCACAATACGGGACCTTTTCCTGCAAGGCAGGCATGCCCACATTGACTTCGTAGGAAAGGAGACTGCACATCAAGAGGTAGGAAGACAGTTTAAGAACAGCCAAAGAGATCACAAACACAGTTTTTAAGAGACATCCAATTAAACAGCCACCTCACACTCAACTTCAAGACAAAGAGGAGCAATTCTGTAGGTGTCCCAGGCATTTGGACAAGCAGTCTCTGGCTCGGGCTGCGGGCAGGTGTACCTACCGACCTGGCAGGCTCTTGGCTCCTCAAGCTGCCGTACCGCTTCAGTAACCCTGCGAGCAACTTGTTTCCCATGCTGTGTAGAAGCGCTCCCGAGAAGAGGCGATTTAGTGCAAAAGCTTGCTCTTCGTACGGCGGGGCCGGCCACAGCAAGCCCGGAAAAGCCCTGCCGAAAGAGACGGGTTTCCACACCCGTGGGCTCCAATTGCTTTTTCCAGGAGTGGTTTCAACACTGCCTTGTCTCTGTTTTGGAGGCAGTGCCAGGGACAGAGCCTTCTGTCCATCCCTCGCTCATGCCAGGTACTCCCTGGACGCGGAGGCCTGCTCTGTCCCCACGGGAGACTGTCCCCACGTGCTCTTTGCAGCACAGCCCTCGGCACGCTGCTCTGGATAGCTCACCTACGGCGTTCACGAGAGATACCGGGGATACCTGGCTAGCGCCGTTCAAGGATACTGTGTGTGACAGACAGATCTCAAAAAACTACTCACACACATCCCCCCCGCCCCACCCTCCACTCTCTTATCTAGGCACTTACACTCACCAGAAGACCTGAATAACCTGAAAGGACCAAAAAAACCATATTCGTTCCGCATGAAGCAAAACCACAATGTAAAAGGAAACAAAGGATACTAATGCCATCAACTTCAGGGCGTGCCACATCAACCAGAAGCAACAGACAAACTGTTGTACTTGGATTAAATATGAAAAAGCCTCTACGTAAACAAATCAGGGTGGTGAATTCAAAGGTACAAGACTGCTCACCACATCTTTTATATCACCGCGCATCTTGATAAACCGAGCGTTGATTAACCAGTTTAAAAACTAAAAAAGGGGCCAACTGCTGTTGCAGGATCTGTGAGGTTCAGACAACCTATTCAAGATAATTACAGTTCTCTCTCCGCGCCGAACACCCTCCCAAGCACTACTTAAACACAGGTATTCAGCAGCAAAGTCTTCGCACACATACCCTGACCTGACAGCAAGCTTCCAGCGAGCAGGATTCCCTGGAGTTCTGGTTTTCCTAGCCCCAGAGTACGGAGAAGTTGCTTTTGAGAGAAGGCTGCATTTTAAATGAGAACTGTGAAAAGGCGCGCACAAACCCGTAGCGAGGGATGGCGCTTGGCGATCACGACAGAGGGACCCAGCAGCTGCCTGCACAGCCGATCTCATCCACCCCGACCAAACCTCACCTTCACTGGGAGAGATGCGCTCCATCCAGAATGATGGCACAAGCCTCAAACAGTACCTTAACGAAATGACTCCGCTGCAAATACTCTCTCTTTCAGCAAAATGCTCCTCCTAACCCACATCTGAGGGCTCAAGAGAGCTTTTTTTTTTTTTAACCAAAACCTTCAAGAACTACTGCTGGTGGGTGGAAGAGGAATTTCTCTGAGCAAACTGCAAACCTTTACAAAACCTTTGATGGGACGACATGTCATCCCTTCCTTCTCTCGCTATACGGGTCCTCCGGAAACCACTCCCACAGACAGATCCAGATTTTCAAGCTCTTTTCCCCATTTCTGGTTTTGTGTCCTGTAAGCAGGATCAGAGTTACACCCTTCAACAGGTAAAGAACCCTTCGGTAAGCTTAGCCCACGTGTTACCACACGCAGAAGAGCTGCCACGAGCAGTGCAAAAGGCACAATGCCCGCAGCTCACAATCACTTACCCCTCCTTTCAGGTTTGCTTAAGTGTAGACTCCTCAGTTATATTTATTCACCTGGCGACATTCTGCCTCCTGCCAAAAATCAGGTTTTAGTCTCTTCATCGATGCAAGCGCTAAGAAAATTCTATTACAACAGGCAGCTATTAGCTGCATGGGCCCCCTCGTTATTGCTTGTCGCTGCTGGGTCCCAGTGCCTTGCTGAATCCACTCCCAAGGCTAAGACACGCGGGGCAGCGCGCCCTGAACACCTATTCCGAACACAGGATCTCTCCTCCTCCCGCTCCGTTTCCTTAAGCGTTGTGCTGAGTTTAGACAAACCTTGCACTATGGCAACGGTAATTTTTCAGGCCCGCAAGTGGTTTTACCAAAGTCAGTAAACCAGAGAGTATCGCAGCAAGGCTCTAACCCCACAGCTTGGGGGTAAAACCTTTACACCTGCAATGGCAATAACCTCTCATTACTGGGAAAATCAGCAAAGGGAAATCCCGAAGGCTCCTTCTTGGTTTTTAATGGTGGGGCATTTACACCTACAACCTTAATGATTCTGTGATTCTATGAAATATGTGTCCATACACACGTAAAGCGCTGCACTGAGGAGCGGGATGAAGACGTCCTGTTTACAATGAAGGGGAACGCCAGCAGGCAGCTTACTGTCCCATCAAAGCAAATTCCTTCTTTACCCCATTTCCACGTAACGCTGTTAAAAATGAAAGAGGAAAGAGGCTGAAGCCAGGCAGGCGACGGGGCTTTTTCCCCACGAACATCAGATGCCGCAACCCACTTGCTATTATTGCCGCCTTTGCCTAAACTGGGAGCGCAGGCTGCGTTGGCGGCTCCGCAGAGCGTTACAGAGCGGAGCGGCGAGCTCCCCTTCGCAGGGATGCGGGGCACACGAGGGCCGTGCACACGCCTTCTCACACCTCCTTTTTAAACTGAGAAGGAGAAAAATTTAAAAGCAAGTGATGCCTCTAGTGTACTTCCCGAAAACAAGCTTTGCGGGTGTTCGTTGCCCGCTGGCTTTAAAATGAGGCCAAAGAAAAGAGGATTTCCAATCTTCTGTCACCTGTGTTACTAGCACCGTTTTTGTGATTATTTTGGGTAAAACACCTTAGGGCTTGAACTGAGAGCTACTATTGCAAGTCATCGCTTCATAGCTTGTATTGCTAGTGCTTGACTACACATTAAATTCCCCAGGTTGTTTTGGAAAGGGACAGGTATTTTGTATTTTGGGCTTCCTGCTCTCCATTTGCTTAGCATCACCTTTGCCTGTAAAAGGACTTGTGCCCCAGGCGCTGAATTCAGAGCCAGGAACACACGCAGACAGTTTCTTACCTTCCAGAAACCAGAAGCCACGCACAGATCACCTGAACAAAGATGAGAATTTCCATTCTGTCAAAGAATCATCACACTTCTTCATACGTTTTTCTACTTCGCTTTCTTCTGACCCCGTGATGGCTCGCACCGGCCCAAGCCTGCACCCCATATTCCACGCACTTCTGTTCTAAATGCGCTATCGGAGTCTCAAAATAGAGAGATTTGTATGGTCGTTACCACGCACCTTCTGCTCATGCTGTGTGTCTAAGGGGCGCGGAGCTGGGCCAGGCCAAGGACAACCCAAGCCAGTTCTGCACAAGCATGGGCATCTCTGCGGAACACCTCCTAACTGCTCTGCACATAAACCTGGTGTCTACACACCGCCTGCTACGACACCCTGACTGAGAGACATGATTTCATTGGGTTTGAGCCAGGGCAGGAAGCCAAATTAATTTGGGGGGCAACAAGACAACGAGAAGAAACCCCTTCCCAGCTCAAGTAGAGATGCATTTCCTCGTGGGAACATCTCCCCACAGCTGTAGGAAAGAATGAGGAAGAGTGAAATGGATTCTGATCACAGCCTGTCCCAAAGAAGAAACTTCTATCTGCCTTCCTTGTCCCTCCCTCGTCCCCTCAAGTAACAGCAAACTACACCATCTGCTCCACGCCGAGATGAGTGATGGGCCAACGTGAGAAGGCAGCGGCAGGCTCGACGCCTCTCCCCGTGCCAGCTGCCAAGCCTCCTCGGGCTTCCCACCAACTCCTTCTCCGGCCGGCTCAGGCTTCCCTCCACCCCACTACGTGCAACTGCACACGCCCCAGGGAGCAGCAGGTCAATACTCTGGCCGCTAGCACTACAAAAATTACTAAACCTTCCTCTCAACACCCCATTTTACGCCATCCTTCCCCTTCTGCAGTGTTCTGACAGCATAAATCTTCATCTGTTTTCCAACTCCTACGTGTGTTTTAGGCAGGTAAGAGCAGGGTATTTAAAGCCTCCTTATTAGTAATGCAATAATTTTATTTAGGGTTTTTTTTACCTCAAAAATACTTGTATGCCAGCTTCCTGGATGGTGCAGAATAACCACTGCTAAAGAGCATTTCCTTCTTACCGGTCCTAAGTGGAAATCAGGGCCGGGCTGGTTAGTGGAGGTGCTTTTAGAAATAAGGTGCTGGCACGCCGGATGGGGAACACGGACGTGTACCAGCCCGCGGTTCCAGGCAGCCACGACCCCGTGAGCAGCAGGGCCAGCAGCCCTGCCTAAGAACAAGGCTCTGAGCTCCCCTTCTCCTCCCAGCGCAGGGACAGCCCTGCAGGCCTGGAATATCCCGAAAGGGCTCTGCGGAGGGAACATTGCCTTCCAGTCTCCTCCTCGGTGCATCAGAGAATATTCCTGCCTGGATTTTTGAAGGAAGCATCTTCCCCAGGCAACACTGTACTCTGGGTAAAACATATCTGTACACGTTTGGTTTCCCCAGCTCTCCAGATGGGAGGGCTGAAGGTTGCTTATAAACTACCAGAGTTTGGCGACTTCGACTGAACTGGACACAGATTTAAAAAAACCCCCAACGATTGACATTGCCAGACTGCACCAATTCCCAAAGACAGAAGCGCAGGTAGACCGGTTTTAAGCCAAACAAGACGTTTGCAGGGAAGGTTTGCATTTCTGGACCTGTTCACTCTCTTGCCTGTAGCCACAGACATGTTTCATCAGGTCCGGTGGCGGTGGGACAAGCAGCTTGACCGGGTGAGTCAAACCCAGGTTTGGTCAGCATCTGATTGCAGAGTTTTCACCAAAGAAGCTGAGAAATCGCCTGCAGGTAAGGTACCTAGGTCTGGGCTTCAGGGTCCTTAGGGACAGATCAAGAAATGCAGGTGATGTATCGACTCAAAGCTGCGTGAAGCTTTCTACTCTGTAAAAATAAAGCTCTGGGTGTAATGGAGACAATCAAGTCGTTTCCGAAACTTCTAGGAACTATTTTGACAACTACGTTATTAAAGATTTTTGCAAATCAAATGTATACGCTTGTCCTTAGATTTGAAGACTAAATAAGCTACAAGTTATATAGAAGCTGAACTGACAGTGTCTAACACTCGGCCACGTTAGTAATGGCAAAAAACAACACAGAGAAGGAGCTGTGTAAGTTCTAGACTTTACAGACTGAGGTGCACTGTTACCTTTCCTCAAGACATTTGGGTTTGCTTCATGCAAAACTGGGTTTTGCTTGTGTTAAAAACACGGTTAACTAAACAGAATACACAAACCCAGAATCTCCCAATTCTAAAGAAAAGACTGGAACGTCATCCAGCTCAGCCCCTTCATCTCATCATTACCCACATAAACAGCACTTCCATTTTACGGTCTCATTCCACTTGCATACACCTCTCGCCTCCTCTGCAGCCCTTCTGAGGGCAGCGTCCCACACGTCACATCCTCCGCCCGGCATTCATCGAGCCTCAGCGTCTGGCGGGTACCTGGAGCGCGGGGGAATCCGACCCCGTTCTGCAGCGGTGAGCGCAGTCCCCGGTTAGAGCCAGCCATGGCGCGAAGCGGCGTTACGCAAAGGTCCTTAGCGCAGCTATCCCAGCAGCCCTTAATCCTGGGAACCGCAACACCCTCGCCCTTCTGTTCTTGGGGCCCTTTGTGAGAAAGGCGCTGAGCTGCCTGACAGGGCACAGCGGGCTCAGGATTTCCTCCTTCCTGGGGGTCCAGCACTTCTACTTATTTTCCTCCGCTGCCGCCGGCAGGGAAACGCTGTGCACCCCGCAGCCCTGTCCAGCGAGGCCCTGCAGAGTTGGCCCAGCGCTGGCAGACGCACCCCCTTTATAATCACCCATCCCCGTAACCTCGAGCTCGTTAAGACTGACGCTTGCTCTCTGCTTGCCTCCATGTTCTGAATTTCACTTCTTGCTCCATTTCTGTTATTTTTCTTTCCTCCCCCTCAAAGAAGAAAAGCAAAATCCAACCCTCTCTCCTTCCTGGCCACAACACGGCCACTGGCCAGCCCCCCTCTGCAGCAAGCGCCTTCCTTCCGTCCCGCTCAACTAAACCTCACAGCCCTAACAGGTATCTCGGCCTCCGACACCGCAGACTCTCTACCGATAACTGTGTGTAATACATTTCATTTCTGGTTTCTCCCAACTCCATTAAAATTGCTGTTCAAAATTCCCCTGTTCTTCATTTCTAATATTCTTTCCTTTTGAAACTGCATTTGAACCACATACTCCCAACTCATTTGCTATTAACAGATGAAGATTAATAAACTCAGGGCTATAACTAAGATTTCTTGTCACGATTGCCAGTAACGAATCTCAGACTAAGCTGACAAGCTATGTCTGAAGGGAACTGGTCTTCTCCTGGACTTAACAAATGATGGAGAACATCAAAAGCGGGACAACGGAAATTTCTGAAGGAAGCCTGGCATCACCACGCGCACAGAACTGGAGAAGAATGGCCGGTTAGCAAACAAAAAGAGTGCAGGAAACAAATAATTCAGGTCAGCTATGAAGACCAGAGTTTCAGAAGAGAAAAAAACCTGAGGATATGAGGCAACGTGTAATTCGATGTTTGGAAATTCAAGACAGTAATCTGAACTACTCCTATCCTTTACAGTGTTCTAAATTAACTGTGCCAGCTCGTAAAAAGATCTGGTCACCAGCGCAAAACAGCAAGTCCCCGCAAGAACCTGGTAAAGTACGTGGATACGGGACACGGTGAACAATACAGGAAAAGTTCAAAATGATGTAGTATTAATGCTCCTGCATGGGACACCTGGAATACCCTGTGGTAGTTAAGCGATCCCACTTCAAAAATACATAGGTCGGGGTGACAGAGACTTTGGGAAAGTTCTCGGAGAGATGAAAAGACTGCACCTTTATACATGCAGATAAAGAGTAGACAAGAACATACTAACCTGCAGAAACACACAGAGGAGAAAATGCCACTAACCCTTTCTCAAATGATGCAAAACAGAAACAACAATGAACAAAGTGAAAGGCAGAAAATCAAAACCTGATGGAAGAAACCGGTTTTTCAACCATGGGCACAATTAGCCTGTGGAAACGATTCCCCTAGGATATTGATACATCCAGAAGCCAAAGGAGGAATTTCTAACAGATCCGGTGGCTTGCACAGCAAAGAACAACAAGGGCTTGAATTCTAGAGAAGGTGTGCGCCCCGAGAGCCAGGGCCCAAGCTGCAACAGAGCTCTCTGGCCATCTACTCGGTTTTTGCGTTTCCTTGCTATCTCTTTACACACAGAGTCAAATTGCTTTGAATAATGCGGCCTGCTCCGGGCTGACATTATCTCAGGAGCAAACTCAGGCGATACAGAGGGATGAAATGTCGGCTCCAGCCTATGCCTTTTCCAAGCCACAGCAACCATTTGGCACCGACTGATGACTCCGACCCTGCGAGATGAGGCGACTGCTTTCATGGATCCAGTTTCCTCCTCCATGACTGGATCAGGAACAGATCACTGGACAACAGACCGTTGTAGTGAGCGACAACCGAAACCAGTACTTACTGAGCGGTTTAAGGATGCTGCTGCTCGTCTCATCGGCGTTTTCTACGTCTGATTTGTCAGAGTAGTTCTCAGAGATTTTCTCCTTTTCTTTCTTTTCTTTGTGCCCGGGTCTTCTTCTATGACGCCGCCTCCTCCTGTAGCTCTTCGGCACGTGGACCCCAATGTAAATAGTGTGGTGACCTAGGGAACACAAGCACAGCAAATATTAACTTCGACTGTGAGCAGTTCCTGCGTCACCAGCCAGCACAGTCCGTGCTGCCTTTCATTCAAACAGGCAAGCGAAGGATCTTTCTTTGCTGGCCTGACATTAATTAGCACCATGTTTCTTGCCTCCAAACGTGAGCTAGGAGCTCTTTAGCTACCATTTGGAAACGCATTGTTTGCACAATCATTTCTGAGAGTGCACGCCAGTGCAGACGCTCCAATAATTATCCTGTCCTTGCGACTCGTTTAAAAACAAAACCCACAGAAGGCCATGGCAGTCCTTCTGCACTATTCAACACAGTGCTCTTCAGAAACATTCTACATTAATTTCTCCATTTGCTTTTCCAAATACACCGGCTGGACTTAACACCTGCCTTGTGCAAACTGATCCAGCTTAATTGAAGAGCTTAGAGCAACAAAATGTACATCACTTGACTACACAGTCCGCTGTATAACAAGCGTCAAAGCACCATTAGGGTGTTATTAGCGCACAGCAGATGAGGAAGGACTACTAACATAACTTACGGCCAACTCCGAAGTACTTGACACTTTCTAAAATAAAAATTAAGTAATAGAAGAGTGCCAGGTTTCACGTGCTGACTGTAAACACAAAGCACGCCTCTTCCTTTTCATATAGTCTTTCACTTCCAACTAAAGCACTTAAAACTACATTTGCCAGTTGTTACATCTTTTTGATGAGTTTGATAACAACGTTTTATTTTCAGGGCTTCCTGCGCTCCTGCCAGCTCAGCATAAATACCTTTCCTTGTGCTTATAGAGAGCATTTACATGTCTTGCTCCAGATAAATTAGACACCTGACTGTAAGCTTTGAAAACAGCTCCTTCAGATTTAGCTCCTGATAAATGATAGCTGTATTTTACCCTTTTGCCCAAATTTGGTTTCCCTGCTCACGTCTCGGCGTAGCCAAGCAGAGAGGGTCAGCCAAAGACCCGTGCCCTGGTACTGACTGAAGTACATTCATCTGACCAAATGAGCTGCAAACACAGGGGAGAACAAATGGATTTATCTGTAGGTCGAGGCATTTACTTCTGCTCACAGCGCAGCGCTTCTGCAGAGCTGTCCCTCCGCAGCGTCACATCCAACCACAGACACAGGAACGTGTGGCTACTACACCCCACGCGAGCACAGCGGATGGCACATGGACAGGAAAGCAGCAGCTCCATGGAGAGATGCACGCCATCCTGCAGCACTGTCCCACCCCCAAGCATTCGGCGAGTGCCTCCTCAGAGAGAGGAGACCCCTCAACAGCAGCCTTCAGCCTCCGTGACCGCCATGGCTTTGAGCGGGGAGCACAGCTAGGAGACCCCTCGGCCCCAACTCCAGCGCCTACCGTTATATGCCACAGATACTCAGCCTAAAGACTCTCCACAAAGTGAAATCACGGCACTCCTGAAACCACAGAAACTTCTGTCAAACGGGTGGGCACCCAACGAGACAGCAGTGACAGCACCCGAAGCCAGATGAGACATGCTTCTGTGTTATGGGACACAGAGCCTGGAGCAGAGAAGGCTGCGGGGAGCCCTAACTGCGGCCTCCCAGTGCCTGCAGGGGCTGCAGGAAAGCTGGAGAGGGGCTGGTTGCAGGGCAGGGAGGGCCAGGCCAAGGGGGTGGGTTTGAACTGCCAGAGGGGAGCTGGAGCTGAGCTGGGAGGCAGCAATCCTTCCCTGGGAGGGTGCTGGGGCCCTGGCACGGGGTGCCCGGAGAAGCTGTGGCTGCCCCTGGCTCCCTGGCAGTGCCCAAGGCCAGGCTGGATGGGGCTTTGGGCAGCCTGGGCTGGTGGGGGGTGTCCCTGCCCATGGCAGGGGGTGGCACTGGGTGGGCTGTGAGGTCCCGTCCCACCCAAACCATTCTATGGTTCTAGGACACCTCTCCACTCAGCACAGAGCTGCGTCCACCTCTCTCTTGCAGCAGCCAGGCTCCCTTAGGCTCAGGAATAAGAATTAAATCAAGCGAGTAACAGAAGTCAGGCTTCACTTGATGCAACAGTCACGCGCTTGAGAAAGTTCGAGCTTAATCTGGCCCTCGCCACCGACCCCTCCCCACGGATTTTCCCTCACTACAGAGCACGCGCTGCTCCGTCCTGCACCTGCACGCTGCACCTATTACTACTGTTTGCTTTTCAGCAGCATCACAAGGCTGCGGGTGACCCACCTATTTGCTAGACACGGCAAGCTGCTCTGGAGATGCCAGCGCAACAGTAAAGCCAGAGTCTGCAGCCACCAGTTCACTCCACCACCAAGCATGCGTCTCTAATGCCTCATTAGGAGAAACCCAAGCTTTGAGACTGAACAACTGAAAATGTAGGCATGAAATACCCAATTTCCATAACCAACTGACCCTGCATTTGCCATTTCGAATTCTGCACACGTGTGAGGCCAGCTGTCTGCAGAGTCCTTCACCTTTCTGCACGGGAATCTTCATGCTGAAAGCATCCGAGGTCTTTTAAAAAGTTGCCTGACCGGAGCGGTCCTCCTTGATAGCAACTTTAAAATAGCTAGGCAAGTTCCCCAAGGGCTTTGCAAATAACGGAACGATGAGCTGTATGCAAGGATGGGGCCAGCAGCTTCTGAGAACAGCTCACGCCCTGCGTGTATCACGCTGTCTCATGCCCACCTCCACCCGTGCTCCGCAGCCCAGCAAGACTGCTGAGGTACACAGAGCTCCAGCAACGGCTCCTTCGAAAAGCAAACACGAACGACAAACTAGAAACTTTAAACACATGCTGCTGTTGAGTCACTTAAGTGTAAGAAAGCATCTGAAAAAGGCTTCTTAAATACTGCATTCTTAATTCTCAAAGATCAACAAAATGAGAAGACAAAATTGTTCTTCAATAGGAACGCTTGAAAAAATACTTTCATCCCCAGAGCGGCACTCAGGGTGACACGTTTTGGCTCTGAAGTCATTTGTTATGTGGAAACTGTAATAGAAAGCGGAGGCTCACAGAGAAATTGCCTTCTTTCCATCCCGACGCAGTGGTGCGGCAGCGCCCGCGACGGCCCTGAATGGATGGCATCGTCCTGCCAGTGCGCCGCAGCAAGCTCACCCTCACGCACCAGCCGTAACCAGGCAGAGGACCGTACCAAACCGATACGGAGACATAATGATGTAGAGTGTTCGTGATACCACGACGTGAACAAACAGATATAAAGCGATAGCAGAAGTCCCTCAGCGTGAAGGTACAGTTACTTTTTAGCCGGAATTATCCAGGCTGACACTGCAATTCCACCGCTACAAGCGCATCTCCTGCTGCTGCCGCCGTACAGCTGCCAGGACGGTACCAGACACTAATAACACTGCAGGGGGCAGGACAAAAAACCAAAACGAAACAGAAACCCAGGGCTGAGCAAGAATCATACAATCTTTATGGTTGGAAAAGACCTCTGAGGTCCCAAAAATCAGGCAGCACACGGACAGAAGCGAAGGGACCCACATCTGCTGGCTCCAGCCCAGCGCGCCAGCACGCCGGTCTCTGAGAAAGGGGCTCGCACCGCAACAGGCATGGGCAGAACAGCAACGCCCAAGCTGGAGACGTCTGCAGGGAGACGGATCAACACGTGAAGATGTGACTGAGCGCGTCAAAGGAAACCAGGAAAGCTGTTCCGGCGACTGGAAACATCGGCTTTAACACGGCAGATGGCATCAATGCTGGGTGGGGACAGAGAAGGGGAAATCTCCTCTGAGCAAGGGTGGCCCCAGGACAGGGCAGCTGCTCCCAAGGGATTCCTACAGCCAAGACCTCATCCGAAAGCCCAGCGCGAAAGGACGGGGCGATTCCGGTATCTGTATTAAAACAACGTCCTCCTTTGAATCACTGTAATTCTGCAGTCGGCTTGATAATAGAAAACACAGCATAGTAAGCCTGGAGTCTTAATGCTTTAATATGCTGCCAGCAGAACTGGACAATCTCTTTAATCTTTTGACCACGTGCGCACGGTACAGATTTTGGGAACATGGAGCCAAACGTATATACGCAGGCAGACCCCTGCGTTACTGCGCTGCTCTTCCCTGCTCTGCAAGGGAGAGACCTACTTCATGCTGCTTTTTGTCTTCCCCGCACCGCCACCTCCCAGTCCCTTCGGGGAGGCCAGGCAAGACATTTTCCTTTTGCTGCGTACTTGAAGTGCTTGGCATCTGTTTAGATTGTTGCAAACACTGAGATAAACTTCTCGGCTCCCTTCCCAAAGTGCCTGGACGGAAACAATTGACACGTACTCTCAATGCACCGGGTTTCTGAGACATTTCCTACTCACCGGGGTAACAGAGCCTTTCCCATGAGAACCATTGACTACAAAGTGGTAATGCCCGATAAATTTAATGCGACGCACATGCACCGCACTATTATCCTGCAGCTCGGTGGAGGATGGGAAGCAGAGAGCCGAGTGCTAAACTTCTCCCGGTAATCCAGGTCCTGCTCAGCCGTAACTTTCTCCCGTAGACCCGACCCGGGCGAAGTGCCAGTTTCCTCCTGTGGCCCTAGTGCATTCGCAGCCTTTTCTGGAAGCTGCTCCCATCGCCCTGCCCCCAGGAAAATGATTAGCCTCTGCGTGCACCTCGTTAATTTTTAGAGCTGTTTCGGTTGACCAAAGGCAGGTATTTCACAACACGAAAATCCCTGGCTGAGAGGCACAGCCAGGCCTGCAGGTCCGAGTGGCACCTTTTCTTTTCTCAGGGACGGCGCTGGGTTGTGGCTTCCTCGAACCGACACCTGCTGCTGCTAAAACTTTTGAAGTTAGCTGCTTCTGCCCGAGGAGAAACTTTACTGTGAGCCAAATTCACAGCAAAATCGTTTCATCTGATTATTAGTAGAGCTAGAAGTAGTCATTGTCAGAGAGGTATTTTTCCCCCAGAAAAGTTTTGGTTGCAACCGCATCTTTTGCTTTATTAAGAGCTATTAAAGAATAGCAGCTCGTGATTCAGAGTCCAGATTTAGAGTTTGGGCACGGGAGACTCCCCGAGTCAGCTGTGCTGCTGCAAACCCCCTCACGTATTACCAAATTTAAGTTCTGTAAAACGCACAACTCATTCCCTCCCCGCCCGCGACAATATCTGCTCATCTCTCATCTCTCCATCCTGGCCAAGCAGGGTCTTGCCGGCGTCCTGGGAACAAAACTATGCGACTGAAGTCGTGCACGCCACGCAAGCTGATGTGCTGACCGGCAGCGCTCTGACAGTGCGCGCAAAAGCAAGCGGCTCCAGACACCCTGCCTCGACGAGCCAGGCCCCTGAGCACACCGCCTCAGCGCAACACCATGCTACTTCTTTCCTGAGGCGTTCCATTCAAGGATATCTGGGGGTTAAAGAGGCATAAACATAGAAGAAGAAAAGAAATAAAATCTATTTCAGTGGTTTTGCAGTCACCGCAAGGCTGGAATCAAACCTGAACTGTCCACAAAAACCATCTATGCAGAGAAAAATCCATCGTTCAGGTGGTGTTCCCCAAACTAGTTCTGGAACCACGTCCGCCTTAATGAACATTATCACTTCCTATGCTCCCTGCCATGGCCTTGGTAAGAAACCAGTTTCTCCCAGAAGCAGCACAGAGAACAGAGCTGATGTGGGATGCCCCTATGGGAGAGCTGTAGGGCTCAGGTTTCTCATGAAGTTTGAATTTAGGTGGTTCTGGGGAACTTCAGCCTTTCCACAAAACCTTTTGTCCCGTGTATTTCAACACGCACGTGGAATACATTACCAGTGGCCGCGGTAGTAATCCAAACGTAGGGCACTACCAGAAAACCTGCATTACAGGAAATACAAACCGAAATCACAGCCTTAGCATGAGGGGGGAAAAAAGACAAGGGAAAAAAATAAAGGTAAATCAGCAGATATTATAAGATTATCTAAGTGTGGTGATACCTTCTGTGCCTGAGGTCTCTGCATGCGTCTGGACACTGAGCTGAGTTTAACAGCTTTCTGCAGTCTTAGTGCATGACCAACCTCTGCCCCACTCTGCTGAGACCCCCCTGCAGTGCTGCCTCCAGCTCGGGGGGCCCCAGCACAGCAAAGACATGGAGCTGCTGGAGCGAGGCCAGAGGAGGCCCCGGAGATGCTGCGAGGGCTGGAGCCCCTCTGCTGCGAGGACAGGCTGAGGGAGCTGGGCTTGTCCAGCCTGGAGCAGAGAAGGCTGCGGGGAGCCCTAACTGCGGCCTCCCAGTGCCTGCAGGGGCTGCAGGAAAGCTGGAGAGGGGCTGGTTGCAGGGCAGGGAGGGCCAGGCCAAGGGGGTGGGTTTGAACTGCCAGAGGGGAGCTGGAGCTGAGCTGGGAAGGCAGCAATCCTTCTCTGGGAGGGTGCTGAGGCCCTGGCACAGGGTGCCCCGAGAAGCTGTGGCTGCCCCTGGCTCCCTGGCAGTGCCCAAGGCCAGGTTGGATGGGGCTTTGGGCAGCCTGGGCTGGTGGGGGGTGTCCCTGCCCATGGCACGGGGTGGGAACTAGATGATCCTTGTGGTCCCTTCCAACCCAAACCATTCTATGATTCTCCACAAGCTCTGGCCTCCCACACCTCCTGCACTGGGCAGCCACGTGCTCCCTGGCTCCCAGAGAAGGCTGGGAGAAACATTTCAGGGCACGGGAATGAAGAGCTTCACTCGGGATGGCCCAGCCGCTTGACTCTGGGGCACGGCTGACTGGTAAGGCGAGGCAGGCAGGCAAACCCGTGCCCGCCTCTGCCCACTTCCACAGCCGAGCTATCAGCTTATATCTGGATGGAACTGAAACACGGCACATCCTCAGGGCGGGGAAGCTTCGCTTACTGATGTGGCTTATGACACATCCCAGGAGCGTACGGCTTTCATTCCTACCACTAACGAGTTGCTAACTTCATGAAAACTTGCTCTATAGCAACATGTAATATTTAGACATCTGCACTGACCGTGGCTCCCAAGTCACACAAGATGGGCAGGGGATGCAGCCTGCCATGTGCTTCGTCAGCAAACACAGCACAGCATACCTCTGCGGCCAAGAATCCCAGACTGGTTTGGGTGGGAAGGGACCTCACAGCCCACCCAGTGCCACCCCCTGCCACGGGCAGGGACACCCCCCACCAGCCCAGGCTGCCCAAAGCCCCATCCAACCTGGCCTTGGGCACTGCCAGGGAGCCAGGGGCAGCCACAGCTTCTCGGGGCACCCTGTGCCAGGGCCTCAGCACCCTCCCAGGGAAGGATTGCTGCCTCCCAGCTCAGCTCCAGCTCCCCTCTGGCAGTTCAAACCCACCCCCTTGGCCTGGCCCCCCCTGCCCTGCAACCAGCCCCTCTCCAGCTTTCCTGCAGCCCCTGCAGGCACTGGGAGGCCGCAGTTAGGGCTCCCCGCAGCCTTCTCTGCTCCAGGCTGGACAAGCCCAACTCCCTCAGCCTTCAAAGAAGAAGGTGCCAAGCGCACAGAGTGACATGGCACCAGCCAACGGGCCACAGGGATCACAGCCGGGCTGACGCGGCTTTTGGCAGCTGCTTTCCAAACCCGGGGCAGCAGCAGAAGGGTACTTGTTGTTTTGTGCAAGAATCACAGGAAAAAGATAACGTAAAAAGCTGATGGCCCAGAAGGACAAATAAATCACAGGGATGATCCATTTTAAAAGGGAGCTACTAAAAGTAGCACTAAGCAAGTCCCAAACTAAGCCCTGCTTAGTTTCAAATCAGCTCAAGAAATAAGAACAAAAGGCCACGCCGCCACGTGCTGAGTGCCCTCAACTCTACCTGGTTGTAAAGGGGTTACAGGTGCCGGTGCCAGCAGAGGCGCAGGCGCAGCCCCGCCGCGACACGAATATTGCTCTGCACGCCAGGACACACACAGGACGGGGCACCCACGGGGACAGGGCACCCACGGGGACGGGGCACCCCGCTTCAAACAACTGTTCACACCGGGGGAACACACGTGCCTCTGCCAGCCCCTCCTACACAATCAACAGATTTCACCTAAAAATTTCCCAGTGATCAGAGTGATCAGAAAGAGCACTAGTGATCAGAAAGAGTGATCAGAAAGAGCACTAATCGTCACACAGATGAAACCACAGGGCACAAAACCGACAGGCAAACGGGAATATTTTCAGCGATACCTTTAGGGAGATGTAAAATCCGGGTAGGAGAAAAGACCTGGAAATTCCCAAGAGCTGTCAGCGAACGTGGCTGTGCGGTGCAGCACACGATGATCTCCCCGGCACTCAGAGCTGAGGGCTACGCCACTAACGCGTACGAACGCAGACACTGTGACTCGAAAGGAAACAAATCCAAACCAGAAGCGATCCTGCAGACGGGCTGACCAGGCACACTCCCAGGCTCACCGCGCCGTCCCTGTAGGGCTTTCAGAATACTCCAGTGACCGATTTTCCAGGCGAGTAAAATCGTATCCATCAGGTAAACAGCGGAAGGATTCACTGAGCACTTTGCTCGTTGAAATCTGGGTGAAATCTAAACAAGCTAACATACCAGTTGGAGGTAAATCAGATCCAAGTCCCTCCTGTTCCCCGCAGCAAAACAACCCCGTCAAGCAGCAGCGGCGGCACAGAAAAGCTGCGTTTCCCTGCAAAGAGAGGGCAGCCCACACAACTGGGACAGACTCGGCTGTTGGTGTCCCAGTAACAATTTTATTAGTGCAGAAACGTGCATATATGTCTTGCGGTGGTGATGCTTGGACACACAATTACCTCTCTGCAAGAGGCTCCCCTGAAGGGAAGTCAAGGTCTTGAAAGGGACTGAACGCAGACTGCCACAGGACCAGCAGCAGCAGGCGATGCCCGGAGTTGGACGAAGGATGTTGGGTAAAGGACCGGCTGGGAGAAGCAGAATACATCATGTCTGTGTGGAAAAGGCTGGAATAAAGCAGGACAGGCAGCTGAAAAAGCCTGAGATGAGGAAGGCCCTTGGGCATAAGGGCCTTTAAAACAACAACGGTATGAAATGAAGGAATTCTTCCGTGGCACGTGGCAGCTGGCCAAAGGGAAGGGTCAGCGGGAACCCACCAGGTGATGGGACAAAATACTTGCCGAAGGACAACCATACAGTTGAGTAGGGGGTTCACAAGCTAATAAAAGCCACCAGGAGAACAGCCTGCAATGAGACAGACACAATAAAGGGCAAAAAAGAAAAGAGGGGCTCCAAGGCAGACGGAACCCAAGCTCCTACACAACCCACTGACAAAATAAGGACAGACAAGATTAGAAACAAGAGAGCTCTCTTCCCTTCTGCTGGCTCTGACAAAAGAACCCCGAATTCATGGCTAAGATAAAGCATTCAAGAGAGGACCCAGCACCGGCAATGAAGACACAGTTACTTCATCAAGCAGAGAACTTGCCCAATGATCACTTTACGTATTCCTGTTGCTGCACTTCACATCTTAATACTCAGCACCTTATTAAAATCACTACAGGGGGCAGGGAACTGAGCCGTGGAGGGGAAGGCAGCATGTAAATCACACATTTTTATCATCATCATCACCTTTTATAACATCAGGCTTCTTGAACTTCAGTATCTTCAAAAGGTCAGTTTAATCTTTATGTAAAGTGACCTCTTCGGTCTTCAAAAGGTTCCCACGTAAGAACACTACAGTTATCCAGAAGGAAAGTCTTCCTAGCAATCTGTCTGAAGCTTGCACTTCTCAACTTCAAATACGAGCTCACTCACTCCCCATCAATGACCCAGACGTGAATCGCCAGATTCCTAACAAGATTGAGAGGCCACTCCAACGAAGCATGTTTAAAAGGTGAGTTAGCACCGAGCCCTGGAAAACGAGATGGCTCGAAAAGACAGAGCTCACAAAAAGTCAGGAATATCTACACAGGAAAAGAAAGTGAAAAACCAAAATGAGGTCTTAGTTGACTTCTCGAAGATCCTACAAACCCTGGTTGTTTGGAAGGAGCAGATCAAGTCAGACACCAAAGGAACTGCTGGCAAAGGATCAGAATACAAAGCCCAGAAGACATGTGTTGATGAGAGCTCCTGCTCTGTGACAGGAAAACATACAGAAGCAGGCAACGAATTAACGGGCGGACATTGCTTAGCAGAACAACAAATATGCATTTGGGGTGTTCTCACCGAGCTTTATATAAGCCATTGCGAGACTCTTACCCACAACCCCATAAGCTGCTTTTCTTTCTCTCTTCGTTGGAGCTCTGAGAGGTTACAGGAGCCACGGAACCTGTCCTGCTGTGATCTGATCTAATCTGGCCAGTACTTCTTGGCTTCCATGGAAAGAAAAGGAAGACTTGAAAAATGCAGGGCTCTGGGGAGCAGGGCAGAGGAGGGGAGCCGTGCCAAGCTGTTGGGAAGCACAGTACCTTCCGATTCTCTGGCATCTGCCTCGAGCACTGACCAGAGTTCCGTTAAAATCACGTCCTCTTGCAAACTGTCCCAAATGACCACCCAAAATAACCCATCGTGGCTGAAAAGTCTTGGCCTCATTTTCCATATTTCCACAGACCACCCTCCAAAACGAGCAAGAGCTGTGGTACAACGACCGAGGCATCCAAGCGCTGCCCCCATTTCAGAGCAAGAACCTCCGACTGCTTTCTAGGTACCAGAGGTTGGCTGCGGCTTTACACAAGCAACAGGAAGGCACGCTGCTGACTTCTGCACTCTAAGCTCTGCAGCAAACACCGCGGTCTTTTTAGAGCCTCAACTCGTCATGCCCACCAATGACTGCATGGAGTAGCATGTGGTCCAAAGCCTGAAGAACAAACAGCAAAGGCTGGGCACAGTTCAGCAGTGGAAACAAGATACATAACTGCAATGTGCCAGGCAGAGATCTACCGAAACCACCACCCTGTTTCCTTGGGTTTGCAAAGCGCCGTGCAGCTCACAGCAAGTCCTCCTCACTGCCCGACTCTGCAGCAGCGCATCTCGAGAGATAAGCACAGCCCCGCTGCAAGCGAACCCCGATTCCAAGGCTGCAGTTATAATTCAACATATAGAAGCCACAGAGTGTTTTATGGAAGGCAGACTGTGGCTGGAGCCGGGGTTACTAGAAGGCCGAGCTGCTGCCAGCAGGACACCGCGAAGGAATGCAAACATGATGGTGCTCACCAGCCGAGTCCCGTTCGCACAAAGGCCTCTGACACCTCTCCGCAGCACAACGCTTCCTTCAAGGAAGAGCCAGAGTTTCCTCTGCCCCTGCTCAGCCTCTTCTTACTGCTAAGGCAGTTCCGCCAGCCTTGTGCAACCAGACAAGGACTATCACCCAAAGGAAAGGAAGGGACAGACCTTCACAAAGGCCGAGACGATGACCAGACGAGCGTACAGGCTGTGCTTAGCCCAGCACACTATAGAAATGGCCCTACAGGTTCTGGATAAAGCCCAGCTCCACTAGTTCTGGGCACACAGATGAGAGATGGAAGGATGCTCCTGTGTTCCCCAGCTACACGAAGGCTGTGACTGCTTGACGTGGTCAACCTTGAAGGAACCCAACCCTGACAACACAGGCTCAGGAATCTTCCACTCTCTGCCTCACCTATTTGCCAAGAGGGTTCTGTCATTTACCTTCAGTGCTTCTCTATGCCTCGATTTACAGCATGGAGTACATCTCTTAAAGGTCTGTCACTTCAGCGAAGAGGCAAAAATCATTACATAGTTTGCTGAACGCAGTCTAAGAGAGCAAACACTTTATAATGCCATTACCATTATACAGCTGCGACTGCACCTCACCAATACATTTACTGTTACCTTTTAATTTTAAATGTCCCAGAAAACCTCAAGAAGGGTAATCAGCACATCTGGGGCTCACATCTGAGCATAGGCTGTGTGGCTTCAATCTCCATCCTGAACTGTTTCATCCAGTGTTACTGTACCTTAAAAAAGAACTGTTGGGCAGAGGATACAATGGATGGGAGAAGACAGTCAAAAAAGCTGAGATTTGAATCCTAACTGAAATGACCCAGGACAAGGTCAAACCATCGTGCAAACAGCAGGTACACGACTACACCACCAGCCTGCACGCACGCCAGTGCTGGCAGCATCTACAGAAGGTGAAGCACAGAAGAAGAGAGGGCTTCACAAGCGACCTTTGTAAAGTCGTTATGGTGAGCGCACCATGACAACCAAGGACCGTGTCCCTGGACTGGACTAGTGTGCACTGCCCACGTGCCTGCCCTCTCTCGGTCGGGACCAGCAGCTTCAGGACGGCCCCAGTATCTGAAAACCTCCAGTCAGAGAAGATGCTCCCGCCGAAGGCTGGAAGGTGCCATGTGAGGACCACCTTTCTACTGAGCATGGCCCTCACCAAGTTAGTTTCACTGTCAGGTCAGTGAGCTGATGACTCTTCCTAAACCGATCAGAGATGGAAAAAAAGCCAGTCGCTGTCAGAATGGTAGGGAAACACCTTCCTTCACTGCCACGTACCTTACGCTCATACTGTGTGTCAGTGCAGAACTTATCATCGCTTGAAAGAAAACACCTTTCCTTCGCAACGGGCAAACCACATCACATGTTGGCTCAGCTGTCCTCCCAGCATTTTCTCCATTTCTCCTGCACGCACAGCCAACTTATCGCTACCTGACGTAAAGTCAGTTTATCGCCATCCGAACCTGGGTTGCAGTTTTTCTCACAGAGCGTGCAGTAGGTCGGCATCGGCAGCTTCTCACACAACCCCAGCAGCTTTAAAGCTAGTGCTGATTCCTGACAACTGACGGAAGACACCTGCAGTGACCAGAACGATAGCCCTTGCAATGATGGGCTGGACAATGCCAATAGTAAGCACGCTTACAGATTTACTGGCATCAAACTAACAAATAACTGAAAAGTCACATCATCTTAACGACAAAAATTTCAAACCAGACCACTTCGGGAGTGATTCATATTTCACAGACCTCCCAAGCACTCGTACTGTTGTCTTAATTTATCTGTACACAAAAACCGCTCCCACAGGGATTTACCACGTTACAGAAAGCCTGCAGTGAAGTCACAGCGCTAGACCTTTGCATTTATGACAAACCAGCTAAGGGCACGCTTTGGTATCCTGCAAAGCGTGACGGAGAATTAAAGCTGGAGAGAGGCTCATCGGAAATCTTTCACCCGGATACTTCCAAGTTGAGAAGATGCAAACCAACCGTCTCGTTTTTCCGAGCTGTGCGGGGCAGGGCTTGGGTCCCAATCTGTACCTGCCATTCCCAAGCTGTGCTGGCTGCTGTATGGGAAGAGAGCAAGAAGGCAGTGCCCAAGTCCTCGGCGTTTCGCTTTCACATGAGCAAAGCCTGACTTGGTTTTACCAAAGCAAAATACAGCTTACTCTATCTCTGCATATAAATCAAAGGTACCAAAGAATATTAATGAAGGGCACTCCGTGCTGAGATTTTATTTGATTAATTTTTCAACTGTATTTATTTCAGAAGCAGTTAAAAACTAACTGATAGGAAACAGGTCTTCTGCTTATTTCCGAAAAAAAGCGGTCTGCCTACAGTCAGTGATCAAAAACTGAGGGTGGGGATGAGAGAAGTAAATGAAAACAAAGTACATGGGTAAACACAGCACAGTTCTCCTACCGTCTGCCTGCTGTTAATAAAGGTAACGATTTTCACAGTTATCTTTACCCCTTCAACCTCTCTTCTCATTGATCCAACCATCAAGTAATAATCTTAGGCTTACGGCATCAGGCAGCTTTCTACCAGCAAAGTGCAATGACACAACGGGGTCGAGAACAGCAAGCGAGGAGGGGGAAAGTGTGGGCAGCCGTCAGCTAAAAATGTAGATACAGAAAGTTGTTACAAAATCCCTGGTTTAGGCTCTCTACGTAGTAAATCCCATAATGGTAACTGGATCTGTCAAAAAGTTTCCACTGTCCCAGCATTCACTCCTAAGAGATACGCTCAGCGCCCTTACTGTGCAAACCCTGCGGGACCAGGACAGCGCCAGGGACGAGCTCTGGTCCCTTCTCCTAAGCCGGGCGGCCGGGGCGCTCCTCGGGCTCTCCAACGAGAGAGCTATCAGGCTTGAAACCAAGCATCCTCCGCCCCACCGTGAAGTCCGGGTGGCAGCCAGCCCGGGGGAAGTTACGCTTCGAGAGCCAAGAATACCTTATCTCAAAGGATAAGGTGGAGCTTTACTTTTCCCCTCTTGCAAAATTGGTTATTAAGTAATCTGTTTATGTCACACATACCAGCACTCCTAACAGTGGCATTACAGCAGTATGTCATTACCTTCAAGGAAAGGAACGTGCAGTGCTCTGAATGAATGGGAACGGTTTTCTCGCACAGGAGGTTCAGCTTAGGGCAGCGCCCCTTCCTGATTTCCCCCAAGAAAGCCTACGTTTTCACACTTGCTTTCCTTCCACACTCTGAACCAGACCCAGGCAGATGCCTTGTCTCGAGAAGCCACGTTTCTGGGCACCTACATGCAATGCCAGCCACGGCCAGCAAAGATCTTCCTCACTAACATCTACCGAATTAACAGACTGAGCGCTCCCACGGACACGGAGGCAGGGGGCGAGCTGGAACGGGACCATTTTTGAATGCCAACAGCGGCTATCACTAAGAGAACAGCAACACATTCCAGCATAGGACCTGTCTGAGGTGCCTTCTTAGAGGAGCATCAAACAATCTCTGGAGCTAGGCCCAAGTGCTGTACTTTTGTCAGGTAGGTATGGTTGCTATTAGCCTTACATTTCCTCAGCAAGGGCTGACCAACAACCGCCCGAAGCTGAAAATGTCTCAACATCCCACTGACCAGAAATGTCTGTTTTTTTCCCCTCCCTAAAAAGCAAAGGCCTTCCCCCTCCCCCACGCTGCTACCTAATCAAATTAGCAAGTGACGTGGTAATTCAGAGCTGCTATCTCCATCTCACAGACGTAACACGAGGTCATCAGCTTCCATTAAAACGACACCACGCTGGTTCTCTCTTCTCGCAAAGAACGTGCAAAAGAAGGATGCTCAAAATGACAACTTTAAAACTCGGTCTTCACCTGTCTGAAAGCAAACCCATTCAGCAGCAACAAAAGCAGCCTGCTTTCTAAGCACGTCATAACATGTCACAGTGGGGTTCTCCTCTTCTCTCCTGCGAACTGGGCAGCTGGGGAACCCCTGAGTCCTGCTTACAATTCCCCTTTCCCTAGCTGAGGGAAAAGAAAACCATTTCTCCTCAGGTTTTTTTTTCCTTACAAGTTTAGTGAAATTAAGAGTAACTGGAACGAACCTTCCTGAGAAATTTGATCAAAACTGACTGCTAGGTGCAAAAAATCATCGGGAGAGGAACGGGAAGAAGAGGGAAGACAGGCAAACCGCCTCATGATAGATATGTTGTTTCCTCATGAAGGCAGGCTAATAAAAAAAAACTATCCAAAAAATAAAATACACCTGGAGCTAACAATTCCACTCACTGTTACCTTCTTCTACAGAGGATGCAACCACTGTAAGCCTTTTAGAAAAGCAAGTGATAACGGTGCCCTCAAAGTGGCTGATGGAGAGCACTTCAGAGCTAACACCTTCAGGCATCTAGACAAACGCTCTCCTCTTTGAAACCACTCCACTTGCAGAGCAGAAACCTAGCAGAAAGACTTAAAAACATCTGCACCAGCGTCGGCCAAAAGGTCTTCAACCTGATGTTTTAGCCCTTCCGTTGGCTCTTAAACTCAAAAGAGAGTACGCTTCCACTGGGCATTCGGAAGATATTCTTTACTGTGAGGGTGCCGAGGCTCTGGCACAGGGTGCCCCGAGAAGCTGTGGCTGCCCCTGGCTCCCTGGCAGTGCCCAAGGCCAGGTTGGATGGGGCTTTGGGCTCCCTGGGCTGGTGGGGGGTGTCCCTGCCCATGGCAGGGGGTGGCACTGGGTGGGCTTTAAAAGGTCCCTTCCCATTCAAACCATTCTGCAAGTCTACAATTCGGTCTGCGCACGCAGACTCCCACTGTACACGGGGTGCGTGTCAGACACACGCAGACATTAAGCACGCTGACACACAGGGCGCGTAGCTGTGCCCAGAGCTGGATGTAGCTGAGGACGTGCATAGGATCACAGAATCATTCCGGTTGGAAACCGTCCCCTCTAAGACAAATAAGATCTCATCAGGGTGTCAAAGCCTTTAACGACTACTCGCCCTGTGGTAACGCCCCAGATTTGCCAGGTACGCTGCGAATTCAAGGCTGTCCCACTCCAGAAGAGCGGGGTGGCTGGGCAGGAGCTCAGCACCGCAATCATGCAGACACCACACACGCACAGTGACCCGGACAGATGCCACAGCGTCAGCACCGGCCCCGTCACAGACGGCAGCTCCTTTTGTGATTTAGCTAGGTCATTCGCGGAAGCCTGGCTGGAATGGAGGCGCTGCCTTTAGCACGAACAAGGGAATTAGCCGGTTACTCAGCTCCGAGTCCCCCCGGGAGGCTCAGAAAGCAGCTACAGCCCTCCAAAGCCTGTTGTGTGTCATCAGAAATACTTGTTTCACCTCATCTTCTCCTTACCCCAGCGAGATGAACTGCAACCGGTCTGTTAGCCCAGCTAAATCAGATGAGGCTTTCTATGCTGAAACATGGAGATAAACAGACCACACGACAAATATTAGTTGAAGAGCTAACCACAACCTTTCCTGCAGCACCCGCGGAGGGTTAAAAAGGAACGCTCCCGCACCGCTCTTCCCAACAGACCGCTTGCGCTGTATTCCCGGAGCGTCAGACGTGGGCAGTACACCCCACGACAGCACGCGGCAGCATTTTAGACAGGGAAAGATGAGAGATATTCTCCATCTCTACCCCTGCCTCCCCCCCAAAACGTTTCTGCTCTGCCAAAGTATCAATTATTCTAGACGCAAAAGGCTAATACAAAACCCCTGTCATCCTGACCCTGCAGACAGCAAATGGCCTAATTAACCCCAACATGATGATTTATAGCTGCTGAGCGCAGATTACTTCATACAAGAGAGGAAGCAAACACAGGCTTTTTCATGGAAATGACTGGTTTGATTTGCTGGAAGTGTTCTAATCCATCTTTTTGGAGAGTATTTTCTTTCATACTGCTTGATCCTTCACTGTCCATTACCAGTGGCCATGACACGGCTCTAAGCCTACACCTTTCCAAGCATTTTAAATCCAAAAGCAACAGGCGTTTGTTTGCAAATACAGAAATGAGAATTAAATTATATACCTAGGGCAAGAGGGGAAGGATAGCAGCATGAGGTGAAACGCTGGCCTCTTCCCTTCTCGGCAGGGTACCTACCCTATCGTCCTATCCTCCTTCTCCCCCACAAGTTTATCAAGTACACGGTCAACTGATACTCATAAAACAAGAAAAAGAGAATTTGCTGCAAATAAATCATTCCTATCAGCTTAACAATTTCCCACAACCAACCTTAAACTAAACTCCTTTAAATTCCTTTTACCTTCGGGATTTCACAACGTTTTTTTTTCAGGAGAAAATAAAAACACTTTCAAAGGAGTCTACTCCCTTCCTAAAACATGAGGAAACCATTTGCTCTGCTAAAAAGTTCCTCTTCAAGGGAGAAAAAACCCTCTTTATGCCTCCTAAGCTGAAAGGATAACCCAGGCAAGGGGCCGCCTGCTGCCTTATGCCCACCCCGACACTCGGTACAAATTCTGCTGGTTTTTCCAGTTCCCTTCTCCATCTGCGACACCTGCCACCGTATTCCAGCACCTCCAAGTGCAGCGGTGATACGCAAGCGGTGCCAAAACTATATTCACAGAGGAAAGAACAACAAATAGCTCTGATAGGTCACAGCCACCGTGCAAGACACAGCACACACGACTTTGTGGGAAGCGGAAATGTGTGTCTGCGGCATATGACAGCGTTCACTCCTGAACTGAAACAGGGGATTTCTCTAAAAAGTCAGCTTCGCCCCAATCAAGCTTACCCATATTTCAGTCAATTTTAGGATTAATTACTTGGCAAAAGAAAGGCGCCCTTTGTCTCCGGTACACGACTGTGCCCATCTTATATACAAATACAATCGGTGAAGGCAACCCTTTCTCCCCAGCAGTCCAAGGTCTCTTACCTTCCACTTCTTCTTCATCACATACGTGTTTAAGGAAGGAAGCCCCTCTATCCAGTACAGCCTCGTCCTCCATCCTATAGTAATAGAAAAGAAAAAAGGAATGCTCAGACTTCTCCTGGAGTGAGCTGTTTGAACCAGCCCAGGTCCTGGGCAGGTTAACTTGCAAGCTGTTGTTCATGTTCCTGTGGGCACTCCTGTTCTCCTTCCAGTGCCTGCTGTTCCTTCATAGAGCTCTTGTCGAACGGCGTTTGGTTTAAGCTGGCCTCGCGTAGCTCGAATCCTAACCTTGAGAGGACATCAGGAGTGACAGGTGTGAGAAAGGTAATCCCAGCTATGAGTCTTTGGGGTTTTTTTTCCTGTTTCTTGGGGGTTTTTGTTTTGTTTTTTTTTCCTCCTCCTTTTTCCTTTTATCTAAAAAGGACGTACACACGCAGAGACGAGTTTGGGACTATCTATGCAATAGCCAAGAGCTTGTGGAAATCCAGTTTCCCTTTCAAGTTCTCCCGAAAGACCTCAGCCGCAGCAGCCCGTACAGAAGCAAGCACGCATACTACGCGCAGACACACGCGCGGCCGAATGCGCAGAGGGAGACCAGGCTTCAGCCAGCCTCTTAATACCCGCAAAGCACGCTCGTCTGTGGGGAGGCAAGCTCTGTGTCACATGTTGGCCTTACAGAAATCTGACATACGAGGATTATCCAGAGACCAAGCTACAGTAAGTCAGGCCATCACAGCAGTCATTTATGTGTGCCACCCATTCATTCATCCAGTTGGGAACGGGTTTTAACAGTTGCCTTCTCTCCCACCCTTTTCTCCTGCCTCTTATCCGCTTCTCTGTACAGGAGAGACTCCAAATTCTACGTCTCTGCTATCAAAGTCCTCCCACGGTGCTGCCCAGAATTGGTGCTGCTGTATTTCACCCACAAAATAAGACCCTGCATGTCTGCTTTCCAAAGGTTCATCTGAAAACTCACTTTCGACAAGCAAATACAAAAACGATAAGAAAGAAAAAAAAAATCTAGCTATATTAAATAATCTCCTTTTATACTGCTTAGAGGCTAAGCACACATTTGTTGTTCGCTGCTGGACAGTCACTGCGGAAGCTTTCTATCTTAATATCCTGTATTCCTACCCGTAGCAAGAAAAGGCCTATGTGGGTAATGATCAAAACCCACTACCTACTCATTATATACCCGAGATGGACCAGGGACAAACTTGGTACAAGAAGAAACAAAGCCTTCTTAACTTCTTCACATCCATGCTGCTCCCGCTTGTGAGCCCGCAAGACCCTCCAAGTGCAGCAGCAGCTAAGTTAATCGAGTGTTTTAAGGGCACGGTCAACTTTGGGAGACTATAAAAACCGAGCGGATGAATTCCAAGAAACCAAACTGTCTCAGGAAATCTACCTCGCATGTCAATGCCTGTCTGAACAAAGAAAGAAATACAAAATTCAGCCCCAAAAGAAAGTACCAGAGCCCTCATTTTCTGCAAGGAGTAGCACAGCAGCCATTCTCCCATCTGTGCCAAGTTTTCCTCCACCTCAAGCACCTTTACGGACACGCCGCTGGCCTCATCCTTGGCTCTCGGTCCGCAGCTCAGCTCCTGTGGACCAGTCTCAAATATGTCACGGACATGAAAGCACAAAGCAAAACAGGTCAGATTCAAACCCGCTAAACTAAGGCGTATGGAAATACACGTTTCTCCACGGATTACTGGGTGGCAGCAAGTAACGCAGCACCATACCCAGACGAGAACCGGCTCCTGAGCTCAGGTCCAACTCCGACGTTCGGACCAAGGCGCGCCTCCCCTTCAGGCAGGCGGGCTCTGCCCGCGCTGCCTGCCGAGAGCCAGAAGGCAGCGGATTGAAGAGCACATTTCCCTGACTTCAGGTAGCGTTTCACCGCAGCCGCTGCCGTGCGCGAAGCGGCAGGAGCTGCTCCCTGCCAGCAAGCACATGGCCAGCACCTCAGGCACGCACGCAGAAGCCTTCCCTGAAAGCTCCAGCTCTTCGTTAAATTATTCAAGACTATTTATGCATCTTTTCTAAGGCAACAAAAGGGAACATATTTCACAGATGCTCTTGCCTGTTTGCCAGGGCTGTGAAGGCAACTCCCAATTTATTTTTTTAAACACCCCCCCCCTTCAAGCAGCACAGTAGCTACTTGCTATAAACACAACTGAAAACATCTGGAACAGATGGGACTGGATTTCCAGACCAAACACAAACCGCAGGCGCATTATTACTCTGTCAAGTCTGTTCTTAACAGTTCCACAAGTAACGTGCCCCAGCATTTGCCTCTGCTCGCTGAGCACTGACACATTCTGGCCCCTCAGCACGTGTGTACGCGTACAACCGCGCCTGCGCATCCCACTGCCCCTGCTCAAGCACCAGCTTCCAAGGCCAGTTTCTCCACAGCATCTTCAGCAGCATCAGTCCAGGCGCGCAGCAACTGAGAAGTGACAGTCTCATGGCGGGGAAGGGAAGGAGAAAGGGGGAGAGAGGAAGGAAAAGAGTCATTTCCACTGCCTGCACACACAGTGCTGAAAACTCACCGGGTGCCGCTCACTGCAGGCGGGCAGGGACAGACCCCAGGGCTTCCCCCCACCCTCCCAGCAACGGCACCTTCCCTCCATCGGATCAGTTTATCACCTTTAACAGCTGCGCTTTCTAGCTGCAGAGGGTTGGAAAACTGCTTACGACACATTGCAAGCCTGATGCTTTCCCCGAAACGCGGGCAGAGCGGATCTGAAGGAGCTGGGGGGTTTAAAGGGCCAGGAATAGAGCTTGGGTCGCCTTGGCACGGCGCCCCGTCTCTAATCCGCAGGAGTTTAGTGATTAGACTCCCAAGCGCCACCTCCCTTGACTTGGTCTTTTCTGCCCTTCTCAGATTACTGCAGGATTTCTTCAGGCCAACATCTAGCAAGAAAACATCCTTTATTAATTTGCATGGGGGAAATATTTCAGCCTCCTGGAATTTTTCAAATAACGTGAAACGGAAGTTGCAGAAATTAAAAAGAAAAAAACCTAAAAATCACGTGAAACAAGAAGAAAATCTTCACTCGGGTCTTCAGGGGAAACCTGGCAGAGTTCTGTCAGCAAAGCTCTGCAGCAAGAAAAGGTGTTTTCACCATCCCACGGAGGAGACACACACACTGGAGAGAAGAAAGGATGGACACCTTTTAGGGCCTCCGAACAGAAACGTGCCTCAGGTTAAGCCTGGTTTACCAGCTCCTGGTAGTAAGGCAAAAAGCACGGGGCATTCAGGCACTTCTTACCTAGATCCACACCCTCATTACTGCTACTGCAAGGTTTTGGAAACAAACCTAGAAAATGAAGTAAAAAATATCAGGTTTCTATTTTCGGAGTCTACACTGGAACAAGCCACGTACTGCGACAGAATACACTCAAGTGAAAAAGATATAAGCTGCTTGATTACTTGGCCTCCGTGGGTAGATAATTAGACCAATACCAAACATTTTTAGCAATGACATTATGCGTCAATAGGACTTTAACGGGAGTGACACAGAGCCTACCCAACACAGCATGCAACTCAGACCTAAATTTGCAGACCACTGGCAGATGCAGCCCACAGAAATACTACGCCAGACCGCTCAGAAAGAGTAAGATCAATTTAACACTAGCAGCGATCCCAGACTTCACAATGGAGAGAAAAGTCGGTACAAAATGGGCAGAAGTGAAGGAAATCAAATAGCAAAAGCAGACAAGCCGAAAAGCCTGTTCTGTGAGCAGAGCAGAGCCTGAGAAACGAGCCAGTACCTCTGTCTCTCTGCTCCGGGTGACTTTCCAGGTAAGAGAATTTCTGAGCGCTCAGCACAGCAAACCCGATCTGGGTTCTAAAGGAAAGTGCCGGGGCTCAAAAGCAAAT
>VWZZ01004285.1:915019-935418 GCA_013399095.1 Psophia crepitans | reverse complement strand
AAAAAAAAAAAAAGAGACTTAAAACTCCTTGTCTCCTTCCCCGTGGCTAACACTTATCTGGCAGTCTCCGCTTTGCTCGTGGCATTATAAATCCTTCCCGCAGGGCTCCTCGTTACAGCACCCAAGGCTTGCAACGTGTCGGCAAAGCGGTGTAAGGTAGCAACCAGCCTCAAGCTTTGCGGTCCCCGGAGGCCACCCCGCAGTGAGCAGATGGATGGAGTGCTGCCACCGCCCGGCAGCCCGGCCGACACGGCCCGGGGACCTGCTGCTGCCGGGGCCCTCGACACCACCGCTGCTTATAAATTCATGGTTTACGCCGGGAGATGAGGGAAACTAGTGTTCGGTATAAATAAAGCGGAAGGGCTGATGTGGCAACGTTTGTTGTTGCGCGGAGACAGAGCTCGCCCGCGTGAATGAACGCACAACGCAGCCGGGGAGCAAGAAACCAGAGTTATTACTTGCTGATAAGCTTTTACGATTCTGCCCACTTCAAACGTCTTTTGCAATCGGGAAGAAACTCCAGCAAACTCTGGACCGAACAAAGGAAAAAAGAAGTGGAGCCAGCTCTAATCGAAACGGATAGCATGAGGCAGAGCCCGTGTGAAAGTCACATCTAAAGAGCAGCCCTTTTGCAATACGCCAGGGTGCAGAGTGTGTCAACGGCTTCAGGGAGGAGATGGGATGGCGAACATTGGGTCACAGAGCAGCAACGCCTGCCGGCCCAAACGGCCGCCCCGACAGCAGGGGCTCAGGGGGCCGGGTCAGAGCCGCTCGCCGAACGCGCCTGCCCGGCCATGCAGCGCTGCGGCTCCTGCTGCGCAGCTCTCACGGGCTCGTGCACGGAAGCTGCCTGCCTTCGTGGGAAAGGCAAGTGAAGTACGGTCATCCTGAGAATCAACCAGCCTCGTCTGTTTCTCAAAGCCTGGCATCATTTACCTGGCAAGACTTTTTCCTCAAAAAACTGCTATCTGGAAAGTGGAGCGGGAGCAAAAGGATGGGGATGCTGGGGGAGAAAAAGAGACAACATGAAGTAAACAGCACACCAGGCCTCGCTGTTGGGCAGGTTTTACAGCCCAGCAAGGATTACACCTGAATTTACACAGACACCGTTCTCCCTCACCGTTTACCTCCCAAACACAGAAGGGGGAAACCATCGAGCACAGGAGTCATTCTTCCTCTTAGAGGCTGGAACATCGAGCCTTCAGCTGAGGCGACTCTACAGCTCCCCGCAGAGCGGACAACTGCCTTTGACAGCTTGATCTGTGTGGATACTCCAACATCCGCCACGTGAAGGACTCCTGGACCCCTGCGATTCCTCCCTGCGCTGCTAGGAACAAACTCAGAGGGACTCATCGGCTGTGGTTTTGCTGCTGGTAACCACAACCAGAGCTGGGAAAAGGAAGGTGACGTGGCTTGCAAGGAACAGCCACAGGTACCACCACACCACTGCTCCGCACAAGGTCTAAGGGGCCCGTTCATGACAACCGAGCTCGCGCTCAGTCCTTCACGGGACTCAGACGTCTTCTCCACCACCAAAACTACTTGTGAAGAGCAACATCATTCCATCTTCAACATCTGGAACGACGTAACCACCGGCTAGACCTGGAGGCTCACGCAGATGGGATGCACAGAGCAGACAGAAGAGCCACCAAAGAGCCACCCTATCCCTTCGCCACGCCACCCAAGTTGGATGCCAAGCGCACGTGCACGTACCCCAGAGATCACGCGCCAATAAGCTAAACAGGCTTCCTCAGTCACCAGGCTGCGGAGAGACAGAGATAATATTATTTCCTTTCTCTGCAACCTGTGAAGCATTCCGACAGTGCGATGATAGCGGCCAAGTAAACAGGAAACTAGGAAGGAGAAGACGTGGTCCCAATCGATTCTCTCACAGCCCATACGCACATGCTTGAATAAACAGACCTGATACGACCGATTCCTTTTTAGGGGCTAGATGTGTTTTGTTTTTCTCACGTACTTACATATGGGCTCTATCACACAGAAAAATGAGTTTCTGACTATACTCAGCAAGGCCTGGTTGATGCACTTTGAGAACACGTTGCCAAATTTATCTTGGATGCATTTTCCCCTGTCAGCTCTACACCAGCATTTATTTACATGCTTTCTCAGCAAAAGGTTGTACTCACCGGGAGCAGGGGAGGACAGAAGCCTCTGCCTTCTGTGGAAAGAATTCACACTATAGTATTTTTAAATCCAAACGTAAACCCAGCTTCTTTTAATGGAACTCGCGATATAATACCCAAGATGACTGCTTTGCACGGTGCAATCAAGTAGGGCATATGCAGAAAGACCCGTCTCAGCTCCTCCCCCTCCTCCAGACCTCTTGCCTGCATGGAGAACGCAGTTCCGTCTCTCCAGAGCAACCTCAATCATCTCCTGTACAGAACCGCGAGACAACTGCAAACGCACAAGATGGAAACCTGTACATGCACGCAAGGTGCTAAAGCACCCTCTTTTCTGACAACGCGGGACACAGGAAAAGGCCGGAACACACACAGCCTCGAAGGAGGTTGACTTCATTTGTTTTGGGCCGTGCTTCTCCCTTTTTGCAGTACTTACTCCTGTTTTCTAGTTCCAGTGAACTGTCGGCCCACGTTGGACCACGGTGCAAGCGACACGATTGCTGATTGATCGCGCGCATGCCGTAGTGAAACCAGAAGGAAGCAAAAAGTACGAAAGCTTCGCAAGTTTATCATCTTACTACCAACTTACAGGCAACTGCACGTTCTGGATTAGTTGCCTTTTCAAAGGGCCATGTGAAACTCAAAGGTTTGCTGTTGCTCGCTCGTGTCTCTCAGGCATAGCCATGACATAAGCCTTTCGCTTCTCGATGCTGAAGAGCGTTTGTTAAATGGGCTTTGGGGGAAGGACCAGAGAGTAAGCGTGCCCCTAACAGCCCACACAAATCACCGAGGTTACACTTCCCCTCCTCCCCTCTCTTGAGGTCCTCATGGAAGCCCACCTAGGCCAGAGCGATGACAAGATGGCACACACAGGAAACAAGTCACTGGCCCAAGCCGGCTCGCTTTTGCACACCATGCAAGAGCCAGGCCAGCCGAGCCCAGCTTCCCCATCACCGGCATCGCTTTGGGAAGCAGCACGCACCCTGCACCCATCAGTAAGCTAACATGCTCTGTGCACAGCTACAGGGCTGCTTTACACATTTCATGCTATTTCACCCTTTTTTTCTTTTAAACCACCCTTACCCTCAGTATGTTCTTGAGACTCAGCCATTTAAAGAGCCCCTTGGTGTTCTCTGTCCCTCAGAAACCTCCTTTGTGAGAGGGTGCTACAAACCAAGCGGCTGGGTGCCGGTCGATGGGGCAGCATCACGTAGAATACAAACCCCAATACAGGTTATTTGCTTGAAATGTCTCAGTTGGATGGGTTTCACTCAGGAAAACGTAGCCTGTTCAATCCGTAATACCGTGCCACGCTATTTAAATTACTAAAAGGGGTTTCAGTACTAATGAGACATTTTGGAAAACCTGAGGGGGTATGGGGGAAGGACTTCTGTTGGGTTTGGTTTTTCAGAAATTCCCAATTAAGTCATCTCATTGTTGCGTGAAATGTTTCACTCTCCAGAGCTGTTCTCAGAGACTGGAATTAACTCCCATTATAGAATTTAAATACAAGTCTCAGTTCTTGACTAAATCTTGTTTTCACCAACTCTTGCTGACTGGAAGGTCGAGAACTCTGAAGTTTTATCTCAACTCATGGGCGAAACCTATGAGAGCATCTTCCTGAAACCAAGGCAAGAAGCATTTGAATTTATTTTGACAAAATGAATTTTATCATTTGGATATCAATTTAAATCTCTGACAACTTCGGAAGAACTCTTCAACTTGGATACATTCCAAAAATGAAGTAACTACTAGGAAAAACACTTAGGAGTGAATGAAATCAAAGCTTTCTTCTGCACAAAGAAGAAAGTACCATAATCAGAGCACAGGGAAATACAAGGGGGGATACTGGCACCGGACCCTCGGGGAGGTGTCGCAGTTGAAGCCATTGTTTCATCACGTTCAGATTGCTGACCGTAAAATGGCACAACTCTATAAAATAACCGATAAACTCAGCTGCACGTTTGTTTTCAGTTCCTTCTCTTAAACAAAACCACGGAGCTGGAACTGGAGACATACCCGCAAGGAGAAGTCCATGTTTCACTCAAGCTTAATTTGAATCTGGTAGCATCCCAGTGAAAGCTGTCTCGCCAGCAGGACGAGGTGAACCCCTACAGTTCCCGACATCTTCCCCGTACATCTGCTATATTTAACATAGCTAGAGCCAGGAGAGGGTGCAGAGACACTCTGAAAGGAATTCAAGATTGCACTTACGTAGGAGCTTTATGAGATGAGCCAATCAACGGGACGAAGTGATTTCGGACTGCAAATATTATGAATCTATCTGTTTGAGGCTAACATAAACCAGACATTTTTGTGGCTTGATTTTCTACAAAGCATGAAATATCAATCACAAAGAAGTTTTCTCCAGAGGCAGAATGGTGTCAGGTTTTAAACCCACAGGCAGTAGTGGATTTTTCCTAAAAATTATTATTTCAAGACAGCCTGCGGGATCTGATAATTTTTTTGCCGTTTATTACTGTGACAATGTCATGCCCTGTAATATTTTTGTTACAGTTTTATGCATTATAGGCAACTTCTTACTTGACCATGTTTTACAGATCCAACTGGCTATCCCTAGATTTTTTTCAGTTTTGCATGCTAACCGAAAAAAAGAACAGAGTTCAACCTTGTCATGAAAAAGTTCCTTAAATCCCCCACCTGCTCTGCCACATTTGTTTGGGGGGAAAAAAAAAAGAGTTAGCAAATTCTTAGTAGTAGTTCAAAAGCGGCAGGAGGAGAAAGCACGTTTTGGGAGTGGACTGAACACAAAGGCTAACGTGAAGAGATGACTGCAAGACATACTGCGTATGTTTGCCTCACTTAAAGAAAATCAGGCATTGTACAACAGAGTTATAATTTAGTGCATGACTCGAGGCTCAATAAACCTTAGAGGAAGCTGCTCCAGAGGGCTGATTTACAAGTGCATTTTCACGTGCTCTTCAACCAAACCCGTGCCTATCTCAACACAATCCTGTTTTATAAAGTGGGTGCTCTTTGTTCGAGCCTCGTCTGAGAGCTCTTTTTGAGAAATCTGTGCCTAAGTGTACCGTGTCGTAAGGCGACGTATCACGGACTAAGAATTGCTTGCAATGTTACGAGCACGTCATTTAGCTCAGCACACGCCTTTAAAACCCATACAGGAGTTTAAAACTACATAACAGACAGGGGATCGGTGTCTACCTATATATAGACCTAAGCAGATATATAGACTGAGACAGCAGAAGAGCAGCTGTGGGAAATCTTTCCGGCATCTGCTGCACGTTGCCTACGCAGAGTCGCAAACGGCGAGGTATGGGCAGCTCGGACCCGACACAGCGTTTCTACCTACAGACAAGGATGTTAAAGTGGGCGTCTCAGTCTTGCCAGACTGCCTTTTAAAACAAAAAGGTTATCTGAAATGGGAGTTCCTGGGTTTAAGTCCATTTCCCACTCCGCAAAAGAACAGGCAGTGTGTACAATGTGGGGTGGGGCAGCACGCCCAGTGGCACCATTAACCCCGATCTGGTTTTCTCCAGGGAAAACAATCCACCACTCTCGATCCCGGCTTCCCAGTAAGCAGCTCCTGCACTCCTCCTCCCACCTGACTGTTTCGGGGGAAAGTCTCCTCTCCATAGCAATAACCCCGGTAGCACACAAAATACCCCTCTTGCACAGAATGCACGAGTCCGGATTCTATCTTCATTTCAGCCCTGTAAATGCAGTTGGGAACTTTTCCCTGCCTTCGGGCTCCGTACCCTCAAAGGCACAACTCCTAGAGCTGCACATTTTTCTCCCCATAAACTTCCCAACCATCTCCGAGATGCTGAAGTCATTCTAAATGCATCACAAAGCTCTGGACCACCGACATGAACGTGGGGGCTGCGCCAGGTCCGGCCCCAGCCAAGCGTGCGGTACAGAACGTATGCTGGCTTTCTGCTTCCCGCTGGGAGCAGGACGGACAAGACCTGATCCAGCACAAAGCCCAACTGGCCGGATCAGAAAGCCTGGTTGTCTAAAACGTTTTGGATACATGTGAATCAGCCAAGGGAGCTAATGCACTTTCAGCACTTCGCCGAGTGCAGTCACAGCATTTCTGATCCAATTCTCGGCATTCTGAAGTGATAAGCGGGTTCACGATACGCTGGTTTCAAAAACATAATCCAGCATAAAGGATATTTTTAACATGGATGATTTCAGTAATCTGCTTCAGCACTCAACCTCATACACAGTCCATGTGGCACGACCGAGCAGCACAGCACAGCATTACGCCAGAAGGAGCTTCTTGAAGCGTGCCCATCGCCAAAATCCTCGCGCAACTACGGCGTGTAAGGACTGAGACCTGGAGAAAGCGTGTGACCGAGAACCACGTCAAGGGTCTTATTCGATTTCTAAACACTGTAGGTCTTGAGGGAAAGAAAAAATAAATTAAAAAAAAAATATATCAGTCTCTGCAAACTTTGACTGGTTACTAGATGGAAGTCCCTGTAAGATTACACACTTTCTACGAGTTAGACAAGTCAAAAGTAAGCAGGGATGTGACAACGTTTGAGATCACATCCAAAGGGGCGTGATCAGAGCACAGAGCTGTAAAACTACGACAGAAGAGGCGAAGTCACCAAATCCAAATCTCAGCATACACACCTGACCCAGGTGGAGGGAAGAAAAGGTCTCCAAAAATACTAGACCAGTAAGAAAACCAGCGGGCTTTCGGAGGCTCAGGCGCTCCAAGCTAACTCCAACCCCACCTGAGTGACAACTGCTTGTCCGGAAGGTTTTATAACAATTGTTTCCCAGGGGAGACGAGACAAAATCTTTTCTGAAGAAGGTTGCTGGCACCGGTCCCGGTGCAGGCATAAAATGTTAATTTAATAATAGTCAATCAAAACTAATGCAGGCCTGAGAGCTAGAAATACAAGCAGCCAATTTTCAAGCTAAATGCCATTTCTGCCTCCATCAGCTGCACTGGGAGGAAGAAAAAAAACAAACCCCAAAACCAAAACCAGACACCAACGAAAAAAACCCACCACCAATACAATAAAATTAAAAACAACAAACAAACCCCAGAAAAACACAAACTGGTGCAAGTTTAGTAAATATGAAGAAACAACATTTCCAGAGATGAGAAAGAGAAATGCAAAGCAAAGCTATTTTAAAGCCATCTGAGAATAAACTGAAGTAAAGAAGAATTTCATCACTTCCACCAGTTTCAGCTCCAGTTAGAAGGAATAAGTCACAGCCCACAGCACCAGGAACCCAGGGAGCCATCCTGCCTCTGAAGATCACCACATGCTCAGCCAAATACCAATTATGCCAGCACAAGCCCCAGAGCCTGAGGGATGCAGGTGCTTTACCAATCCCAGACTGGTTTGGGTTGGAAGGGAGCTCCCAGCCCACCCAGTGCCACCCCCTGCCATGGGCAGGGACACCCTCCACCAGCCCAGGCTGCCCAAAGCCCCAACCAGCCTGGCCTTGGGCACTGCCAGGGAGCCAGGGGCAGCCACAGCTTCTTGGGGCACCCTGTGCCAGGGCCTCAGCACCCTCCCAGGGAAGGATTGCTGCCTCCCAGCTCAGCTCCAGCTCCCCTCTGGCAGTTCAAACCCATTCCCTCTTGTCCTATTGCTATACTCCCTGATAAACAGTCCCTCTCCAGTTTTCCTGCAGGCCCCCTTTAGGTATCCTCCTGATACAGGGAATGTAACAGACTGGGTTCAGACGTGCTTGAGTGTCTGAAAAAGTGCTGCAGGAGTCTGAGCAGCACAGGTAGCCTGCCTTCAGGAAGGGAAGATGCACGAGGTCTTATTTTTTTAGGCTGTCTCTATCCAGAAGAACAATGTTCAGGGTCAAGTTGGATGAGGCTTTGGGCAACCTCGGCTAGTGGAGGGTGTCCCTGCCCATGGCAGGGGGGGTGGAACTAGATGATCTTTGAGGTCCCTTGCATTGGTCCCAATGGTCCCAAACCATTCTGTGATTTTTTTCCAAGTTCATTCTTAGAGCAGATCAGATTTTTCACATATTGTCTGAAATAAATACCTACGCTAAAGTCACAGTTTCTCCTCTCTTCCAGAAATCTGCTTGGTCTGCTGGAGAAGGCTGTTAGTCACTACACAAGTTTTTAGGTTACTTAGGAGGACTCAGGACCTCCTACAACAGTGCTGCTTATCAGTGCTCCTACCAGCTTTTCCCCACAAGTTCTTCTTCCATGGTGATGGGTCACTAGACTAGAAGGGAGTTCCTAAGAACTAACTATGATGAATAATTTCTGGCAAGAAACTACTTTTCAGCTCTGGGTTATTGTTTTGTTCTCAGTCTTGTTTCAGGCTGATATGAGTAAGTCTATTTTGGGCTGCCCTTAAATGGATGTCATCTAGAGGACAGTCTTGTTAAAACTTGGGAGTTGCCTGCTCAGCAGTTGAGTTATGCGCTCTTGGCTGTGGTTGGAGGATACAGTAAATCCAGCTTTAGGGCACTTAGAACCAAATTAAGAACATTACTCTCCCATGAAGCAAAATGCCAATCTAGTAGCCAACTCATTTTGCTGGTCAAGTGAGTTTTAACATTTCTAAATGGATTGACTTTATGCAGGATCATGCGTTGTCTGCGTGTGCCACTCTGCTTTTATGCTGCGTCATGTTCCTCCTGTTTAAGCTGGTGTCCTGGTGGCGCGTGAACCCGTATCGCTTCACTCACTGACTAATGCCGCAAAAACGCAATCACGTGCCCCTACCTGATCCGGGCCAAACCCTTATTAATGGCTAATTGATAGTGTGCAGGTTCGAGTTTAAAGATCACGGGCTTGATCTGTTCTTTACTGGCACCACACGTTGAAATCAAGGTAGTAAGTAAGTCACCGCGATGCATTGCTCTCGTCAGCTGAGCGTGTGGAAGGGCCATGGGTGCCCGACGGTGTTGCTTTGCTCCCTGCACCCGTGACCTGCTCCCTATTGCCCGCTGCAGGGAATTTTACTGAGAAGTGTACAGCACCTCCATTGGCTTTCTGCGCAGGTGAACGTGGGAGTGAACGTGTGGATGAGCTAGTGGCCGTGGCAGTGAGGTTCCCTCGACCGTCTTTTATCCCACTGGCTGTCGGTGCTCCATGGCAGCGATTTTCTTTGATAGTACTGGCAAAAACACATATGAACCTGCCCTTCTGCTGGCACGACGTGAAATTTTGAGCAGCAGGAAAGTTTCCCTGTGTGTGGGTGTAAGTCCGGTTAGCAACAGGCAAGGATCAAACGTACATGACCCACGTACGCATCTCAACAGACTGATCACAGCCCCCAGAAGGCACAACGGACTGCTCTCCTTCACCAGCACGGGACTCCGCTCTGGCCACATGGAAAGGAATTGTTACTCGCAGTGACTTTTCTGCGGAATGATCCTCATGGAGGTCGTTCATGGAGTTGCCGGAAAAAGTCCAGAGGAGGCCCCGGAGATGCTGCGAGGGCTGGAGCCCCTCTGCTGCGAGGACAGGCTGAGGGAGCTGGGCTTGTCCAGCCTGGAGCAGAGAAGGCTTACGGGGAGCCCTAACTGCGGCCTCCCAGCGCCTGCAGGGGCTGCAGGAAAGCTGGAGAGGGGCTGGTTGCAGGGCAGAGAGGGCCAGGCCAAGGGGGTGGGTTTGAACTGCCAGAGGGGAGCTGGAGCTGAGCTGGGAGGCAGCAATCCTTCCCTGGGAGGGTGCTGAGGCCCTGGCACAGGGTGCCCCGAGAAGCTGTGGCTGCCCCTGGCTCCCTGGCAGTGCCCAAGGCCAGGCTGGATGGGGCTTTGGGCGCTTTCTTCTGGGTAGAGCTGAAATTGGTGGAAGTGATGAAATTCTTCTTTAGTTCAGTTTATTCACAGATGGCTTTAAAATAACTTTGTTTTGTATTTCTCTCCTCTCTCTCCTCTCTGGAAATGTTGGAATGTACCATTCCAAGGAGCTCCTTGCAAGTCCAGTACCACAACAGAGCACTAGTCCATAAACATGAACTTCTCCGATATCCCTAAATGTTCTCTTCAGAAAGGAGATTTTTCCCAGGTTCCTGTGCAACTTAGCCCTCTATCAATGAGGCTTTCAAGCCACGACATTTTAACATGAGCAAGATAGATAAAAAAAAATCTTTCACAGTTTTCTCATTCTCTTTCCTTTTCTTCCTGAACTCTGTAATAAGAGTTCCTACTTCTGCTTTATGAACTATAAACTCAAAAGCATCTTCAAGAGCCACAGCTCACGTTAACACACTTGGCGTGATATACAGCCTACAACAAAACAACACGCAGGTTGATTTTAAGTAGAACTAGCGCGTGGAGCCCACGACAGTATGACACAAAGCGAACCGAGCGTTTCTGGGGACGGAGCGGGCGACGCGAGCCACAACATGCTGTCAGTGCCCATTCAGCATAACCTGCCCACCTCGGTCGTCACCTGGGCTCTCGTTAGCTGCCCTGATTCACCCCCAGCTCCACAGAAATCCTTCTGACCAGTATTCCCAGGCACTGTACTTAAACAAGTAGGTGCCTGCAAATTGCACCCATCATCTTTAACTAGGAACCTCCACTGCAGAGGAGGGTACAACAGCGGCCAGCTCCACCTAATTTTCAACAGAGTTTGGATACGAAGCTGCCTTTGGTCCTTTTGGCAATAAGGGCCTCATTAAGAGAGAGAGATAAGAGATACTCCTTGGTGACTCTGGTTGAGTCACACGCATCTTAACCATCAGCCTCAAGCACTTTCTTAAATACAGAGTGTAACTACCTATAAACGAACCCAGGTTGTAAATCTTCACGTGATCCCAGATTTGTCAAAGACAAGTCTTCGCAAAAACCAGCTTTATGCCTAACTGCAACACAGCTGTTTAAAGGTAAAATGAAAATAGGCTACAGTAATATGAAATCCCCATTATCTGCACCCATTATCTTACGTTTTGCTTATCGCTAAGTGGAAAGGTCGGTCCGGGAACAGAGCCAGAAAAGTTGGGCTGATACCACGGTTCAAGATTTGATAGACATTACTGAGAAATTCAATTTAAGGGTCATAACCAGAAGTGTTCCGATCTCTTCGTGAAAAACACCGGGTACCTTCACAGGGTCACAAGTCAAGCCTCCCCAGGGAAACACGGAGCTGTTCGTAACCCAAGGCATTACTGTGCCAGGAATACTTAATGCAAAGGTGTCTTACTCAGCAATTATTGTTGAAAAGGCAGAAACAGGTTCAAGAAAGATGGCTTCATTAGTAAAAAAGTAATTACAGAAACTTTCAGAGTTCACAGAAACCTCTATGCACTGCCACATTTCTCCACCGCCGAAGGCTCATAGGACATTCAGGTTACTGGCCGGGAGAGATATTTTGAGCACGATGAGCTTCAGTTGGTTTTGCAATGCTTTTTAATAAATTAAGTTGTATACCTAATGTTCAGGGAACTGCATTGGCTCTGGGCATTTCTAGCTTGATCTTCAATTGGAGTAATTATTTTAAAAGCTGGAGACATGATCTCCCTTTATTCAGTGTCTGGAGAGGATTCTGACACTGTAAGATACAGTTGGGATTTCCACTGAGTTGTTTTGCAGCATATCCCCTTTCAACAAAAATTATACATTGCATTTTTGGCAAAGAGAAGAGATGGGCGATCCAAACAAAACTTACGAAATAAGGAGGTTTTTCTTTTGCAGCAATTCCTGCTGTTTCACTGTTTTATTCACAGGTCCAGAGTGTCTGTCCCAGGTTAAACTATAGTATGGTGATCAGAGTTATGTGCCCACTCCTTTAATTTATACTGCAAATAAGAATAAAGCCATTAAACTGAGTAGCTGGAGCATCATGGTTGTAGTTCAGTGCCCACAACAGTCAAGGAAGGATGCCTGGGCTTGCCTACCTTGTCAGTGAAACACGGACCCAAGCCTACGCTCAAGCCCAGACTTGCTCACATTCTTTCCATGCTAGCAGGCTCTCAGGCTTCGCTGCAAGAGCACTTCCAAGATGGAAAATTCAAGGGCTACCACAAAGCCCAGCAGATCCAAGTTTTCCTTCTTTCCAGCAGACACCAGCACTGTCCCCTGTACACACCAATACTCTCCAGTGCAGCAGCGGGACCCACCAGCCAGCCTCGGCAAGCACAGCGCACGGACACTGCCCGTGCGAAGCACGAGGCTTTGAGCCAGGGGAGCCCTGAGCTGTCGGGCTCCACAGACCAAAGCCTACCTGCAGACTGGGCTTGGAGCGCAACAGCGACATTGCCATGGATGGAGAGGGCTCGGTGCAGCACGGATGCCTCCTTTCCCTGCACCCCCTTTGGGCGGCCGCTCTCACACCTCCTCTGTCACGCCTCCGAGCGACGCAAGTCATCTACCCAACTTCGCCAGGCTGCGCATTCAAGGCTTAGCTCAGTCTTCTTCACACAGCTCCTGTATTTCCATCTGTAGAGCACATCATTTAGAAGAGCACTCTATCTTTTCGAATGGACCTATTTTCGGTTTAAATGTTTCACGACACTTTCAGTTCTTTTTACAGGTACACAGGCCATCAACATCAAGCAGAGGGAAGCATCAGGCAGATGAATGCATCCATCAAAGGAAGCCTCTTCCAAATTCAAAACACAGAAGAGGCACATCCCCACTTTTTCCTCTACTAGGCTAATTGAAACACTTTGTCTGACTTGAGCAGGCATCTTCAGGACTCTGATTTACCCAAATAAGGTGCCTAACCCCACTTCACTAGGCAGGGTTAAGTATAACATAGACCACCCGCTGATGGCCACACAACACGTTCTCAAAGCTGTCCTGACGTGGAAGGCGTACATTATGGGAGCCAGACCCCCTTTCCTTCCAAAACCCAACGGCAGCTTTTCAAGATATAAGTCGATCATTTACCGTTCACAAAGAAGTAGAAAACGTCAAATACTATTTTATCCTGAGTGAGAAGCATTTACAGGGTTACGGGAAAAATCTTTGCATATATCACCTTCCTGTAGAAGTCCCTCTTACTCTTAAATGAGAACAATCTTTTCTTTCCAAACCCATTTTGGTGATGTATGTGTCAGCAACACACTGGAGACATAAACTACCTCTGAAATGGAAAGCGTTTAAAGCAGATACTCTGCTAATGACATCTGTCTGTTCAAGATGTTACTTCAACGCAATCAGTGGTGCCATCTGCCAGGGCTACAGGTGATCTGTGACTGAAAACACAACTGAGGCGGTTGGACTAGAGGATCACTGGAAGTCACTGCCAGCTGAAATATCCTATCCTAAAGAAACATTCCATTCTACAATCTCTAATACCACCCTCCAAATCCCTATCAAAGATGCACTGAAGACTTTGCACTGGTCTTCAACTGATTTCCAACCCCACCCCGCCAGTAGCTTACGTTGGCAACCTAGACTTTGTTCCTCCTCCCCCCGGCCCTGTTCGATCAGCTCTCTCCCCTCGCTGTACTATCTCACCGTTCATGCCAGCGGCGCTACGCAAGGCGGGACTCAACTCAGCACTTCAACGTGGTCTTAAAGGTCAGTTGGTTGAATTGCTTCAAGGCCAGAAGGCACCTGTGCACACGTGCTCTGCAGGAATAAGGCAAAAGCCCCAGAGAAACCAACGTCCCAGGAACTGTGAGTGAGAGAGCGCGTACCGCCAGCAGCCATGCAAACCCTGCTGTCGTGCTCTGGATTTCCAAGCTTTCTCTATGCACCAATATGGATGCTTACAGCACTGAAACTCCGTTCTTGTCAGGGCATTTTTAACCTTGCCTACCAGCAGCATTACCAGGGCACCTAGCTCTGCTTCCGTAGAAAGCCACATTCACACTTCACCCTGGACAATGCTCCTCAAACTTGGTTATTACTCACAAACCCAAGCCTAATAGATCATGAGATGTTGAACAATTTATGTGGGACTACTCCCAGGGCACCACAGGCTGTATTGTTGTGCCATTAAGGCTTTGGAACGAAGCTTCGCTGGGGACAGAAGAGAACAAAGTGCCCATCTATTTTTCCATTGAGATTATTGTTTCTGCCTAGAAAGACGCACAGGCTGGTCTGCTGAACGGGGCTACTGTTCTTTAGCTGTGCTGTTTGTCTGCTGAACGCAGGAACTGCCAGACATGGAAGTGATATCAGGCTATTCAAATTTAACAACAGTTTGGGTAAAATCCACTTCAAGATTGCCAAATTTGCCAACCGTGAGGCCCAAGCGAAACGAGCACGTTCGGTTCCGTAGACGAGAATCGTGCTTTCATTCTGCTCCTGCACAACGAAGCAAATTTAAGATAGAATTACAGAATCTTTAAGGTTGGAAAAGACCTCTAAGATCATCAAGTCTAACCATCAAGCCAACACCACCATGTCTACTAAACCATGTCCTGAAGTACCATGCTCAAACGCTACTTTTCCACGAGCTACTGAGCAACTATTTCCCAACTTCATACTAAACACCGAGTCCTCTCCTACTTAGCAACCTTGATGACAGATCTTTACGCTTATCTAGAAGGGTTGACAATGCGTCTGAAGTGTTATATAGTCATGGCTACAATAAAAGCAATTAACTTTTGCAATCTTCCGTTCAAGCTTAAGAGTTGGAATAGACCCTCAGATCATAAACTTTTGAGAGAGGATTAAAATGAAGTGAAAACTTCAAAAAACCTCCTCTTGAAGCTGTGCACACTAGAGAAAAAGAGGCAAGTTTTGTTTCTGCACCTACTACACAAAATAGACAAAACATGAAAATTTTCATAAACATGATTACTTGACGAGCAAGACTCCAGTCGTCGTCATCGACTAAAGATTACAGATCTGCACAGACATCAAAATCAAAAAGTTTGCAGGTTCTGTCCAGAAAACACTAGCAGAGAAAGACTATAGTACAGGAGCCGATTTTAACTGAAAGAAGCCAAAACTTTGTCCCATATGCAAACGCACTAGGATTTCTTGTGTAATACCAATTCACTGTGATATTTTGCACAAGAAAGTAAAACTAAATCTCCACTGGGAAACAATCACATAAAATTTGAGCCTGTTTCATTAATTCCACAGATGAGCAGTCGTCACCTCTCACCAGTTAAAAAACGAGGTACTGTTCCCATCACGGTCCCCACAGCCGTGAGCACGGGTTTTCACCCGCAATTACTTGTGTCCGTAGCCTGGCAGATCCAGGAAATATCCAAGTTCCAGATCCAGCAATAGGAACACCCAAACGGATCAAAGCACCAAAGTCAAAACTACCCTCCAAAAAACTCGTAGCAAAGAAATCCATAGCTAATGGAAGTGAAAACATTAACTGAACAAGCTAAAAAAGCAGTCCTTGAAATACGTCTAAAGAGGAGCAACACAAACCAACCTGCTCCAATTTATAAAGAAATGCAGTTTGCCTCGCAGTCTCTGGCCAGATCCAAGCCCTTCTCCTCTGAAACCTGGACAAAGTATTCACCACGGACTGCACCTTGCAGGAACAGTTTGTTTACAGGGTGAGGAAAATGATACAATTCATCGAGCCAACATTTTCTCTCTCAAAATATTTTTTCATGTTGTCATTTATTACGGTAAGGTAAAAATTGAATGAAGCAATTTTAATCATTATCACAAATAACAGAAGAAAGTGATTTTAGTAATCCTCAATCGTAAAAGAAGTCATTCGAACAAATCCCGCCACTACCAAGTTCAATTTTTAAAGATTCACTCTGAGGTGGGAGATGTATGGGTCAGTACTTACGGGAGGACAATTAGGGCTTATTTCAAGCCGGATTTAACACAGAGTATTTAGCAAGCACATATTACGCAGTGGCAAAAGAGAAACGCGACCCTGTTCCCTTACAAATGGAGTTACCTAATAAAGCTAGGATTTGGAATGCTGTGACTGGGAAGATTTCCCCCCATCCTTAAAGCGTTGCTTTAGGAGCAGTAAATACACAGCTCAGCCATACTCTCTCTCTCTCTCCCCACACATATATATATATATAAAAGGAATACACATGCATTTAAAATAAACAGAAATCCCCCTTCAGTCCTTGTTTCACTTCTGCAGCAGAATCAGCTCTGCATGCAGCACACATTTCTGGAACTCAGGCACTGAAAGTTTATTTGAGTCCCAAATTAAAAGGATTCCGATTTTGGTGATGCCAAATCATCTCTTCTTGTAAGAAATTTTCTGGTGAGAAAATCTGTTAGAAATAAGGCCATTTGCAATTTTCCTCTGATCAGTCATACTCCAAGACTACAGATCACAGCTGACTATTGTATGCTACGACTCCTGCTCTCCTTTTATTTATATGGCTGCAACTCTGGACAGAAATCTACAATTCCAACACCAAACAGAACTGAAGGCCAAGGACCAAGCTGGGGGTTTCTCTGATTTTCTGCTATTTCCCCCATAAACACCATGCCAGTCCTCCCTACTGACAGTCCCCGGGGCAACTTCCAACGTTCCTGAAGTGAAAAAACAAATAATTGCAGGAGCATAATTCAAAGACATTTCTATCTCTTCCGTTAAAGTAAGGAGGGTAGTGAAAAACAAGCGAAAAATCGCGTGGCGCGTCACCGTGCCGGCGCTCACTTTAGGAATACCTGATGCAATAGGCAGCTTGCATCCTTCCCGGAGCCCGAGAGGCTAGCGCACGGACCTCGGCTAAAGGCTTTTATTTCATGGGAGGTATTTTCATTGTAACTGAAAGCACGTGCTCGTTTTCAAGGCTGAATAGATAACTCCACGTCACAGTATCTTTGAACTCAATCTCCATGCAAGCTTTGACCTGAAAGATGATGGCCACTCCTTGAAGCCACCGTTTGATATTGAGTCATCAAGGTCCCGAGAGCGGATGGTAGAGATCTACCCGAGCACTCCAGCAGGCTGCGGTACAGATTTAACTAAGTATTTTTCAAGCTCTGTAACTTTTTACTTAAGCCGCACTCAGTTTTATCACCCAATTATGGGTGCCATAATTGTCTTCAACAGTGTCCAACAGCAATAAAAAGCATTCCTGCCACAAACTGCATCCAATCCTGAGCAAACTCAGTAGAAACGAGATGCTCCAGCAACTCAAAGTTCAAGGGCAGGGGGGAGGAGGCGTTACGTTGAATGGTTGTAGAACTTCACCGCAACCTTGACAATTTTATTGCTATACTTTCTTTTCAAGCGCTCAATGGAACGCAGTTAAGGGAAAGCTCTGTTATTTAGAGGGAGCACAAAGGAGAAGCGTTCCTTTCAGGAGAAGCGGCACGACGGCACGGAGACGCACTCTTTTATCAATATTAACTGTAAACTGCTATTACTGGATTTTCAAAGAGCACTCCCTTTTGAGCCTTCTAAATGGATTTGAAGCTGGAAGCAGCTAATTGACTTCAAACGAGAAAACCTGGTAGAAGTTATCAGGACCCTTTTAATTTGCTCAAAGCAGGAGTTCAAATTCTAAATCTAACACACAAAGAAAATCCGTGAAAGGCAGATCACTGGAGCGTGACAAGGATGCTATCTCGCTAGGGCAATGAAGTCATTGTTCCCAGAGCCACAGAGGAACCGACCCGATGCCACAGAGCCGGAACCCTCTGAACGCTGCTTTCAGCGAGGCATCTTTAAGCCCAGTCTCAAGTCCTCTGGTGTTCCCAACCCGTCAGAAGGAATTTGAAAGCAAACCAGTGAAAGCTACGCTATTTTTGATAGGGATATGTATAACCAAGTAATAACATAAAGTTAAAAAAAAAAATAAAATCAGAAAACTACCAAATCCAATCTAACAGACTGGCACGTAGGCACGCGGGAGCATTGCTTTCTGTACCCGCAGGAATAAGCGTTTTCCCACATCCACCTTCCTGAAGCAGCTACTTCATCCAGCCCACCTTTGCTCAAGCAAGGCAGCACCCTGCCTTTGCAACTGCTTCTCTCTGGCAGGGCAGCAGCTAAGAGCCGTTACCTGAAAACAGCTGCTTACAGACTTATGAGCAAAGAACTAAGTATAGGTTTTTCTCGTCGCTCTCTAGGACGGCGGTTTTCATTCGTAGCCTTGCCCAGAACACCTTCCAGCTTGTTATTCATCACGGGTCTGCAAGGCAGTTAAAAACCCTGCAGACAGAAACACAAATAGCTTCTCCACCATCGCTGGAAGAACACTTGTGTATGTGAGCGAGGCGCCCTCTCTGAGAAGCAGGTGGATCAGAAAACAAAAGGAGTTGCAGATTTTTCCCTTCTCACAGGGACGTTTTCCTTTGAACTGCACTTTGTGCGCAAATTCAAAACTTTTCTTATCAAAGTAAGACATCAGCACCAAAGCGTTTGCCCCACCCCCAAGAGCAGGGCTGCGAACACACGTTTTGAGAGCTTCTCTACAGAACACCTTTGGAAAACCTCCTGTGAGGAATACCACAGTACAACACCAGCATATCCGGGTGTTGTCTAACTGCAGCGAAATGTAAAGATTTAAAATCATCATGTGGAACTTTCAAGGAAAAACCTTCACAGTTATGAGCTGCGGAGAAACCTGCCGGACGTTGCTGGGAGCCGGATGGATGCGTACAGGGTGTTCTCTTCCTCGGAATGCCCTGTGCACACAAATGGAAACTTCATCCCTCCTCCCTCAGCTGAAAAAAAGACCAAAAAGCCCATCCATGTTTCCTTCTCCCCCCACTTCCAAGCCTGGACAGCAGCAGCACACCCTGCTGCCAGTTCCTCCTAGGCTATCAGTCATTGCTCTGCAGTTACCAGCCCCCTGAAACCTTGGAAGCGCAGCTTAGGAGTAGCCTGTTCCTTCAAACCCAGCCACCGCTTTTACAAACGTGAAACTCGCGCTCTGCAGGAGCGAAGGGTAAGTTCCAAACAATCCTTCCATTATTTTTTTTTTTAAATTTGAAAGTCTGGGTTTACTTCACACTGGGGGGGGCGCATTGTGGATATCACAGAAAAAGCACCGCTGCGATTATACGAACGCTCACCCTTGAGCTCACACTGACGCTCACAGGCAGGTGAGGTTACTGAGAACTGGAACACAGCCGTGCAGAGCTGCGCTCTACCATCTCCCGGCACACTAAAAGCCACTCGGAAAGGTCCTTCGGCACTCGCTCCAGCGCTCCACGGCAGGCAATCAGTTCACAGATGGGCAACCATGAGATGCCAACAGTCCCGTTTAATTGTTCCGCATATGACTGGAAACTATTACGACAAAATTAAGCCTGTCATGAAATATTTGCTGGGGTTTGGGAGCCCTAAGTGTTGGGGCTCTTTCGGTTGGGGGGGTGTGTGTGTCTCTGTACCTTGCTCTTCATGCACAAACCGTTTCCTTCTGATTATCAACCACAACAAGGACAAAGCATATTCCTGCAGACGAGCACATCGGCAATTAATAAGTAGCAAATTCTGTTTCTACACACAAAAGGCAACTCCGCACATTTTGTTAAACCCAGCTAGCCACGTTCTTTCTTTTTTTTAATGGAAAATATGTACATTTCAGGAATAACCAGAACAATTAAGCCCTAGGCAGCTAGCAGCCTAAGCACAAAGTCATGTTTAGATGCACAGCAAACTGCACCTCCCTGAAACAAGAAAGCAAGCATCTATAATACGCGAAACAGTTCTCCGACGGAGCTGTTACTGCTAGGGTTTGCCCCGTGGCCCAACCTCGCTACTATTTACCCACCTAACTTTATTTGCAGGTGCAGCTCAGGGGAAGGATTAAATCGAGCTCCCGCTGCACCTCTTCCACGCCATGCGATACCGGGAAGCTCTCGGCACGTTGGAGTACACCTGTTCCTCAATGCCAGTGCTAAAAGGATGCGCTCCTACCCAAGGGGAAAGCCATTAATAATTAACGTTGTCCTTAAAAAAACAATAGGCTAACAAAAGAATGATTAAATTCTCATTTCTCCAGAGCAGCTCCGGACTGCAGCGCCGAGCAGGAAACCCACAAAAGGGAAAACAATCAGTAACGAGCTGGTCTCAGCTAGGAAAATATCCCCATACGGCCACATACCAGGTGGAACACCAGAAATTGGGGTGGAAATGCAATTTCCTTGAACCAGCTGCTGCTGACAACTTACTGGAGTGAAAATAAAGTTTTCAAACCCCGTGAAGCATTTTTGAAGTCCCCACGAAATAACAAACGCCAAACGAGGACACCTTCAGAGACAAAGTCTATAGGAAGGAAACTGAGAAATCTGCCTCGCCACGAAAGCCGTGGGTATTTCCCCTCCCCGCGGGCCCACGCCACAGTGGAGCGGCACGCTGCCCGCAGCGGGGCTGGCTACAAGTGTCCGGGGCTCGCTGGTCACACAAGCCCTCCCCGCCCGGGATGCTAACAGAGCGGCGGCTCCGGCTACCCGCCGGCCGGG